>JAANYP010002906.1:3595-97505 GCA_020465985.1 Centrapalus pauciflorus | reverse complement strand
AAATGTCAGTTACTTCCATGTATTTGGCTGTCCCTGCTTCATTTTAAATCAAAGGGATCAACTGGCAAAGTTTGAACCAAAAGCTGATGAAGGTGTGTTTGTTGGCTACTCTGCTATCTCTAAAGCCTACAGAGTGTACAACAACAAAAGAAAGGTGATAGATGAATCTATCAATGTCACCTTTGAAGAGTCCAAGAATGCTACCACAAAAGCTGCTCCTGAATCAGTTTCAGGAGAATTAAACTTTGATGATCTAATGCATTCAAACAATGAAGAGGACTCAAAAGCTTCCACAACACCTAGTGTGGAACCTGTTAATCATGATGGGCATGATGATGATTATGTCAATACACCCTGTGTGAATAAGTTTACTGACCTAATTACAATTGCATGTCCTGAACCTATCAATGCTGATTTTCCTGGTTCCTCTGCTGATATGTTCAACAGTGGCCAGTCATGTTCAACAAGTGAGCAGGCTCAAGACAACAGTGTGTCTGAAAATCTTGAAAGCTGTTCAACAGGACCTACTGAAGCCGCTGATAATTCAGGAGAATCATCATTGAAGAATGATCCTAAGTGGATCAGATGTCACCCCAATGATCAAATAATGGGTGACATCAACAAAGAGGTACAAACAAGGTGGGACAGCTTAGGGAACTTCTGTATGTTCTCTAGTTTGTTTCACTAATGGAGCCAAAGAAAGTGGATGAAGCACTAAAAGATGCCAATTGGATCACTGCCATGCAAGAAGAACTTAATCAGTTTGAGAGAAACAAGGTATGGAAGCTGGTCCCTGCACCTAAAGGCAAAACTATAATTGGCACTAAATGGGTTTTCAGAAATAAGATGGATGAGCAAGGTCATGTCATAAGAAATAAGGCAAGACTAGTTGCTGAAGGTTAAAGACAGGAGGAAGGAATTGACTATGATGAGACATTTGCTCCTGTGGCCAGATTAGAAGCAATTCGTTTGTATCTAGCCTACGCTGCTCATAAGAGCATTAAGGTATTTCAAATGGATGTGAAGAGTGCATTTTTAAATGGAAAGCTGCAAGAAGAAGTTTATCTCAAGCAGCCTACAGGTTTTGAAAATGAACATCATCCAGGTTTTGTCTATAAGTTGGACAAAGCTCTCTATGGTCTCAAACAAGCCCCTAAAGCCTGGTATGACACTTTTACTGAGTTCCTTATGAGCAATGGGTATTCCAGAGGTAAAGTGGATACTACACTGTTCATAAAGAAGGTGAAATCTGATATTATGCTTGTTCAAATTTATGTGGATGATATAATATTTGGTTCTACCAATGAGCAGTTATGCAAGAATTTTTCATTACTCATGAAATCTAAATATGAAATGAGTATGATGGGAGAACTCACTTTCATTTTAGGATTACAGGTTAAACAAACCTCAACTGGAATTTTCATAAATTAAAGAAAGTATACCTTAGATCTCTTGAAAAAGTTTAAATTTGATCAAAGTTCTCCTATTAAAACCCCAATGGAAACCAATGTAAAATTGGATGCTGATACCAGTGGCAAAGCTGTTTCAGTAACAGCTTACAGAGGTATGATTGGGAGCTTGCTATATCTAACTACTAGTAGACCTGATATTATGTTTGCCACCTGTCTGTGTGCTAGGTTCCAAGCTGATCCAAAGGAATCTCATCTAGCTGCTATTAAGAGAATCTTCAGATATCTGAAGGGTACACCAGGTTTGGGTCTTTGGTATCCCAAAGACTCCAGCCTTGAGCTAACAGGTTATTCAGATTCTGATTTTGCAGGCTGCAGGCTAGACAGGAAAAGCACAACAGGTGGATGTCAACTCCTTGATGGTAAGTTGATAAGTTGGTGCAGCAAGAAGCAGAACTCAGTGTCTACTTCTACTGCTGAAGCTGTGTACATTGCTGCTGGAAGCTGCTGTGGACAGATTCTGTGGATGCAGCATCAGCTTGAAGATTATGGGCTTGTGTATAGGAAAATTCATATTCTGTGTGATAACACAAGTGCCATAGCCATTTCCATCAATCCAGTTTTTCATTCAAGAACAAAGCATATTGAAGTCAGACATCATTTCATCAGGGATCATATCAGAAAGGTAATGTGGAGGTAAGTTTTATTTCCACAAATGAACAGCTTGCAGACATTTTCACCAAACCTCTGGATGAAACAAGGTTCAATTACCTTGTCAGCAAGCTGGGCATGTTAAACAAAAGTGACTAAGTGTCCTCAAAGGTCTAAAACTTTGTATGTCTCACACTGATCAAGTTTCTCAGAACAGCTTAGAGAGCACAGGCTCTGCGTGTTATGTACTTAGTCATTTATCTGAAATCGTTGATCAGCTTGAACATACAACAGGCTGAACACAAACAGTTTACTCATTCAGCCTGATCTGCTTGTCCATTCTTCACTCTCATTCCCTCACACTGACTTACAAGATATTTTCTTGTAACTTGCTCAGCTATTGGATATAACCTGTTTCTACATAGTTGAACAGGCTGAGGAAACAGCTTGAAGAATGAACAGCTTGTGATGACTCTGATCATCACAGGTTTGACCAACAGCTTAGACCAACAGTTTTAATTACCTTTCTTCAAACTTAAGTTACTTAATTAATGTTTTTATTTAACTTAATTAATGCGGATAATGTGGGTTTACGTGTGTTAGTGATTAAAAAGGACTCAAGTGGTCTGACATGGACAACGTTTCCGTTTTCCGTTAACGACCTTTTCAAATCAACCGCTCAAATCTTTCTCTCTCATACACACTCACATTCAAATCCTATAAATACCTCATACTGTTACATCTTCGTCTACCTCACTACTATCATCTGCCTTCTAAGAACCCTAAATATTCGACTCAGTGTCTTGTGCTTCTGCTATTTTCCCTACTCCCAAAATGGCTCACAGAAATAACCCCTTCCTACCAGTGTTTGTTGGTGATGATGTGCAGAAGCATCCATCAGTCACCACAATGCTAACCCTCAAACCCACAAACTACATTGCCAAACTTACAATCCCCAAAAACTATATGGGGAAAGGTTATGATCAAATGGTGGAATTTCTGTAAGTTCATCCGTTGAACTATGCTATGACTGCTACTCCTGGTGTCCTGTACCAGGAGATGGTGTACGAGTTCTGGTACACTTGTGCCTACAACCCCAACACCAAAGTCATCAAGGGGACTATTCTCAATGGGACTCAGACCATTGAGATTACTGCTGATCTTCTCAAGGAGGTTCTTCATTTACCCATTGCTGACTCATATGATATGCCTCAGCCTGAAAATGAGCAAATGGGAAATTTGCTACGCTTCTGTGGTGTAGCAGAACCAAAAATTGGAGCAACTCTGTACAGGAAGGATTTGTCTCCTACCTACAGCTTTCTATTTGCTTCTGTCATGATGAGCTTCAGTAGCAAAGTTGGTTCATTTGACCAACTGAGCCGTGACGAAGTCCCAATAGTCCTACAGCTGGTGGATGGGACTACAATTGATATGGCTAAGTGGATATTTCTGAACTTGAGGAACCTGGTGCAGCAAGAGCCAAGACCAGCTGCTGTTAGATACCCCAGGTTTCTGAGCCTCATATTCAGACACATTTGTGGTGAGCATCTGTACAACTCTCAGCCTTTACTTCATACTGTTGCATTCCCCGTAATAGGAAATAGAGTTTTCTATACTCCTGTACTTCCAAATGAGCCTCCTCTGTCCACACCAATGAGGAGGTTGTTAGGATTGGTGGAAGGACCCTCTGCTGTGAGGGTGGATCCAGAAGCTGCTGCTCCCATGAGAAAATCCAAAGCCAGGTCCAAACTTGTTAAGAGGACCTTGGCATCCACTGAAGCTGGGCCTGTGCAAAAGAAGGCCAAAACAGCTCGGTCTGAGTCTGCTCTCTTAGCCTCTGTGGCTGAGGGGGAGCAGGCTCCTCACCCTGAAGCCTCTGTGGCTGGTGCCATTGTGGCACCTGAGACTATGGAACAGGCCAACCCATCTGTTTCTGACCCAGTCTCCAAACCTGTCAAGTCTGAACCCCTCATCACCTCTCCACAATCACCCACTTCATCCATTCACTACCAACGAAAATCCATCTCCAAAAAGAAACCAACCAAAACAATCACGTCCTCTGTTCCCTCCCAACAGGGTTCAGTTGTAAGAGAAGCAACCCCAGCTGCCTCTCCTATATTGGGAGAAGGTTCAGCCCACTTAGAGCATGCTTCACTCCAACCTGAGTCCACCTAGAGTCAGCCTTGACCCTTTGGTTCCTCCCAACAGGAACCAGTTGTACAAAAGGAGATAACCACCTCAACTATTCCAGCCTCCCAACAGGCTGAGAATATTGAAAGACAGGAGCCTTCTCCACTCCATACTGAGTCCACACTGTCCCCCACTCAAATCTCTTAACACCCTGAGTCTGCACGAGGTGCCCACACTGCAGGTATAGACCAATCAGTAGCTCAGCCTCAAACTTCTGCTCCCCATGATACAGCTGTTCTACACCAAACAGCTGCTGAGGGACCACCAACAAAAGTTGATGAACCTCAGGGATCCTACCATCCCTCTTGTGAGGCTGCTCCCTCTATGCAAACTCCATCAGTAGGTTTCACCACTGCTGATGTTGAAATGCATATCCCATCTCCCAATGATGAGGTGCTTTTACACCAAGGCACTGCAGAGGGAACACCCACTGGCCTTCATGAGGATGTTGCAACACAGGCAGCATCTGAAAGGCCCCCAACATCAACCCCTTCTCCTGATGAAGCAGCTACAGCCGCTGCTGAGGGACCCTTTGACCCCTCCAAGCTGGGCCACATTACTTTTGCCCAGGCTATGGAGCTTATTTCAAATGTTCCTCTTCCCTCTCCATCACATCCTCATACTCCAGCCTCCTCATCATCTTCTCCATCAACCCAATCTAAACAGTCCACCCATACTCCTCCATCTCCTAAAGAGCTGCCTTTGAAGGATCATCTTTCTCTACTGACAAACAAAGTTGGTTCTTTGGAAACTACTATGACCTCTCTACCCTCTATTATTTCAGACTCTGTGTCTGAACAGCTTAAGGGATTTTTTGATTTGTTCAAAGATTCCTTCCCTGCCACTCCCCAAACAGATAATTCTCCACAGCTGATAGCACTCATTGCACAGCTGCAAAATGTGTCCACCTCCCTCTCCTCTATTCTCTCACTGCAACAGGACTCTGTGTCCTCAATGACAGCTATTTCTCAACAGCTGTCATCTCTCCTAACTTCTTACAACACTACTCTTCCTTCTACTCTGGCCAGCTTGAACAACCTCATTGGCTCCCTATCAAAATCTGTGTCATCAAACCTTGCTGATGTGCAAGATTCTCTCGAATTACATCTTGCACAGCTTCAAAGTTTGCTGTTCACCGATTCTGATAGGGAAAATATTGTTAAGCTGACCTCCCTTGCTGATACCCAATCCTCTTCTCTTCAGTCCTGTCTTACCCATCTTGTAGAGGTGAAGGACAACTTGGCATTCTTAGTGAATAGCCTTGTTGGCCCCAGGCCTGCTGCCAAACCTGCTGGCAAGTCTGATGACTTTGTGTCTTCAGGCAGACCGGCTGTTGAAGGTGCTGGTCCATCTCCTTCAAAGGGGGAGAAGTCGTCTGCCTCTAAGACTAAGTCTAAGGGGGAGAAAACTTCTTCTCCTAAGGAGAAACCAGTGCCTGCAGCACAAACTGGTCAACAAGCAGGAGCTTCAACAGGTACACTGGAAGGTGCCTCCCATGCTGCTCAGCCTACTCAGGTTGAATCTCCAATCCCTGCTCAATCTAAGGGGGACGAAACTATTCCTGAGGGCAGGCCAAGCAGCAGAAGGACGCATCTGATCTTAGAAGAAGAAGAAGAGGAGGAGGAAAGTCCTGAAGCTGCTGTCACTACAGCAGCTAAAGGTAAAGCAATAGCAGCAACTGATCCTCAACAGTAGAAAGCAGCAGAAATCCAATTTCACAAAGCCAGGGCCAAAGAAATGGGTCTTCCTATGCATAAGTATTTTGAGTTTAGAGAAGAACATCTTCAAGCCCTGGAAGCTTTAAGAAAAGAAGAAGAGTCTGAAAAAGCTGCTAAGTCTTTTGCACTTCAAGAGGCAAGGAAAGTTAAGATGTCCTCTCTTGTTGTGCAAAAGAAAATTTTGGAAGCTGCTAAGGGATCAGTAGAGGAAAAGGAAGCTGAAAAAGAAAAAGGTGCTCAGGTCTCAGTGGCCAAAACCTCAGTGCCTTCTGCAAGAGCTCAATTTCACTTTGACAACCTAGCAAGAAGAAAATTTCAAGATGTTGCTGATAGAAGGCTTGCTAAGGAGGCAATTGTCAAAGCTGTGCCAATTTCAAGAAAAGGCAGTCAGTGGAAGTTAAAAATAACCAGAATGGGTGCAGCAGGCCCAGAACTAGAAACATATGACTTCACTGATGTTGCACAAATGGGGTACAGAGAATGGATTGAGCTGGCAGTTGCTCTGAGTGAGTGTAAGTCTGAAACTGCCAAGACTATCAGAGCATATGTGAAGAAGCTGATGGAGAGAGTGAAGAATCATGGCCTGATCTCCAAAGAAGTAATTGAAGGTGTCTATATGACACAACCAAAGATAAAGGCCAGGAGGACAAGGAAGGACAATGAGATGGAACAACTCCTCATCCTGATAGAACAAGGTGACTATGCTATTGAGATGAAAGGAGTTGATCACAGCCTGCCTAGTGGAATTGAGTTTGAAGATGGCAAGATTATTGAAGAGCCTGAGCTGGGGGCATTTTTTGTAGATCCCTTAACTCAGAAGAAGTGCTTTCAGAGAGCATCAGATCTATACAAGGTGGATCTGAGACAGCTGGTAGCCTTCAGACTTGCAGTTTCATTCAGGCAGTCAAGCAGGTGGAGAGCAGCTATCTGGGATCAGCTCAGAAGCTGTTATGAAAGAGGTGAACTTGAGGATCCCAAGTTTTTTATAATAAGAACTGAGATTCAAGAACTTGAGGATACTAGAGAGGAACTAGAGAAGATGTTTCAAGATCCCCCTCCATTGTGATGAAGTCCATCCGCCATCTGGGTAGGTGATGAATGGAAGCTGTCCATCAGTTGGACAGGCTTACCATTTTCTGCTCCTAACAAAAAACAGTCCAATGTACATTAGTTGTACTTTATTTACATATGTTGTAATTTGCTTTTACATTAGTTTTAATATACATCAGTACATCAGTTGTACTTTTGTAAGAACATGTGTTGTTCTGATGTAATCAAAAATCAGTGTATATATAAACTGATCTTTTACTTTATGTTGATGTTGTAATTTTATTTCAACAAATGTACTGTAAAAATATGTAGTGACTTTTGATAAGATCAGCTTAGACTGGTTATTGCAAATAGGGGGAGATTGTTAGGCACAAAAAGGCCTCAGTCAAACCTGCTCTGCATCTGAGGGGGAGATTATTAATCAAACCTGTTGATGCCTTTGAATGTTGAATTTAAGGCCTGTTATATGCCTTATTGAAACCTGAAAATGATTTGTAATATCAATCTATAGTTGTTCTATTTGTTGCATGTGTTGCAACAAAGGCAGTTTTGCCCAAGCTGTTCAGTCTGCTGAACAGGCTGGACATAAACTGTCTACGCTGCTCTACACTGATGAGCAGCTTGGACAGTTTACAAGTGTTCTGTTCTTTGTGAACAGAACCTGTTCTTTGTGAACAGGCTAAACACTTTATGGAATGTGTTTCCAAGTCCTCATGTATTGTATTTTACTACAAGATCAGTTCACAAAGTCGAAGACAAAGTGGAAATGTGAACTGCTCAGCCTGCCCAAGCTATTCTGTTACATGAAGACAAAAGGTTATTTGAAAAAGGGTGACAGACCTTTTTCTTATATCAAAATAGGCTTTTACAAGGAAGAAAAACACAAAGTTGACATTCCTTATTTGGTTAAAGGCAATGCAACAGTAGACAAAGTGAAAAGACAAAAGTTCTGCACATGTGAAGACAAGTCTGCTCTTCAGAAAGATGCAGAAAAGGTTATGTTGTCTTTTCAACAAGACTTCTCCTTTTTCATTTAGTCCAATGAAGAAGCTTCACTTAGATCCTCTGAGTGGGTATAAAAAGAAACTTCCAAGGATTGATCGATTAAGCCAAAAAGCTAAGTGCTGAAAATAAGAGTGAACGTGCATTCAAAGTGTGTCTTTCATGCATGCAAGTCTGCTTGAATAAAACAGTACTCAGTGTCTAAGCTGTTCTTGTTCAAGCTGTTGCTCAGAGTCTTGTAAACACAGTGAGTGATTCTTAGTGAGTGTATTCATTATAATTAGTTTAAGTCAGTCTTAGACTAGTTAGATATACTGTTGTATCTGTCATCTCAGCTTGAACCTTTCCGCATTCAAGCTTGTTTGTAATTAACAGTTGTTAATAATACATACAAACATTGAGAAAATTGTGTGTAGTTTTTAAAGTGCTGTATTCATCCCCCCTCTACAGCTTAAAGCTATACACTTGGGATATCTTTTGGGACCTACAGTCTCGTCCTTGAATCGCAAGAACCTGACCCAGGTATATCTTGAATAGTCATCAACGATAACCAACGCACATCGCTTCCCATTTGTGCTTTGAGTCCGCATCGGTCCGCATAAATCCATGTGAAGTAACTCCAATACTCTTTTCGTTGATGGTTCGGGCTTTGGTTTGTGAGATGATCGTTTCATCTTTCCTTTCTCACAAGCTTCACAAAGATGGTCCTTTTCATAACGCAATTCAAAGATTGAAGTTCCTGTAATCATTTTCAAAGGTGAGTGTTCAAAATCTTCAAAAGCTGAGGTTTCAAAGAAGGCTAAGAGTCAATCTAAGTCTTCCAAGAAACCCACTCATCAAGGATATCTCTCTAAATCTAAGACTTCCGAATGTACTGACTCTCATTGTTTTGTTCATATAAATCATGTGAGAAGAGTTCCCGAAACAACTATTCAAGATTTTCCAGTTTTTTCGTGTAAAAGGCTGTAATGCCAAGTTTGTTTGTTTCTAGAGATAGGATGAATGTAATCTCAGAAAACAATGTTTGTTCCGTAACGGATTCCTCGTGTTGTTTGAAGTGTTCATTTGCTGATTTGTTTGCTTTATGTCCAACTCGATTTAGTTGTCAAGTACCTGAAATGAATAAATTTGTGTCTTATCCTGAAAAACGAATTCGTAAAATAAAATTAAAAACACTGCATTATTGGCCTCACTAAAGTTTAATTCATGTATTTTGCCTAGGCCCACACCAAAAGCGAATAAAAAACAGGTTTCAAAAAGTACAAATGTTAAACCCTTGCCACAGTAACCATAATCATAACACCCAGGATAAATCACCATACAATAATCATACAATAATGATTTGATTACCTATTACAATGCAGTAGTAATAAAATAAAGAAATCATATACAAATGTGTCAAACACCCTATGGTGTTACAAGGTTCCAATACTAAGACTACCTACTCAATACATTATTACATCACCCGAAATATACTACAATATTGATTCCATGATTCAGTTACCGATTGAGTAGTAGATAATCTTCAAAAACTTCATAGTGTTGACCTAACTAGAAGGTCCAGCAGCAGATTTTTCTTTCCCTGTAAAAATGTAAACAAATGAGTGGATACGCAAAGCTTAGTGAGTACAAAAGATTTTACACATTCACAACTCTTTATGATGCCACCAAAGAGTAACACCGGCAACACATGCCGTATACTCTCTTCGTACTCAAAGTATGGACCCGAGCCGCAGCTCCTTCGAGACGACGCTCGGCATAAAAACCAACCATCTGAGGCAGAAAGTCATCGGGGATGTTACAACACTCCAACGTCATATAGCCTTAGTAACACCAGATCACAGATGCGACCCGCAGTCCATCAAAGGATGCACAACAAAGAAACGGAAATGAAACAAGCAATAATATGCATCAATCATATAAGCAAGTTAGTAAAGTGTCAAATGAAAGTGAATCAACATGCCTTAGCAAGCAATAGCAAACACAAAGCAAATGCAGACATGTGAAAATCGTAGGTACTCACAGTGGGTGCGTTTATTAACTTCAAATTATATTATCTCTATTCGGAATTTCAATCGGATTTACAAAGGACCCCACTGTGGGTTAAACAACACAACTAAGGACCTGTTATATTTTCATGGAGTAAACATATCATAAATATATGTTTGTTGGCAATTTGCTTCAAATCTTTACAATTAAAGTGTTACAACATTCGGAATCGACGTCCGAAACTCGTGTTTGAAACCATCATTTAGTGTGTTATTATTCCCAAATAACCCTTCATTATATACTTTAATATAATACAAAAGATATCCCAAAAGCTTGATTAATTAATCAGAATTTTGGGTCCTTAAAACTCTATCCGAATTTCGCATAATCTGGTGTCGACTCGCCGAGTCGCCCCAAGCAACTCGTCGAGTCGAGGTCCGAATTTTGCATGCATCCGAAAAACAACCCAAAACTTGACTCGAGATATGACCAATCCGAATTTCGGGTCTTCATCCAAGTTCGGGTCTCATCCGAATTCGGGTCCCAACCGAATTCGAACAAAACTTATGAATTTTTAAACGATTGTTTTTGAGTTCTTGGCGACTCGCCGAGTCGACATGCATTTCATCATATCAAAGCTATAGGTTTTAAAAAAAAATCAGCAAAAAAAAAATCCGTTTTAACACATGCAATCAAATATAAAGTTATATAAACATTATTGAGATGTTTCTACATTATTTTCCCCTTCCAAAACGTGCTAATCAGTCCAGATTTAACCAAAATATTGATATTTTCTCAAGAACATAAAACTTAACAAAAGTTCAGATTTCTTACCCATTAGGACGTTTCAACGGTTAATTCTTGTTTCTAAAGCTTCTAGGAACTTCAATTGATGATTTCCAACTGATTTATCAAACATGCAACGATGATTCTCAGATTAAAAATTTGATTTTTTTTATGAATTTAAACTCTCAAAATAAAGTCTCAAACTTAGAAACTATTTTCTTACCTTGATTCTGCTTGTTTCTTGCTAATTTCCAGATTAAATCCATGAATTTGCTCCACAGTTTCGAAATTCAGCAACGATTTAGAGAGAGAGAGAGAGAGAGAGAGAGAGAGAGAGAGAGAGAGAGAGAGAGAGAGAGAGAGTGTGTGTGTGTGTGTGTGTGTGTGTGTGTGTGTGTGTGTGTTCTTGAAATGAAGAGGTGAAATGATGAAATGAAAGACTCCATGACTTATATCTCATCACTTTCGGGCTAATTACACTTTAGCCCCTTTACTTATCTAATTTCATTAAATACCGATTTCCATCTTAATTTTTATCATTACTGAAATTTAAAAATCATCATACTTAATAATAATAATTTGAAGTTCTAAGATTTCTTAATTTCTTAAAATAGCAACCAACTTTTAATTCTCCAAATACATAATTATCATTCATAATCGAACTTGATTTCATAAATTTAAAATTTAAGCTAATAAACCTCAATTACAATAATTTTAAATCCGAGGATGTTAAGCATGGGCTCCACCACACTTGAACTTCATCCTCGAAGTTACTTAGATTCAAACAAGTGTAGATATCTCTTTAACACATTAGACTTGGTTTCCCACGTATGATTTGTTCCTTTATAATGCCTCCAACGTACAAGCACCATTTCGATCTCTTTACTCCTTAACTTCTTCACTTTGTTATCTAAGACGCATTCCGACTCTTCAACGTATCGGAGCCTTTCGTCAATTTGCAATTCGGTGTGATCGGCCCAGTCCTCGTTGCCAGTAGTGAAGGACTTTCTGAGATTCCCCACATGAAACACTGGATGTATGCCCGACAACTCTTTAGGCAACTCCAAAAGATAAGATTCATTTTCGACTTTCTGTATTATCTTGAATGGTCCAACGAATCTCGGAGCTAACTTTCCTCTTTTCACAAAACGAGTAACACCTCATAGGTGACACTTTCAGATATACCCAATGGTCCACATCAAAATTAATCGGTTTGTGCCTCCTATGATGGTAACTTTTCTGTCGATCCTGGGTCGCTTTCATATTTTGTCTCACTAACTCTATCTTCTCGTTCGTTTCCTGTAGCAATGTCGGCCCAACAATCGGTGTCTCTCCCGTTTCTCTCCAACATGTAGGAGTCCTACATCTCCTTCCATATAGTGCCTCAAACGGTGCTTTCTTTATGGTCGCGTGGTAACTGGTGTTGTACGAGAATTCTATTAGTGGAAAATGATCGTCCCAATTACCACCAAGATCCAAAATGCATGACCGCATCATATCTTCGAGTGTAAGGATTGTCTGTTCACTTTGAAAATTGGTTTGCGGACGATAAGCTGTACTCATAGCAATCCTCGTACCCAATCCCTCATGCAAAGCCAACCAGAAGTTGGAGTTAAAACGACTATCCCGATCTAACACAATAGACTTCGGGACTCCGTGTCTAGAAACAATTTTGCTCATATAAATCTAAGCCAGCTTTTCCAATGAATAACTCTTTCTTATTTGAATGAAGTGTGATGACTTGCTCAATCTATCAACTATTACCCAAACTGCAACGTGTTGACGCCTTGTCTTCGGCAACTTAGTAACAAAATCCATATTGATGTGTTCCCACTTCCATTCAGGAACGGGAAGTGGTTGTAAACTGCCGTATGGTTCCTGATGTTCGGATTTCACTAACCGACATGTCCGACATCGTTCATCATACTGACCGATATCCTTCTTCAATCCGGGCCACCAAAAGTCTTCTTTAAGTTCATTGTACATCCTTAAGCTCCCGGGATGTAAAGAAAACTTTGACTGATGCGCTTCATCGATGATCACTTTTCTCATACCACCAAACTTTGGCACCCAGATTCTCCCATATACTCCTTTCAGTCCCGACTCACTCATTTCCATAATCTTTTTCTGCACTCGTATATCCTCAGCATCAACGTTTTCTTCCTTTAAAGCTTCCACGTGTGCCGCTTTTACGTCATCAATGATCGGGGAAGCTAACGTTGTTGAAGTCATCATGTAACAGCAGTCTTTTGAATATGCTTTGCGGCTTGACGCATTGGCTACAACGTTAGCCTTACAAGGATGGTAGAGTATTTCACAATAATAGTCCTTAATCAGCTTCATAGACCTACGTTGTCTCATGTTAAGTTCTTTATGGCTGAAGATGTATTTCAAACTCTTATGGTCCGTGTACAGTTGACACTTAATCCCATACAAATACTGTCTCCACAACTTCAATGCAAACGTGACAGTTGTTGACTCTAGATCATGAGTTGAATAATCTTTCTCGTTTTGCTTTAACTGCCTCGAAGCGTATGCTATAACCTTCCCACGCTGCATCAGTACAGCGCGAAATCCCAATCTTGAAGCATCCGTATATACCACAAAATCTTCATTACCCTCCGGTACGGCAAGTTTTGGTGCTTCACTTAAGGTCTTCTTCAATACTTCAAAAGCCTCCTATTGTTCGTTTTCCCATATAAACGGCGCATTCTTCTTTGTCAATGCAGTTATAACAAAAGCTTCATATTCAAAGGGCTTTGTAGTGAAAACTACATCCTTAGGGGACACGAGCACAAGAGAATATAGAGGAATTTGATAAATCTTCTATAATACCACATAAATCAAGGAAAACTTCTTATCTCAGTAGCAGAGCGAGATGGCTCCCAGTTATTTATAGCTTCAACTTTAGATGGATCACAGAAATCCCAATTCCCGAAATTACATGTCCCAAAAACTGAATTTGTTGCAGCCAAAACTCACATTTTGAGAACTTGGCATACAACTTTTCTTTTCTTAGCAACTCCAACAACTCCCTTAAATGAACGGCATGCTCCGCTTCAAACTTAGAGTATACAAAAATATCATCGATAAACACAATTACTGATCTGTCCAACATTGGTCTGCGAACCCTATTCATAAGATCCATAAAGACAGCCGGGGCGTTTGTTAAGCCGAAAGGCATAACCAGAAACTCATAATGCCCATATCCAGTCGTGAGTGTTGTCTTCGGTACGTCCTCCTCCCGAACTCTCAATTGATGGTAACCCGACCTCAAATCAATCTTAGAGAATACCCTCACCCCATGCAATTGATCAAACATGTCTTCAATCCTCGGCACCGAATACTTATTCTTTATGGTCAATTTGTTAGCTCACGGTAATCAATTCACATCCTCATTGAGCCATCTTTCTTTTTCACAAACAATACCGGAGCACCACATGGCGATGAACTTGGTCGAATGAAGCCCTTGTCTAACAACTTTTGAAGTTGTTTCATCATTTCCTGCATCTCGGTAGGTACAAGGTGATAAGGAGAACGAGCTATTGGAGCTGCTCCAGGCATCAAGTGAATTTGGAATTCCACTTGTCTGTCAGGCGGCTCGCCAGACAAGTCCTCCGGGAACACATCTGGAAATTGTGATACAACAGGCACATCAGCAACAGTTTTCTTCTCGGCCTTGGCATCAATAGCATACACCAAGTAGGACTCACAACCGTTAGCAACCAGCTTCCGGGCTTTTGCAATCGTTAGTAAGCACAGATACCCATTTCTCCTGTCCCCATATATACAAATCTCACGCCCCTCCGGAGTAGCTATCTTTATCATACGTTTCTTACAAACTAATTGGGCTTCGTTTTCAATCAACCAGTCCATTTCGACTATTATATCAAACTCACTGAATTCTATCGAAATTAAGTCCAAATTGAAGATTACATCTTCAATCACTAAGGTGCAGTTACGGTACACGTGATATACTTTGACTAACGTGTTACTAGCAGATTCAATGTCTAACACAGCAGATAACTTAGACAATGCATGGCAAGTTGTTGAGCAGAAATAGTAGACACAAAAGATCAATTGGCACACAAATCAAATAGCACTCATGCAGGCAAAGAATTAACGATAAACATACCCGTGACCACCTCCGGGTTTTCCTTGGCCTCCTTCACTGTTATCTGAAAAGCACGAGCCGGTGCCCTTTGTGGCTGGTTCTAGCGGTTGACTGAACCTCCACTTAATCCCCAGAAGATCGTGTTGAAATTGGAGCAGCAGCTGGAGCATTCTTTCGATAGTTCCTACTATAGTGCCCCCATACACAACATTTATGGCAGGCGTCAGCTTTCCGTGAGCACTCGTTCTGGTAGTGGCCCAATTCCCCACAACAAAAACACGCACGTCCGTTAGTGCACTTGTCGAAATGTTCCAAATGACATTTGTTACAATGTTGCGGCTTGGTGTTGATGGAATACGCACGAGCCCGATTGGACGAACCAGATGGTCGACGGTAGGATTGTTGTGATGAGTATTGCGATGATCAAGAAGAACCACAGTAGCCTCCCTCGCTTTGACGCTTCGGTGGTGACGGTTGAGTTGGGTTAGTAGAAGCAGCAGTAGACCCCATAACATGCCCAGACATAATAATAATCTGTTCTACATTTCTGGCGGCTTCTAGTAGGCCGGTATATGTAGGGTAGCGAACATTGCTCATCACTCTTCTTATTTCCAGATGAAGACCAGCCTCAAATCTGGTCACTTTTCTTTCCTCTGTATCAACCTAATGAGGCGCGAACAAACTTAGCCTCGTGAACTCTACAGCATATTGGGACACAGACTTAGTCCCCTGGATCAATGTCATGAACTTAGCTTCTAGTTTTCGGCGCTCATCAGCCGGGCAGTATTGCTGAGTGAAGACTTCAGTAAACTCAGCGCATGTCATTACAGAAACCTTGTCCAGAGTTACCACATTTAACATTGAGTTCCACCAAATTACCGCATCCTTAGTGAACATGGTGGTAGCAAATCGGATCATACCCTTCTCAGCACAATCGCCGATTCAGAATTTTTGTTCGGTTGCTGTTATCCATTCTAGTGTGGCAACATCATCTCCCAGTCCATTAAACTGAACAGCTCCATTCCTCTTAAAGTCTTTAAACCGACAACCCTTGGTCTTATTAGATGACCCAATGTTGTCATCTTGTTCGTTATTATTGTGGCCCTCTTTTTCCTTGTTCTTCCTCTTGTCCTCCCTTCTCTTGGCTTCGGCCTCATCTCGAGCCCGAAACTTTTCTTGAATCATCTTGTTTTGCTCAGCCATCATTGCTAGCATCATCTCCCTGGTTTCTTGCGGTATAATTCCTTCTCCAGACATGCTCTGAAATTGAAAACATATATTTTATTTAAAAGATACCACCCATTGTCCCGTATGAAAGTCAATTTCCTATTATTACTAGATCATAACCAATCTTAGTTCAGATCATTGCTTAATATCACCACATATCATCACTTAATGTTTGACACCAAGACCTCACAGACAGTTGAATCCCAAAGTACTGCTCTGATACCATTCCCTGTGACACCCTTGCCACAATAACCACAATTGTAACACCCAGGATAAATCACCATTTAATATTCAAACAATAATGATCTGATTACTTTATACAATGCAGAAGTAATAAAATAACGAAATAAAATACAAATGTGTCAAACACCCTATGGTGCTACAAGGTTCCAATACTAAGATTACATACTCAATACATTATTACATCACTCAGAATATATTACAACATTGATTCCATGATTCAGTTACCGATTGAGTAGTAGATATTTTGACTATTGGCAATTTAGTGTTTCAGGTTAGACCCTGATATTCTTACAAAATTACTTTTTCAAATTTTCAATTAGTTATTTAGACTTTAAATTGGAACCTAAGTCGCAGACATTTGCTAAACCTCGATAGTTTACTTACTTTTCTGCGTTCGGTGAAAAATTTTCTGATAATTTTCATTCAATGCTGGAAAATATAATTAATGGATAGATATAAGAAGCTAATAATGATTCAAAATGCAAGGACACATAATTTTGAATTCACTTTGTAATTAAAGCAAACAAAAGTAACAAATTTAATCAAAGATTTGTAGAAAGACATCCATATTGTGCTATTTTAACTAAAATAGCAACGAACTTATAAAAGTTTATATAAATAATAATTAATAAGAGAAATATAAATTTGAAAGACAAAAATTTTATAAATATAACTTACACATGCTAAAAAGTTATGTTACCAACTTGAAAGAAAATGAGCATAAACTTTACATTTTATGCACAAACAAGCCCAACTCTTAAATACATATTATTTCAACTTTATAAAAGAAAAAAATATGAAAATTCTTTTAAGCCTCATTGGCTGGCCAAGAGAGAAATGGGAGAGAGGAGAGAAAAGTTTGTCTATAAAAACCCACTAACTCTTAAATTTTCATCACTTCACCATCCACTACTTCTCTCACTACTTTCTCAAACTAGAAAAACCCCCCACTTTCTCTCATAATTCTGCTGAATAAGATCCTTCTTCTTCATCTCAAAAATCTCAAAAGTTGAAGATCAAGGTAAGAACAAGTGTTCATGCAACTTGCATGAACACTAGTTGCAATCTCCTTGATGTCTACTTAAGTTATCTTGCATTTTAATCATCTTTCACCTACTTTTTCATTCAAAAACCTTCTTGAATCTTGATGTTTGTAGATTGTTCATCAAAGACATGAAATGTGTCTAAAAATGATGAAAAAAACATCATCAAACCCATGTCAAGAACAAGAAGAAGGCTAAATGAACTCAAAAACGCACATGCATGGTGAAGCAAGGTTCAAACACTAAAAATCTCACACTCTTTGAGTCTTATGTGGGGTAAATGTGTTATGAAGATATCTCACACCATTTTTATGCAGAAAAATTAGTTCAAAACCTCTAAATTTCAGATTTATAAACATGCAAGTGTTTGATCTTTCAAGAAAATGCATGTTGTCTTCAAGATGTTTCTGACAGCTTTCAACTCACCATTTCAAGTGGTCATATCTCACTCATTATGCACTAAATGACCTGATTTCTTTTCTGGAATTTAATATAATGAGTCAGCTTTCCAACCCAACTGGTTTCAAGAAAATCCAATTAGATTTGGGTATGAAAACGTATTTTTAAATTTATGTGAGCAAAAAGTAAAAATCTGGGAGAATGTTCATGTGGCTTGTAAATACCATAACTCTCAAAATAATGCTCCAAATAACTCGAATTCATTTCTGGAATTTAGTATTATACGTTATCTTTCAAATGGATGTGGTCTTACTGAAATCCATCGAGTTTGGCCCTCCAAACAGTCTATGCAAGAAAGGTGTGCAATCTGCTCAACCTTCTAGACCACTGTTTGTGTATAATTTTTAAAGTAGATTTAGACATCTCTAAAAACTTTGTGCAATATGTAAAACTCTTCCTAGAACATTAAAGTTTAACATAAAAAAATATTATGACCTGATCAGACCTTTAAAGATACGAAGAGTGCTGCAAAGTGAGGTCATCAAATCCGGACAGATTGTGTTTTATCCACTTTCACTTTGCAATCATGAACTTTGTCTTATTTTGAAATAGTTTACAAAAATAAGTCATTTATTCCATTCATTTTATCTATTCTAACTCCATGCATAGTAAAAACTAAATCTACAAACAAAAAGTCTATGCACATAATGGATTAATGAACAATCATGACATTGTCTGAAAATATAAAATAAACTAAGTATAACTATGGTTTAAGGTTTAAAATACAAACTTACCTAGAATTCCCACCATGTGTTATAGGCAGATGTTACGTGTTTAGGATTCAAACCTTGCAAATGTCAACCGTTCACTTGAAGCGATGTGAGTATTGACGACCCCTTATTTGTGAATGAAACCGAAACACCGGTCTACTCATTAACTCACTTTATCAAGCCGAATACAACTATTGATATCAATACATGGTGGCCACCCACTTACGGTGTACAACAAGGAGTGTTCTTTTCTCATACTATACCCATAAGACGAGGTACTTAGACTTAGGTTTGAGTACGAGGTGCTATTCTCTAATTTTGCATACAATGGGTTACAATGTGCCACACCACGAAACCAACACTCAAATTTTGACATGTTTTATACTATGTAAAATAGATTGTTCATTGTTACATAACCCGTGAACTCACCACAACTATTTTCAATAGTAGGCCATTTTTAGCATGCTTTTCAAGGAATCAAGCTTAAAATCGGATCACTACGATATGCATGTTTTGGTGTGCTTGGAGAAGTCTTCACATTTTTATCAAGCACTTTATTAATTGATGTTTCGATATGGTGGTAACCATAAAACAATTTCCTTTAAATTCGTATGTAAAACCTTTATTATGTATGGTATTGAATCTTTAACTTCTTCTATGATCACAACACTGTTACATCTCGTGCTTTCGCTTTAGCGGGGTGTGACAGTTTTTAAACTATAAATGCTAGCTCAAAACATCATTTCTAAACTATTTTACATATTACTAGTTTAATTAAGTCAATTGTAGCATCATCAGATCTTAATTAAACAAAGCTTGATCACCTTTGTCTAACCAAGAAAAGATGATGCATGACTTGAAGTGATTACACTAGAAGTATGTTTGACAACAATTTTTGTACTACAAATACTTTTAAAAGAATTTCATCTTGTGTGTGATCATTGAATATTACCATCTACACCCTATACCGATAGAAGTGTTTAAGCAAACATGATTATGTTAGGAAATATTCATGAGTCGATATAACCAGATGAAAGATGACTAGTATAGTCGTTCGGCTTGGTTGTTGGATTTTCCGAAAGGCATATGCCGAAAGGATCCTACCTCCCGAGCGACCTGACTGGCCATTAGTTGTTGGTAGTCAAAAGTGGATATTAGGAATTTTATTCCCTTAGGCCGAAATACTTAGTAATTAAATACTTAAAACATATATGTCCATATCGTTATTAATTAAATATGCTTTTGGCCTTAGTGATTAAGTATGCTTATATTTTTTTTCTTTTAGCTATATGGAGAATTCAGATTCATCTCGCCTTAGCCCAGAATACTCACCCTTGACCGAATGGGAGGATTCATCTAAAAATTTCAAGACTTCTGATGAGGAACCTGGTGAAGCTCCATCCATAGAGCAGTCATACCGACTGCACTTGCCTGTAAGGCCTATGCCCCCATCATCACATCAAGGACTAAGAATTAATCATACTACAAGAAAGAGGTCCCCAATTCCGAAATCAAACAGAGCTGGACCTAGTGCACCACCGCCAGCGACTTCCCGTCCATCCCCTATTGCCATACGAAGACCTATGACAGGAATTGGAATGACATATGAGGAGACCCAAAAACTCGAGGCCCTTATGTCTGAACTGGAGTACGTTAGAGGCACATTGGCACATCAACGATATGTGCAGACAAGCTAGACGGAAATGGTTGAGCATTTGATGACAACCTAAGAGATGATTACGTAATTAAGTTTGCTAACAGTCTAGAAACTACTATCAAAGACGTACTGTTAGGATGTACCTTAGAACTAAATGAAAAATTATTAAATATTGATCTTATCCCAATTGAATTAGGAAGCTTTGATGTAGTTGTGGGAATGGATTGGTTATCCAAAAACCGAGCAATAATTTGTTGCGCCGAAAAGGTTATCAAATTACCTTTTCAAGAAGGTGAAACCCTTATCATACAAGGCGGTAAACCCAATAGGAGCTTAAAGATTGTGTCTGGTGTGAAGATTCAAAGGTTCCTTAGGAAAAAATGTTGTCCTTTCCTAGCACATGTTGTCGACAAGAGGATGATGGAGAAGCAAATCTAGGATATTCCGGTGGTAAAATATTATCCCAAAGTCATTCCAATGGAATTACCTAGTTTGCCACCATAAAGACAAGTCAAATTCCATATCGACTTGACCCTTGGAGCAGCTCCGGTAGCCAAATCACCGTATCATTTGGCACCAACTGAGATGAAGGAGTTATCAGCTCAACTTGAAGAACTTATTGACAAAGGCTTTATCCGTCCAAGCTCTTTACCTTGGGGAGCTTCGGTTTTGTTTGTCAAAAAGAAAGACGGATCTTTTTGAACGTGCATCGACTATAGAGAGCTGAACAAGCTGATGATCAAGAACCGATAGCCCCTACCGGGGATTGACGATCTATTTGATCAGTTGCAAGGTGCAACATACTTTTCAAAAATAGACCTTCGATCTAGTTATCATCAATTGAGGGTCCGAATGGAGGATGTTCCTAAAACAGCTTTCCGAACACATTATGGGCATTACGAGTTCCTAGTCATGCCCTTTGGGTTAACAAATGCTCCAGCCGTGTTTATGGACCTAATGAATAGGGTATGTAGACCATATCTGGACAAGTTTGTCATGGTTTTTAAAAGATGACATACTGATTTATTCTAAGGACAAAGAAAACCATGAGCAACATGTGAGGATAGTGTTAGAAATTCTTCTGAAAGAAAAGTTGTATGCTAAGTTTTCTAAGTGTGACTTCTGGATTAGGGAAGTACGTTTTCTTGGACATGTGGTTAACAAAGAAGGAATCCATGTAGATCCGGAAAAGATTGAGGCAATCAATAAATGGGAAGCACCAAGGACACCAACAAAAATTCGCCAATTCTTGGGGTTGGCGGGTTATTATCGGCGATTTATCAAAAATTTCTCAAAAATTTCCCAACCGCTAACATCATTAACGTAGAAGGACAGAAAGTTTGAATGGGGAAAATCGCAAGAAGAGGCATTTGAAATTTTAAAAGAAAAGTTATGCAATGCTCCAATTTTGGCATTACCAGAGGGAACTGACGGCTTTGTAGTTTATTGTGATGTTTCACATCAAGGTCTAGGATGTGTATTGATGCAAAAAAGATAAAGTTATTGCCTATGCTTCAAGACAGTTGAAAGTTCACGAGACAAATTATACAACTCACGATTTGGAGTTAGGAGCAGTAGTTTTCGCACTAAAAATCTGGAGATATGATTTGTACGGCAGCAGATGCACTATATACACCGATCACAAAGGTCTTCAGCACATTCTTTACCAAAAGATGCTCAACATGAGGCAAAGGAGATGGCTAGAGTTGCTTAGTGATTATGATTGTGAAATCCGGTACCACTCGGGCAACGCTGATGCCTTGAGCAGAAAGGAGAAGGTGAAACCTACGAAGGTATGAGCACTTGGATTAATCGTACAGGTTTTAGTTAGGAAAACCAAATTGAATGTGAAGTGAAAAGTCACCAAGAAGGGGCTAACGTAGTGGCTAGCATGATAAGAAGAAATGAGGGGATCCAGCCGGTATGTGTCCTAGCAACAATTATGCAAGTACAGACCAGTCTAAAGACAAAAATCCTCGAGGCCCAAGAAGAAGCAATGAGGATGGAAAACGTGAAGGATGAAGGATTGCATAGTTTGGAACAAAGATTTGAGTCTAAATCAGATTGGGTGCTTTATTTCAAAAATCGAATCTGGATTCCTAAAATTCACAATCTTAGAAAAGTAGTTCTATCAGAAGCTCATCAATCCCGATACTCCATCCACCCAGGGTCCGACAAGATGTACAAGGATGTGAAAGAATACTACTGCGGGCCGGGAATGAAGAAGGAGATTGCCTCATATGTAAGTAAATGTCTAACTTTTGCAAAGGTCAAGGCTGAACGCCAGAAAACCCTCGGGACTGTTGCAACAACCGGAAATTCCTCGGTGGAAATGGGAAGGAATTGCAATGGACTTTATTACGAGGTTGCCCATGACTACCAAAGGACATGATTCTATTTCGGTCATCGTGGATCAATTGACAAAATCAACACATTTCATACCCATTCGGGATAGCTAGAAGATGGAAAAGCTCGCGCAGATATACATTAACGAAATTGTTACCTGTCATGGAGTACCAATCTCCATCATTTCGGACAGAGACAATCGTTTTACGTCACTATTTTGGCGTTCTCTACAAAAGTCTTTAGGTACTCAAGTAGACTTGAGTACGACATATCACCCGCACACTGATGGGAATAGTCAACGTACGATTCAAACGCTAGAAGACATGCTTCGGGCATGCGTGATGGAAATCAAAGGTAGTTGGGATGGGCATTTACCTTTAACTGAGTTATGTTACAATAATAGCTACCATACTAGCATCAGATCTGCCCCATATGAAGCGTTGTATGGATGTAAATGTCGTTCACCTCTTAGTTGGTTGGAGGTGGGAGAAAGACAACTGAACGCACCCGAAATCATTCAAGAAACTACTGACAAAATCTCGATTATTCCAGATAGACTTAAGGCGGCTAGGGATCGACAAAAGAGTTACGCAGATAACCGAAGGAAATCCCTGGAGTTTGAAGTGGTATGCAAAGTATTTCTATAGGTGTCATCATGGAAAGGACAAGTTCGATTCGGGAAGAAAGGCAAGCTAAGTCTTTGATACATTAGACCTTTTAAGAATCTAAAAAGGATTGGTCCCGCGACATATAAATTCGAGCTACTTGCAGAGTTAAGCACTATTCATAATGTCTTCCACGTATCAAATCTTAAGAAGTGTGTAGCTTAAGACACATTTATTGTGCCGACTCATGAAGTCCAAGTTGATGACAAGCTACTCTTCCGAGAGGAACCCTTGGAAATCCTTGATAGAGAAGTTAAGAAGCTCAGGCGACATAAAATCTCTGTTGTTAAAGTTTGTTGGAACGCAAAGCAAGGACCTGAGTTTACATGGGAACAAGAAGACACAATGAAAAGCAATTATCCTCATCGAAAAGACCCAGCTCTCTAATCAATAATCTGAATTTCGGGACAAAATTCATCTAACCATGGGAGACTGTGACAACTATCAATTTAGTGTTTCAGGTTAGACCCCTATATGTCTACTAAATTACTTTTCGAATACTCATTTAGTTATTTCGACTTTAAATTGGAACCTAAGTTGCAGACATTTGCTAAACCTCGATAGTTTACTTAGTTTTCTGCGTTCGGCGCAAAATTTTCTGATAATTTTTGTACAATGCCAGAAAATATAATTAATGGATAGACATAAGAAGCTAATAATGATTCCAAATGCAAGGACACATAACTTTGAATTCACTTATTAATTAAAGCAAATATAAGTTATAAATTTAATCAAAGATTAAGAAAGACGTCCATATTGTGCTATTTTATAAATAGCAACGAACTTATAAAAGTTTACATAAATAATAATAAATAAGAGAAATAATGTTTGAAAGATGAAAATTTTATAAATATAACTGACACATGCTAAAAAGTTACTTATGTCACAAAGTAGTAAGAAAAAGAGCATAAAGTTTACATTTTATGCACAAACAAACAACTAACTCTTAAATACATATTATTTCAACTTTATAAAAGACAAAAAATATATATTTTTTAAGCCTCATAGGCTGGCCGAGAGAATAAAGGGAGAGAGGAGAGAAAGGTTTGTCTATAAAAACCCACTAACTCTTACATTTTCGTCACTTCACCATCCACTACTTCTCTCATTACTTTCTCACACTAGAAAAACCCCCATTTTCTCTCAAAATTCTGCTGAATATCATCCTTCTTCTTCATTTAAAAAACCTCAAAAGTTGAAGATCAAGATAAAAACAAGAGTTCATACAACTTGCATGAACACTAGTTGCAATCTCCTTCATGTCTTCTTACGTTATCTTGCATTTTAATCATCTTTCACCTACTTTTTCTTTTAAAAACCTTCTTGAATCTTGTTGTATGTAGATTGTTCAACAAAGACATGAAATGTGTCTAAGAATGATGAAAATGCATGATCAAACCCATGTCAAGAACAAGAAGAAGGCTAAATGAACTAAAAAACGCACATCCATAGTGAAGCAAGGTTCAAACACTAAAAATCCCGCATTCTTTGAGTCTTATGTGTAGTCAATGTGTTATGAAAATACCTCACAACGTTTTTATGCAGAAAAATGAGTTCAAAACCTCTAAATTCGGATTTATAAACATGCAAGTGTTTGATCTTTCAAGAAAATGCATGTTGTCTTCAAGATGTTTCTGACAACTTTCCACTCACCACTTCAAGTGGTCATATCTCACTCATTATAGCACCAAATAACCTGATTTCTTTTCCAGAATTTGATTTAATGAGTTCGCTTCCCAACCTAACTACTTTCAAGAAAATCCAGTTAGATTTGGGCATGAAAACATATTTTTAAAGTTAAGTGTGCAAGAAGTAAAAATCTGGCATAATGTGCATGTGACTTGTAAATACCATAACTCTCAAAATAATGCTCCAAATAACTCGAATCCACTTCTTGAATTTAGTATTATGAGTTAGCTTTCAAATGGATGTGGTCTCACTCAAATCCATTGAGTTTTGACCCTCCTAACAGTCTATGCAATAAAGGTGTGCAATCTGCTCAATCTTCTGGACTTCTGTTTTTGTATAATTTTTAAAGTAGACTTAGACATCTCCAAAAAAAAAAGTGTGTGTATATATTATGAACAAGTGTTAATTACAAAAAAGCCTGAACAAGTGTTAATTACAAACAAGCCTGAACTGCAGAATGGTTCAAGCTGAGATGACAGATACAACAGATGTTTAACTAATCTAAGACACACTCAGACTAGATACAATGAATACACTCAATAAGATGAACTCATTACAAGACAGAGAGACGGACATCTTGAACAAGAATAGCTTGGACACAATTTACTGTTTTATTCAAGCAGACTTGCATGCATGAAAACACACTTCTTTACACGTTCTGAATATCACTCTCTTGGTTATCTCACATTCCTTAGAATTCTCCTTTTATACTCTCACTGAGAATCTCAGTGAAGCTTCCTCATTGGACATAGCGATAGTGGGATGTCTTTCCAAAAAGACAAAACAACTTTTCTACACGTTCTGACAAAGCAAAATTGTCTTTACATTGCAGAATCTGACTTTTCATTTTTGTCACTATTATAGAAGGCCTTAAGCAAAAGAAGAATGTCAAATTTAAACAATTCATCTTCTGATATGGCCATTTTGATATAAGAAATGCTCTGTCACCCATTTCAAATATCCACTTTGTCTTCATGTAGCAGAACAACGTAGGCAGTCTTTGCAGCTTCTGTTTTTCCACTTTGTCTTCGACTTTTTAAACTGATCTTGTAGTCCAAAACAATACATGAGAACATGGAAACATATTCCATAAAGTGTTTAGCCTGTTCACAAAGAACAGTACACTTAGAATTTGTCCAAACTGCTCAACAGGTTTTAGCAGCGTTGACAGTTTATGTCCAGCCTGTTCAACAGAGTAGAACAACTTGGATAATCTCCCTTAGTTGCAACATATGCAACAGGGTAAACAGATTTGACTAATATTTCAATTCACTTATCAGGTTTCAATAAGGCATTATCAGGCCTTAAATTATACCTTCAAGTGCATCAAACATGTTTGATTAATAATCTCCCCCTGAGATGTAAAACAGGTTTGACTGAGGCCTTTTTGTGCCTAACAATCTTCCCTTATTTGCAATAATTAGTCTAAGCTGAATCTATCAACAATCACTATATATTTCTATAATACACTTTGCTGAAATGAAATTACAACATTGAAGTAAAGTAAAAGATCAGTTTATATGTACACTGATATTGATTGCAAACAACACATGGTTTTACAAAAGTACAACTAATGTACTAAAGTAGATTACAACTGATGTAATAAGAAAATTACAACTAATGTAATGAAGTAAAACATATGTACAGGAATAAGTTTCAACAAATTTGGACTGTTGACGGTGGCAAGCCTGTCCAACTTATGGACAACTTTTTCTTCATCTACTCAGCAGTAGATGGACCTTCAAGCTGTTGTGGTCTTCCTTCGAACATATGTTCAAAATGCTCCCTGGTCTCCTCAATTTCCTTCATTTCATTTTTGAGGAACATGAAGTTAGGATGTTGAAACTCTCCTCTCTCATAGTAGCCTTTGAGCTGTTCCCAGATAGATGCTCTCCATATTGAAGATTGTTTGAAGGAGTTGGAAAGCCTAAAAGCTACAAGCTACTTGTTGGTACACCCTGTGTGACGATAGCAGTCCAAGTGTGTTAGCATTTTGTCTAAGTGATATTACCAGGTATCGAATATTAACTAGTATTTGATATATGTGATTTTGTGTGTTTGATATTTATTGTTTGTATGTTTGAACTTGGTGTAACATATTACAAGAAGTTCAAACATAAAGTTCAAAGATTAATTCAAACATAAGTTAAAACATATAATCAAATAGAAGTTGACATGTGAAATTCGAATTTAGCATAAATTCGAATTTAACATGGAAGGTAAATTCGAATTTGTCATGAGTACAAATTCGAATGGGCCTTGGGCCTGGATTCGAGTTTGTCCCATGACAAACTCGAATGGGTCTCTATAATTAGGGATTAACTCGAATGTTTAGTAGACTTTTGTAGAATTCCGTGCGTGATTAGCAAAAGGCGATCTCGAGTTTATCAGATATCTGTGTGTGTGATCGGAGAGAATCATTGCTTAGGTTCGTTCGTAGTTGTTCGTAAAAAGCCGTGGTAGTCTCCGTGTTTCGTGAGTGTGATATATCCGTCAAGCCGCTAACGAGGATTCCGCACTCGTTGGTGTGTGTCGCGTCTAGATAGACTTGTTAGTTCAAGACCTTACAAGTAGTATCAGAGCCTAAGGGGTGTTCTTCGTGTTCAAAAGATACATCCCAGGTTTCTTGACGCATTTGGATGGTTATTATCATATTTTTAAGATTTTCGAGCTTATCAGATTGAATTCCGGGAAATACTTTGTTGTAGTTCACGTTTTTTATCAAAATCATTATTTTTACTTGTAAAAATATTGATTTAATCTGAAAAACGTGAAAAACTCGAGGTATTAGCCGTTTTTCGAATTTGCGGCGCTCGAATTTGTTAAAAAGAAATTAGGGTTTGCTCAGATTCGAGTTTGACCGAAATACGCTCCTTTCGAGTTTCCTTAAAGTGGTTTCAAATTTGGCCATTTCGACTTTACATTGAATTTCGAATTTGCAATAAAGTCGAATAGGGGACATTCGAATATACTGGGTTTCGAATTTAAGTGAACTTTCGAGTTTAGTGACCTTCGAATTTGTCATTAATTTCGATTTTAATTGAATTTAAGAACTTAACTCGAATTTAATCCCAAATAGGTTTAAATTTAATTAGATTCGAATTAACCTAAATTCGAAAGAATTAATTAAAAATAATTTCGAATTAAATTAATTAATTTTAAATTCAATTATCTTTGAAACAATGACAAGTCTATAACGGTTTCTGGAGAAGGATCACGAGGTCGGAAAAGCAAATACTCCGCCAAAGTTGATGAAAATTGAAGATTATTACTGGTGGAAGGATCGGTTTGCCGACTTCGCGCGATTTAATGATATGCGCATGTGGATTTGTATCGACGAGGGATACATTCCACCTACAGCTGAGGTCGAAGGACGACAAAAGGTTGTTCCTAATTCTAAAATGAAGGATGACGATAAAAAGTTGTTTGAAGCAGAGTACCGTGCATACGCTATCATTAGAATGGCGTTACCTCAGGACATACTACACACCTTCCGTAATCAGAAGACAGCAATAGTGCTGTGGGAGGCATTGGAAAAACGGTGTGAGGGTAACCCGAGGGTTAGAAGGAAACGAATGGAAATGCTCAAACAGCAGTTTGCTATCTTCAAGGCATTGAAGGATGAAAAGCTGGAGGACACTATCACACGTTTCTGTCATCTGCTAACTGAGTTAGACAGTCATGACATTGAGTAAAGTGACACTGAGAAGAATAACAAGCTTCTGGATGCTTTACCGGCCAAATGGGCGATGTATGTGGCCTTAATTAAGCATGATGAGGACAAATACTATACTCTGACTTTAGAGAATGTTGTGGGAACGCTGAGGGTGTATCATTTTGAGTTACTGAAGCAAGAAACGGATTTTGATCAAGTTCAAGATCCAGCAATGTATTTCGGAAAATCAAAACCTTCAGTGGCAGCTGAAGTGAAGACAGCTACAGCCTTCATCTCGGGAGAAACGTCGTCACCGGCTGAGCCAGAAGACTCACAGAGTAGGGCTTTCTTAGTGTTTACTAGACCAGAAGAACAGCAGCATCAGGCTACTCCGGCATCTACATCTCAGGGATATTCTAAGATTCCTATGAGCGCAAAATCGGCTGAAGACCATCTGAATCTGTTGGCTTCAATCGTGGCCGCTTACGGCAATTGCGTTCAGGGCAAAATCAACAATCCTGCACTTTGGGATGAGGATTACGATCAGGTAGACCCTGATGATCTTGAAGAGATGGATCTACAATGGCAACTGGCCATGGTAACTCAGAGAGTTAAGAGATTCATCAAAAGGACGGGAAGAAATCTGAATATGAGTAACAATAGGATTGGATTCGATAAGTCCAAGGTTAAATGTTACAACTGTCAAGGGTTAGGACACTTCGCTAGAGAGTGTCAGAGACCGAAGGTAGAGAATTACCAGGGACAGTATCAGAATCAGGGACAGTATCGGAACCAATCACAAGGGCGATATCTTCCGAGTACTTCAACCAGTCAAGCAAATATAGATGGTCTGTTATTTAATGTCACAACAGACAAACAGCTAGACGGCACTTATGACTGGAGTACACATCCAGAATCGAATGCTAGAGCCTTTATGGCTGAAGTGACGGAGACTGGAGGTGAAGGGGCAGAGGAAATCACAAGGGACAGCAGTCAGAATGAAAGCAGTCCGATGTGGGTAGAGAAGTCAGATGATCAAACAATTCTGGAGTTTGCCGCTCAAATGGCCAACGTAGAATCAGATCATACCAAGGTAAGTCTGAACATTTCTCTTTTCCTTGAGTTGTGTGTTTTATGTGCTACATCTAACGATAGGTTAAATTTAGTACTAGAATCACATCACACCATATCTGCTCAAAATGAAACGTTAAAATCTGATAATGCTAGCCTAATAGATATAAAGCAAGATCTTAGGGATAAGTTTAAGGCTGATGCACAGGATGTTATTGTTCTAAAGGACAAACTGAGCGAACAGTGTGTTAGGTTAGAACTCATGTATGAACATGTTGAGGCATTAACCAAGGAGCTGAAAACGAAAGAGATAGAGCTAGCTGAGTCTAAGGTAAAGGTAGCTGAGGCAAATAGTAAACTTGAAAAGTTTAGTAACTCATCTCTTAACCTAGGGAAAATCTTAGATGCATAGCGTCAATCTAAGAAGCCTGTAGGTCTAAGATATCATGAGAGTCCTCTACCATTCAATGACAACTATGTAGGAGAAAACTGAGAAATCAGTAGACTTAGAGGAAATACCGGAACCAGTGTCTGAACCTATAAAGGAAAATGCAACTAAGGTGACTGATAATAATGTCAAGATTAAGAAAGTTAAATTTGTGCCATCCTCTAGTGATAAACCTGTAGGAAAACACAAAGTTGACTTTAATGATCAGGATGATGAACCAGTCGCTATAGATGAACCAAAAGAGCCAGACACTAGTGAGACATCTAAGTCAAAGGGCACACACAAAAAGTCAATTGACAAAATGTCTTTCTTTAGATGTCACGAAAGGGGGCATGTTGCTTCTAGCTGTCCGCATAAGAAAGTAGATAATACTCCTAAGACAGGAAAGCCGGAACAACTTAAGCCTTCTCCAAGTGTTGCAAGCACTAGTAGTTCTCAGAATACCGAGAAAACTGTTCAAGCTACACCAAAAACTGCTGCGAAACAAATACCGGTGTCAGGTCGACCAAAAGAAGTGATTAGGACTAATTCACCAAATCGAGTCATTAATCAATCTAGGTCTGGACCGCAACAACAATATAGGAGTACTAAACCAAGCAGAGCTTACACTACGGTTAGGTCACACACTCCTGTTAGACATCAAACACCAGGTAGAGCTCAGGGATATCAGTCTGAAATGTATTATAATTGTAATTATTCAAGAGCTCCACAGCAAATGCCTACACAAAGGCAAAGAGTGAAATTAAATCACTCGGCACCACAACAAACTCCAGTTCAAAGACCCAAGTCACCTGAAAGGTGGTATTTGAAAGAGTTCAAGTGTGTGGACGAGAATGGTATTACCAAGTCAGTTATGGCTTGGGTTCCCCGTGATAAGTAACCTATTTTCTTTCATGTGCAGGAGATAACCACCGGTCTAAACAACAAATGGTTCGTCGACAGTGGGTGCTCCAGGCACATGACAGGGGAAAGAAGTCTACTTACAGACTTCAAGGGAGGGAATCGGGGCTTTGTATCATTCGCTGGAAATAAAGGAGGAAATATCACTGGTACTGGAGTGGTCACTAATGGGAAGATCAAGTTGGATCAAGTTTATCACGTTGATAAACTGGTTCACAATCTCATTAGTGTATCTCAAATCTGTGATAAGAAGAATTTAGTTTTGTTCACTGATACTGAGGCGTTAGTGCTAAAACCGGGGTTCAAGATACCTGAAGAGTGGATACTGATGAGGGCTCCAAGGAAGAATGACTTGTACATGCTCGACATGAACAATCCGGAATCTTCGATGGGACCAATTTTGTTTGCTATCTAAAGCTTCAGAAACAGAGTCGGTTTTATGGCACAGACGCATGGCACACTTGCACCTAAGGAAAATGAACTATATAACGAAAAATGGATTGGTGCAAGGTGTTCCTATGAAGAGTTTTCAGTTCGAGGGTAAGTGTCTACCATGCAAGAAAGGAAAACAACACAAGAAGGCACACAACTCCAAGATTCAGAACTCCATCGCTGCCATATTCGATTTGTTGCATATGGACCTCTTCGGACCAATCAACAAAAGGAGTATAGGTGGTAGTTGGTACTGTTTAGTTATTACTGACAATTACTCACGTTTTTCTTGAGTTTTCTTTCTAGGTACAAAGGACGAGACGGCTTCCAAGCTCATCGGGTTCTTAGACCAAGTGGAGAATTCATATGGAACAAGGGTTAAACGACTTCGTAGTGGTAACGGAACAGAGTTTAAAAACACTGTAATTGGTGTATATTGCCTATCAAAGGGCATAGTGCATCAATTTAGTGCACGTTATGAGCCACAACAAAATGGGGTGGCCGAATAGAAAAACAGGACATTGATTGAGGCAGCAAGGACCATGCTATCGGATTCAAAGCTTCCTACCATGTTTTTGGGGGGAGGCAGTGAATACCGCATGCCATGTTTTAAACCGGGTCCTTACTGTCAAATCTTTGAACAAAACCTGTTATGAAGTTTTGAATAAAAGGCCACCTAATTTAACTGGCTTCGAACCTTTTGGGGTACCATGTACTTTAATGAAAACAAAACATCAACCAAAGTTTGGTGAAAAGGCTGACGAAGGATACTTCCTAGGTTATGTGCCAAATTCACCAAACAAACGGGTTTTTAACAAATCTAATGGTACAGTAGAGATTGTGTATAACATTGAAGTCACAAGTTATACACATGTACCCCAAACAGGTCCGGAATGGATATTTGACTATGACAAACTGTTTGAGTCATTTAACATTCCTTTGGATGAAAATGCAGGTACTATTGAAAAGGACATGTCGTCGTTGAATCTGAATGACGAGGGTCATAGCTTTAGAGGACCACTTTTCAATTAACTTCTGAGCCTACTTCAATTGAAGATCGATCTCCAGAAGTCACTGATTCTGAAGCACCTACAAATGAGAATCAGACTCAGACAACAACTTCTAACTCTGAGGAAACTGTCCATCAGTAAGAAAATGTGGAGTGTGAGGTCGTTCCCCCGTTAGGAGAAATAGGATCAAACTTAGGAGATAATCTGAGAGTTGATGAGATAGAGACTTCTACGATCTACAAGAACCATCCTATAGAAAGCATCATAGGAAATCCTAATGTGGGTGTCAGGACTAGGAGTAGTTTAAATAACAACATTGTGTTGTTGTCGATGATAAATGACTCCAAGGACTTTCATGTCTGCCTCTATTCTAGTTTCATCTCGCAAGTAGAGCCGAAAAATGTGCAAATGGCACTAAAAGATAACTCTTGGGTTGAAGCGATGCACGAAGAACTGTCACAATTTAGGAAACTAGAAGTGTGGGAGTTAGTTCTGTTACCTCGAGGGGAAATAGCAATAGGAACCAAATGGGTTTTTAAGTGCAAAAGAGACGTTCGGGGTATTGTCACTCGCAACAAAGCAATGTTAGTTGTAAAGGGTTTCAACCAAGAGGAGCGAATCGATTACAATGAGGTGTTCGCGCCAGTAGCAAGGTTGGAAGCAATTCGTTTGTTTCTGGCTTTTGCTTCCTTCAAGGGATTTAAGGTTTATCAGCTAGACGTTAAGAGTGCTTTCCTTTATGGGAAAGTGAGGAACTGGTGTATGTGGAACAGCCGCCCGGGTTTACAGATCCGAAATACATAGACAGAGTATATCAATTAGATAAGGCTCTGTATGGATTGCATCAAGCACCAAGGGCGTGGTACGAGACTCTATCCAACCATCTGTTAGAAAATGGGTTTGAAAGAGGAAGGATAGACAATACGCTGTTTGTGAAGCGAAAAGGAGAACATTTCATCTTGGTACAAGTGTACGTCGACGATATCATCTTTGGATCATCAGACGAGCAAATGTGCAAGGATTTTGAAAAGGTGATGAAGTCAAAATTCGAGATGAGTGCAATGGGTGAGTTGAATTTCTTTCTGGGTTTGCAAGTTGACCAAAAGAAGGAGGAGACGTTTATCCATCAGACGAAGTTTGTCTACGACATATTAGAGCGCTTCGGGATGGAAGGGACAAAACTGACAGCTCATTCCAGCACGCCGATTCAAGTGAATCACAATCTCGGACCGGGTACTGAAAGTGATACCGATGTGGATCCGACGTTATATCGGGCCATGATTGGGTCACTTATGTATTTAACTACTTCAAGACCTGATATTATGTTTGATGTTTGTATTTGTGATAGGTTTCAAGATAATCCGAAAGAGATGCACATGAACGCTGTGAAGCGGGTTCTACGATACCTCAAGTCAAAACCAAAGCTGGGACTTTGGTATCACGCGGAGGGCGATCTGGAATTGGAGGCGTTCACGGATTCAGACTACGGAGGATGCAGCTTGACGCGCAACTCAACAACTGGAGGTTGTCAGTTCCTAGGAGGGAGACTCGTTTCCTGGCAATCCAAGAAACAGACTTCGGTAGCCGTGTCAATGTGCGAGGCCGAATATGTTGCTGCAGGTAGTTGCTGTTCACAGGTTTTGTGGATACAACAACAATTGCGGCATTATGGTTTGACTTACAGTCATACTCCTATTAGGATAGATAACCAGTCAACAATTGCTATAACTAATAATCCAGTTAAACATAATAAAACCAAGTACATAGACATAAGACATCATTTTATACGTGATTGTGCTGAAAAGAACTTAATCAAGCTGGTAAAAGTGGCAACGAATGATAATAATGTTGATTTATTTACCAAAGCTTTTGATAAGTCACGTTTTGAATATTTAATTCAACTAAATGGAATGCGTAATCCAGAGTGAGTTGACCTTAGTAGAGTTTTATTTCTTTTTATAGCAGTAGTCTTTCTTTCTTTTTATAGTAAGTTTAGTATCTTAGGATAGTTTCCTTTTTTGGTAAGTTAGTAGGTTATTTTATTTTCTTACTTTTATTTATGAAAAACAAAAGAAAAAAGAGAGAAAAACCATAAAAACATCAAAAAAAAAAAATACAGAATATCAGAAAAAGAGTTAAGTCTTAGATGCATAGGTTCAAAGTGACGAAAATTAGCACAGATAATACAAGCTTTAAGTGTTTAGCTTTCACACATAATGCACCTAAAATTCTAAGTGTTATACATTATCTAGTTTGATGTGTTGGTAGGCATAATACATATAGGGAGTCTCAAGGCTAATAAAATATTCAAGAAAAAGTCAAACGTGTCACTAACTTATATGTATGACCAATTGGTCTTAATTTTTATGTTAGAGACATACAACATTGATTCTAAATGAGGTATGCAAACTTTCTGGGGATGTATAGCAACATCAGATACATCTTAAAAATGGAAAGAATAGAAAAATCATACTCAGTTGAGGGTCAAAACAAGTAACTCTGTTGTACGTATGTACAGACCTATTGCTTCTGTTTTGATTCGAGTTAGCAAGATAAGTCGCTTTGTTGTACGTCGGTACAGACCTGTCACCGCTGTCTTGCTAGCTTTAAAAATAAACCTTAAGACAAACTAAGACACTTTGTTGTATGTAAATACAACCCTGTGTCCGATGTTTTTAAAGAAAGTTTGCAATACCAAAAAGTTACAATCATTGTGTGTATGCCTTGATCATAAAAGTATGTCTATGTATGAGTCACGTAAGATAATTTCATGATAAATAAAAAGGCCAAGGGATATTCCGAAAGGTAACATGTTTAAAGGGAAAATAATACCAACAATCTGCTAGAAATGTATGTCACGACAAACAATCAGAGGAATAAGATATTCCTAAGTGTGAAAGTTTAAATACTGAAAGTGCGTATTTGACACTGCTATCTGATTGAACCTTTCTTTGACTATACTCGTCAAAAATATTCTGTTAAGTGTTTAGCATAGGTTGTAAATTTTAAATAATGTAGAATAGTCTAAGTCTAATTTTTGCTCACAATTTTAACTTTAATTTATTTTACTTTATTTTTAATTTTAATTTTATTTTTTCTTAGGAAACATGTCAAAAATTACTGAGTGTGCATTCTTAGTTGAATAAAATAAACATTGCGTGAAAATCATGTGCTTAGGGTAAAAAGATTTGGCATAGTTTATTCTGTTACACGAAAAAGTTGTAAAAGTTGAAAAAGTTGAATTTACTTCAAAGATCTTCAATATTTTCGAAATTTTCAAGTTCAAATTCGAATTTACAGTAAAATCGAAATGCATGATTTGAATTTGGCAAGGCCTTCGAGTTTGCCATTAAATTCTAAAGATGTCACAAACTCGAAGGTGGTTGATATAAATAGGTCAACAGTGACAAGTCATTATCACCTACCTTCGATTTTAAGCCTTCGAATTTACTGGGAGCGATTTCGACTTTGTCTTCGAGTTTGCCGTTTTCGAATTTCATACTGTTTGTCGAGCTTCTGTACATTTGTGTTCGAGACTACTAGCAAATCTAGGTATAATCAACTGTATTGTACAAGATTTAGGTGGTTTTAGACTCCATTTGAGCCAAATTAACGGATTTTGAGGTTTTAATGGTGGAAAGTTTGTATTTCAAAATAACACACTTTGAACCGGTGAAACATCAAATTGACTACAAATATCTTTGATTAGAACCTATTAGGACTAATGAATGTAATTTTCTAAGTCTAAAATGGTTAAAAATTTGGATTTTTGTTGTTATCTGTACCGATATATTCGAATTTGATCTTGAATTCAATTTTGATAGTAGCTTCGAGTTTGTCACTAAACTCGAAGATACCTTTAAATTCGAAATGATGGTTGTTTCGAACTTGTCATTCGAATTTACCATTAGATTCGAATTCTTTGCTCAAAATTTATATCGTACTTGTGGAAATTCATCGGTGTTGGATTTTGTACTTATACAAGTTCAAAATAAAACAAATTTGAATTTAAACAAGTTTATGTCACTCTTAATAATTCTAATCTCTTATATGCTTCATTTTGCAGACATGGCAGATAGAATTTTCGTTCCTAAGCATAATTTGGTCATTTCTCCGGACCATGAGATACCAGAGGCTCAAGCATAGGTGGATTTTTTGTTTGGATCAAGGATTTCATATGCTCTATCACATAATATTCAGATAGTCATCCCTTATGTTCGTCAGTTTTGGGATCATTTACAAGTTGACTGTACTGTTAGCCTAACAGTTTTGAGGACTAGGATTGTTGGACACCCTCTAGTATTTTCAGCTGACGTGCTGCGTCGAGTGTTGCAGCTAGGATCTCAAGAGCAGGAAAATGGGCCGATTGACTTCCCATTAGCAATCAGGCAAGCAGCATTAGCAGAATGGGATATAGTTTGGATGTGACTAAATCCTCATACATGAAAAGTGGGCTGATAGGGCAATGGCGATACCTAGCTCACGTCTTTATGGTATGTTTTGCTGCCAAGAAAGCAGGATTCGACTACATAGTATCGAAGATTCAGCCAGGGATGATAGCGTTGGTTTACAATCAAAAATTTAGCTACTCAAAGATGATCTTTTCAGAGTTTGTTCAACAAATAACAGCTCCGGACCGAGAAAGATTTCTACTATATCCGAGATTCGTAATGATGCTGATAAGACATTTCCTACCGAACCTGCCACAGCTGAACGAAATTCAAAGTGTTGCGGTGATTGACAAACAAATATTTGCAGATTGTCAAGCTCATCGAGGAAGATTAGCTAGACCAGTGGAGGCACCACTTTATGGTGCGGTAGTTAATCCAGATTTCTAAGTCGGGGAAGGTGCCAACTGGGCAGGGGATATACTGATTCCGCAGCAACAACAGCAACCGCCACAATCGAGGCCTCAGCAACAAAGAAGGAGGCAAAGACCGTCTGCGAGACAAACTCAGGCTGCTAGGCCTTCTACAAGCCAAGTGCAGGAGCCGGAAGAGGCTGGTCCTTCAACTGTACCACCTGTATCTGATCCAAGGCTTAAACTTTGGAAGAGATTTGGGCAGCTGGGCCGCATGCTAATGAGGCAATTACTTCTGAGCTTATTGGAAATCTCTTGGAACCTCCAGAAGGAGAAGTTGACATATTTAAGAAGATCGATGGTTATCAACCTGAAGCAGCAGGCGAAGCCGAGTCAAATTCTGATTTTGAGTCAGAAGAAGCTGAAGAAATAGAAGTTGAGGCCCCAAACACAGTGACCGAAGATCCGTCCATTCATATAGGCACATATGGATCAAGATTAGTGGTGGTTGAAGAAGAAGCTAGAAGGAGAAGAGCTTCAAGGGAGTCAGATGACTCAGATTTTGAGGAAGAAGAAGTAGCTCCTTTGGTACCTAGGCATAGTGCCAAAAGGCACCGTTTTATGCGGGGAGCTTCATCAGCCTCTGCTTCTGAGCTAGAAATGCCTACCTCTCAGCCATCAGAACCAACATCCATACCGCCACCACCACCACCTGTTCAAACATTCATTCCCCCCACCAATCATCCCTACTCCCATCAAATCCATACCATCCACTTCATCAACCATCACTGATAATCAAAGGTTTTCTGAGCTTCAGAGCAAGGTTGACTTCCAACAAGTCCACATCTTTCAGTTGACAAAAGCTATTGGGGAGATACAGAAGCATAACGCCAATGTGGACACCGAGAATGCTGAGTTAAAGAAAGTTGTTAGAAAGATTGAGGAAGAGAATCTGGAGCTAAAAACTTTTGTTGCAGATCAAGCTGCTGAGATTCGATCGATGCGATCCCTAATTGAGCAATTACTGAAAAATCTAAAGCCTCAGGGGGAGACGAGTTGTAGGGATCCGGCGGAGCAGCAAAGGGGAGATGATGAAGGCAATGATCCCAGTGCACCAAAAGAGAACGAGCCAGTAGATTTTCCTGCTGCTCTATATGCTGAAGTTCAGGGGGAGCCTAGTCGAGCTGGTGTTGAAGGAAGAGAAGGAGGTGAGGCTGGTTCTTCAAAGACTCATGAAAGCGATATGATAGACGCCTTGAGAGATATTGAGGAAGAGATAATGGATTTTTATTTTGAAGATGATGTAGAGGAATTGGAATAAGGAGAATTCGTACCATAGGATATTGTTGATTGGAGATCTGACGATGAAGTGATAGAAGACGAGGATGATAATGTCAACGAAGTGATTGTAAATTCAAAGCCTATCACAGAGTTGTATGTGCAAGATAATAACAATGTGATTGATATAGATGAGATCAAGATAGCCTCGGTCGAAGACTCTGAACTTGAAGAAGCTGAAAAAGAGCCTTCCAGGGCTGATTTATTGAATCTGTGGTTCAAGAAGGAAGAAAAGAATGAAAAGCCGAAGATGAAGAAGAAGATGAGAACTTCTGGGTCAGAAAATCTCTCAGGTGGAATTATAAGTTGGTTCTTCGACAGAGAACTGCAGCTATTCATACTGAAAAGGAGAGATGGACTTCAATACCTTAGGCGGACGCTCAGAGTATTTAATACATTGCCGAAGGTAGAAGTAAAGGAGTTGGCATGGAAAGAGTTAATCAATATCGGTGAGGATCCTTATGCTAAGGTTATAGCCAAGATTATCAGAAAGGAGGGTCGATCCCGAAAATTTGAGAGACTCAAGCCAAGGTCGGGAAAGAGAGTGGAAGATGGAACAAGGATTGATCCACATACGGGAAGGCCTTGGGCCAGAATGGTTTATAAGCCAGTCAAGTGCTTAAAGAGGGTGCCTATGAAATCGATGCCAAAAGATGTTTTAAAGAATATGAAATGGTGGTACGTCGATAATGAAACAGCTGAAGCCGTAATGGAGGATGAAGACGAAAAGGTCATTTTGAAGATATACGATCCGTTGCACCTTATCAACCTATCCAAGGATGACCTGCAAAAGCTTCATGATCAGCCAATTTTCTTTCATGAAGGCTGGAGATCTGAAGGCAGGAAGTTCCAGAAAGTTGTAAAGGTTTGTATAGATGCAGGCTTATATGCAGGTAGCAGTCTATATAGTTCTAGTACCTAATCAAAATGTAAATAGTTAGAAGCTATCGTCAAGGGGGAGTCTATTGGTACACCCTGTGTGACGATAGCAGTCTAAGTGTGTTAGCATTTTGTCTAACTGATATTACCAGGTATTGAATATTAACTAGTATTTGATATGTCACATCCTTGCTTTAAAACACGCTTGCTTATCCCAGGAATAATAATAATTGCATAAAGCTAAATAAAATATTACAATAAGTCTTGCACTACACGTGCTACAAGGTTACAGTACTAAGTTGCTAAAAACATCACAATTTAAATAAAAGCAGCTACCCAGAACCCAAGGCATCATAAAGCTATACCACAAGCTGAAAATGAGCTAAGTCCTCTGGGTTGATCAGATAATAGACCTAAGCAGAAGGTCCAGCTTGTTCTTTACCTTTTCCTGTAAAAATTTTAAGTAGCAACTGTAAGCTAAAGCTTAGTGAGTAAACAGATATTCATGAATGCATGAAAAATATGAGGCGAAAGTGCCTATAAAGGCTGTTATGCTTGCTTGCTTGTTTGCTTAATACCCAGAAAGAATGCTGCACAATTGAGACATTTCACGCAGAACGGAGATGCCACCACTAGGGGTTTACCGCTGACAGATGATCAATCTGTGATGTGGGGCTAGCTACCCGCATAATGCTCAAGGGATAGTGGTGAACATCAGAATTGCTTGCTCGTAAATATAATGCTTATGAGATGCACAAAGAAACGCTAACACAAAGCTTGCTGTATAGTATGCAGAACAATAAACAGATAGCAGATAAATATGCATATTAATAGATCAAATGTAAGATCCGGCTAAGCTGGGCATCACCTGTACCACAGTGTTCGCCTTCACTCACAAAAGTCTATTGAATTCCAAAGAAATCATATAGAAGCAATTTATGTCTCAATTTCATATAAAACATGTAAACAAGAATAACTGTTACTCACAGTAGTGAAAATACTTTGAAATGCTCTGAAATACTTGCTCGGGCTTATATACGCTTTAAATTGCTTTATAATGCTTGCACTTGCTTATCTAGGCTTTATATATATTCTGATCTGGCTTTGACTCGCAAATGGGCTAAACGGATTATGTAATATCTGAAGTTTAATATTACAGAACATGTGCTAAATTAATACTGCTAGTTCAATATTCCAATATCTATAAGCCATAACTTTTAGCTAAATATTTTGCTATTTATTTTGCTAATTTATGCGTTGCTCATTAATTTTATCAATTAAATTCGAAATTTAGGGGCTAGATTCGAATCTGAGCATCAGATTCGAAGACAGATTCGAACCAGGGGTTAGGTTCGAAGACAGATTCGAATTATGGGGGTTAGATTCGAACCTCATTCGAATCTGAGGATAGATTCGAAACCCATATCTCGAATCTAGCTCTATTCGAGCTTGTTCTTGGTATTTCGAGTCTGTTCTATGCATACTCGAGTTTGTTCATAAACTACAGCTTTAAACATGCATTTTCAAGCCTCAAATCCACAAATAAGCTAAGTAATAAGCCTCGGTTTAGTTATATGATACATATTCTACCATATTTTAGCTAAAACTCATACGAAATCAGCTTTAAATCGCCTAAAATGATAAACTCGAATTTTTCCTCAAAACCGAAAAATGCAGAAAACGAAAAGAGCGATTCTTACCTCAAAACCGTATGAAATCACGCATGCAATGGTAGATTCGAGTAGTACACTTCGAGACCTTTCCAATGACGTATAGAACTCGAGATTTGGCCGGTCGGTTTGGGAGAAAAGTTAGAGAGAAGATCGGGTTCTAGAGAGAGGAGCTCTGGAAATGCTAGACGGGTTTTGCAAAAGTGTGAAAATGGAGCACCCAACTCCTATTATACTAAATCTCGAAATTACATCTTTTTACGCAAATTGCTCAAAACTACTAAAAATAAAAATGCAAATAAAAGCAAGGTGTTATAGTATGAGCCCACCACGCTTGCACTTCGTTCTCGAAGTACCTATGGCTGAAACAGATGCGGATATCGAACTCTCATGTCTTGCTCAGATTCCCAGGTCTGAGAAGTTCCGTGAGAAGTCCTCCATTGCACCAACACCATTGCTACTTCTCGCTATTCCTCAACTTCTTCATCTTTGTTTCTAGAATAACTTCAGGCTCGTCACATTGCAGCTTTTCATTAATCTTATAAGTTAGATGATCGGCCCACTTTTCTCTGTCATCTTCTTTGCACTTCATAAGTTGCGAAATGTGAAACACGGGGTGTATGTTGGACAGTTCACTCGGCAAGTCCAACAGATAAGATTGGGTTCCAACACGCTCGGTGATCTTGAAAGGACCAACAAATCGTGGTGCTAACTTGCCACGCTTGCCGAATCTGAATACACCTTTCATCGGCGAGAGTTTCAATACAACATAGTCGTCCTTCTGAAATTCCAATGGCTTATGACGTCGGTCATGATACGATATCTGTCAGGATTGAGCGGTTTCTAAGCGTTGGCGAATAATTCTGATCTTTTCATTAGTCTGCTGAAGTAGCTCGGGACCGGCGATTGGTGCTTCACCGGCTTCATGCCAACACGTAGGAGTTCGGCACTTGCGTCCGTATAAGGCTTCAAAAGGTGCGGCTTTGATGGATGAGTGGTAACTATTGATATAAGAAAATTCTGCTAGTGGCAAGTGGTCGTCCCAACTACCGCTAAACTCAAGAACACATGCCCGCAGCATGTCTTCGAGTGTAAGGATCGTGCGCTCACTCTGTCCATCAGGCTGCGGATGATATGTTGTACTCATTCTGATCTTAGTGCCTAATCCATCTTGTAAAGCACTCCAGAACCTCGAAGTGAACCGGCTGTCGCGATCTGAAAACGATTGACAGCGGCACTCCATGTCGAGTAACGATCTCGTCGATATACAACTTAGCCAATTTCTCCAATGAGTAGTTCTCGCGAATTGGAATGAAATGAGCGACTTTGGTTAGACGATCCACAATCACCCATATTGCATCGTGCTGTCTTCGCGTAGTCGGAAACTTCGTCACAAAGTCCATCGTTATGTGATCGAACTTCCACTCGGGAATCGGTAGAGGCTGTAGACTGCCATAAGGTTGCTGATGCTCCGCTTTGACCAATCGGCATGTAATACAATTATCGACATATTGGCCTACGTCTCTTTTCATACCGGGCCACCAATACTCGGCTTTTAGATCGTTGTACATCTTGGTGCTGCCAGGATGTACCGAGAAGTTAGAACAGTGGGCTTCCGAAAGAATCTTCTGTCGAACATCACCAAATTTCGGAACCCAAACGCGATCTTTGAAAAGCTTCAAGCCACGAGGGCTATCGGTTAAGAATTGAAATTGCCCTTTCATGTCCTCAGAGTTGAGGTTTTCTTCTTTTAGAGCTTCGGCTTGAGCAACAAGGATTTCAACGATCAAAGTTGATGAAAACAAAGTATGGGTCAAGGTATAAAGACATTTAGCAGAGTAGGATTTACGACTCAAAGCGTCGGCCACCACATTCGCTTTGCCAGGGTGATACAGAATATCACAGTCATAGTCTTTGATGAGTTCCATGGAGCGTCGCTGGCGCATGTTGAGCTCCTTCTGACTGAAAATGTACTTAAGACTCTTGTGATCCGTATACAGTTGACATTTGGTGCCGTAGAGATAATGTCGCCATGTTTTCAACGCAAAAGTCACAGCAGCAAGTTCAAGGTCATGAGTCGGATGACTCTTTTCATGATCCTTAAGTTGGCGAGAAGCATATGCTATGACTCTGCCTCTTTGCATCAAAACACACCCAAGCCCTTGATATGAAGCATCGCTGAAGACCACAAAGTCTTCATTGCCTTCGGGTAAGGCCAGAATAGGCGCTTCGGTGAGAATCTGTTTTAAAGTTCGGAATGCGTTCTCTTGAGCTTCTTCCCAAATAAAGGGAACACTCTTGCGAGTAAGAGATGTAAGAGGCATGGCTAGGTTTGAAAAGTCCTTAATGAATCGACGGTAGTAACCCGCCAATCCCAAGAAACTTCGGATCTCGGTAGCTGATTTGGGAGCTTCCCAATTTTGAATGGCTTCTATCTTAGAAGGATCCACAGAGATTCCTTCACCAGATATCACATGACCAAGGAATTGTATCTGATAAGATACAAGATTTGCAAGTTAACGCTGAGCATGAAATTTAAGAAAAGATAAGCTTAAAAAAATGAATAAATCGAGATTGCAAGCACCTGTCGCAACCAAAATTCGCATTTAGAGAACTTGGCGTAAAGTCGCTCCTTGCGCAGCAACTCTAGCAGCTCTCTAAGATGCACAGCATGCTCAGCTTCAGTCTTTGAGTAGATGAGAATATCGTCTATAAAGACGATAACAGACTTATCGAGCATTGGTCTACAAACGCGGTTCATCAGATCCATGAACGCCGCAGGAGCGTTTGTAAGACCAAAGGGCATAACAAGAAACTCGTAATGCCCATATCTAGTACGGAAAGCTGTTTTAGGAACGTCTTCTTCATGAACTTTGAGCTGATGATACTCAGATCTAAGATCGATCTTCGAGAAGTAACTGGCTCCCTGAAGCTGGTCGAAAAGATCGTCTTTTCTGGGCAACGGATATTTGTTCTTTATTGTTACCTTGTTCAACTCCCTATAATCAATGCACATCCGGAGAGTCCCATCTTTCTTCTTAACAAAAAGAACAGGAGCTCCCCAGGGAGATGAACTTGGTCGTATGAGTCCCTTATCTAGCAATTCTTGCAATTGCTTCATCATTTCTTGCATCTCGGCAGGTGCAAGTCTATAAGGGGCTCGAGCAATTGGTGCCACGCTGGGCACTAAATCAATTCTGAACTCCACCTGACGGTCTGGCGGGAGTCCAGAGATGTCCTCGGGAAAGACATCGGGAAACTCGGAGGCTATCGGAACCTCGGCTAATGCTTTCTTTTCAGACTTAGCATCTATCGCATATGCTAAGTATGACATGCAACCCTTAGCTATATGCTTCCTAGCTTTGACTACAGAAATTAAGCATATATCACCTGTCTTTCTGTCACCGTAGATGCAAATATTGCGACCATCCGGAGCAGTGAGCTTTATCAACTTCTTCTTGCAGACAATGTTGGCATCATGATGATCGAGCCAATACATACCCACGATGACGTCGAATTCGTGAAAGTCCATCGGGATAAGGTCCAGTTGGAAGGTACAGTTGTCGAGCAGAATAATGCAGTCACGGTAAATTTTATCGGTAGACACACTTACATTACTAGCCGTTTCAATATCAAAGATAACAGGTAGAGTAGTCGGTGCAATTCCAAGTTTAGATGCAAATGAATTTGATATGAAGGAACGGTTGGCTCCTGAATCAAAAATAACTCTAGCAGGTACGGAGTTAACGAGAAACATACCAGATACCACATCTGGTATTTCCTTTGCTTGCTCAGCCGTTATCTGGAATGCGCGATTCTGACTCCGAGCTGGCTCGTTACGGCGACTAGAACCTCCTCGCGATGTGCTATGCCGGGCCGGTTGATTTTGTCTTTGCTGTTGTTGTTGATGTTGTTGCTGCAATCGCGGATGATACTCTGCACTCGGGTAAATTATACTGAACGAATGCGTACATGCATGCTCATTATGTCCAGGGCGCAAACAGTTTTTTGCAAACTTTAACTTTGTTAGGACATTCTTCACTGCTATGTCCTATTTCGTTGCACACGTAGCACCTCACATCATTGGGGTTACAACGCCCAATGTGTGACTTCTGGCAGCGGCGACACTGCCTCGGCTCAGAATGCACCGCATAGGATCGAGTTTGCTGTGCCGGAGGTGAGCTGAACTGTCGGTACTGGAACTGCTGTGGCTGAGAATATCTGGATGAAGATCCAGAATAGCTTCCAGTGCGCGATTTCTTGGGCGGTGATGGACATGTCGGGTTGATAGATGAAGCAGGAACTCCTCCAGCTCGAATAAAGTCCTGCTCGAGAATTCGAGCAGCTTCAACACAGTCAGCATAATTGGTATATCCCCGGTGCTTCAAGAACTTCTGGTACTCGGGATGCAGACCCATCAGAAAACGGTCGATCTTTCGCTCTTCAGTAGCGACTTGATAGTCAGACAGCAAGCTTAGTCAGGTGAATTCAATCTCATACTCAGTCACCGATTTGGTTCCCTGAGTAAGAGACATCAGCTTCTCCTCCAAACGCTTCTTTTCATCAGCTGGGCAGTACTGACGAAAGAAGATAACTTTGAATTCATCCCAAGATAGGGACTTAATCCAGTTGGCTCCGTGCATGTTCTCCTGAGACCTCCACCACATGACAGCGCCTCCCTCGAACAATGTAGTAGCAAAGCTGACCTTGGAATCTTCAGCACAGTCACTAATGAGAAAAATCCGCTCGATGCCAGTGATCCACTCAAGCGCTTCGATTGAATTTGCAGCACCCTTAAAAGCTTGGGCTCCGCAAGCCTTGAAGTAACGGAAGTTGCAGCCCTTAGGAGGAACTACAGGAGCTTCCTCCTCATCAGTGTCGTCGTTGTGGCGTCCAGTGTCATCATGTTGTTGTTTCCTACGCTCTTCTCTGCGCCTAGTTTCCGCTTCATCACGAGCACGAAACTGGTCTTGTAAGAACTTAGCTTGACGCTCGTTGTTCTCATTAAGCATAGTTTGCATAATTTGCATGATCTGTTCAGGAGTGAGTCCACCTCCAGCTCCTTCACCAGATCCAGACATGTTCTGAAATTATATAAATAATACTTGCATAAGAATAGGCATAACTCCTATTCTATCCCATTTCCCAATTCCTAAAGCAAAGTCAAAGCCTATCTCAGGTCAAGTTAAAGCCTAGACATTCGAAGCTAATATCTTTGCTTAAACGTTTGAGTCCAAGTGTTATTGCTAACACTTGAATCCCTCAAACCAATGCTCTGATACCATCCTGTCACATCCTTGCTTTAAAACACGCTTGCTTATCCGAGGAATAATAATAATTGCATAAAGCTAAATAAAATATTACAATAAGTCTTGCACTACACGTGCTACAAGGTTACAGTACTAAGTTGCTAAAAACATCACAATTTAAATAAAAGCAGCTACCCAGAACCCAAGGCATCATAAAGCTATACCACAAGCTGAAAATGAGCTAAGTCCTCTGGGTTGATCAGATAATAGACCTAAGCAGAAGGTCCAGCTTGTTCTTTACCTTTTCCTTTAAAAATTGTAAGTAGCAACTGTAAGCTAAAGCTTAGTGAGTAAACAGATATTCATGAATGCATGTAAAATATGAGGCGAAAGTGCCTATAAAGGCTGTTATGCTTGCTTGCTTGCTTGCTTGTTTGCTTAATACCCAGAAAGAATGCTGCACAATTGAGACATTTCACGCAGAACGGAGATGCCACCACTAGGGGTTTACCGCTGACAGATGATCAATCTGTGATGCGGGGCTAGCTACCCGCATAATGCTCAAGGGATAGTTGTGAACATCAGAATTGCTTGCTCGCTAAATATAATGCTTATGAGATGCACAAAGAAACGCTAACACAAAGCTTGCTGTATAGTATGCAGAACAATAAACAGATAGCAGATAAATATGCATATTAATAGATCAAATGTAAGATCCGGCTAAGCTGGGCATCACCTGTACCACAGTGTTCGCCTTCACTCACAGAAGTCTATTGAATTCCAAAGAAATCATATAGAAGCAATTTATGTCTCAATTTTATATAAAACATGTAAACAAGAATAACTGTTACTCACGGTAGTGAAAATGCTTTGAAATGCTCTGAAATACTTGCTCGGGCTTATATACGCTTTAAATTGCTTTATAATGCTTGCACTTGCTTATCTAGGCTTTATATATATTCTGGCTCTGGCTTTGACTCGCAACTGGGCTAAACGGCTTATGTAATATCTGAAGTTTAATATTACAGAACATGTGCTAAATTAATACTGCTAATTCAATATTCCAATATCTATAAGCCATAACTTTTAGCTAAATATTTTGCTATTTATTTTGCTAATTTATGCGTTGCTCATGAATTTTATGAATTAAACTCGAATCTAGGGGATAGGGTTCGAATCTGAGTATCAAACTCGAAGCCAGACTCGAACCAGGGGTTAGATTCGAACCTCATTCGAATCTGAGGATAGATTCGAAACCCATATCTCGAATCTATCTCTATTCGAGCTTGTTCTTGGTATTTCGAGTCTGTTCTATGCATACTCGAGTTTGTTCATAAACTACAGCTTTAGACATGCATTTTCAAGCCTCAAATCCACAAATAAGCTAAGTAATAAGCCTCGGTTTAGTTACATGATACATATTCTACCATATTTTAGCTAAAACTCATACGAAATCAGGTTTAAATCGCCTAAAATGATAAACTCGAATTTTTCCTCAAAACCGAAAAATGAAGAAAACGAAAAGAGCGATTCTTACCTCAAAACCGTATGAAATCACGCATGCAATGGTACATTCGAGTAGTACACTTCGAGACCTTTCCAATGACGTATAGAACTCGAGATTTGGCTGGTCGGTTTGGGAGAAAAGTTAGAGTGAAGATCGGGTTCTAGAGAGAGGAGCTCTGGAAATGCTAGACGGGTTTTGCAAAAGTGTGAAAATGGAGCACCCAACTCCTATTTATACTAAATCTCGAAATTACATCTTTTTACGCAAATTGCTCGAAACTACTAAAAATAAAAATGCAAATAAAAGCAAGGTGTTATATGATATATGTGATTTTCTGTGTTTGATATTTATTGTTTGTATGTTTGAACTTGGTGTAACGTATTACAAGAAGTTCAAACATAAAGTTCAAAGATTAATTCAAACATAAGTTAAAACACATAATCAAATAGAAGTTGACATGTGAAATTCGAATTTAGAATAAATTCGAATTTAACATGGAAGGTAAATTCGAATTTGTCATGAGGACAAATTCGAATGGGCCTTGGGCCTGGATTCGACTTTGTCCCATGACAAACTAGAATGGGTCTCTATAATTAGGGATTAACTCGAATATTTAGTAGACTTTTGCAGAATTCCGTGCGTGATTAGCAAAAGGCGATCTCGAGTTTATCAGATATCTGTGTGTGTGATCGGAGAGAATCATTGCGTAGGTTCGTTCGTAGTCGTTCGTACAACGCCATGGTAGTCTCCGTGTTTGGTGAGTGTGATATATCCGTCAAGCCGCTAACGAGGATTCCGCACTCGTTGGTGTGTGTCGCGTCTAGATAGATCTGTTAGTTCAAGACCTTACACTACTTAAGACCAACCTTATGCAGATCAGATGCTCTCTGGAAACACATTTTCTTTTTTAGGGGATCTATAAAAATTTCCCCAAACTCAAGCTATTCTATAAGCTTGTCTTCCTCAGGTTCCATTCCTCTGGGCAGGCTGTGATTCACTCCTTTGATCTCAATAGCTAGGATGCCTTGATCAAGCATAATCAGGAGTTCTTCCAGCTCTGTATCCTTCCTCTTTCTCCTGGGCTTGATCTTGGGTTCAACCACTGCGGTACCCTTAATTTGATCTCCAGGGATCAGGCCCAGGTGTTTAACTCTTTCCATCAGCGTCTTGACATATGTCCTGACAATCTTGGCAGTTTCAGATTTAGACTGACTCAGGGCAACTGCCAGTTCAACCCACTCTCTGTACCCCATGCAAGCAACATCAGTGTGTTCAAATGCTTCTAGTTCTAGGCCTTCAGCACCTAGCCTGGTTATCTGGATATTCTACTGTTTGCCTTTCTTTGAAATGGGGACAGCTTTTACAATTGTTTCCTTAGCAAGCCTTGTGTTGGCAACATCAAAGAATTTCTTCCTTGCGAAGTTGTCAAAGTGTGTTTCAGGTCTTGCTGAGGAGGATGCTGACTTTGATTTGATCACAGAGACTTGAGAACCATTTCCTTTCTCACCCTCTTTCTCAGTTACTGACTCAATGACAGCCTCTAGTAGTTTCCTTTGAACATCCAAGGAAGTCATTTTAGCTTTTCTTGCCTCCTTGTATGCAAAGGCCCTTGCAGCTTTAGCAGAGACTTCTTCTTTCTTTTGCCTTTCTAGAATCTGAAGTTGCTCGTCTTTGAATTTATAATTAGTCTCCATAAGGAGACCCATGTCTTTGGCCTGAGCCTTATCAAACTTGAGTTGAGCAGCCTTGAGATAGTCAGTGTCCACTGAGTCTTTTCTTTTCCCTTTAGCTGTTGCGGTTATGACAGCTTCAGTTTCCTCTTCCTCTTCTTCTTCAGTTTGCTCCAAGATCAGATGTCTCCTTATGCTTGGCCTATCCCCAGGGATGGATTCCTCCCCCTTAGATGGTGCAGGGTTTTGAGATCCAGCCTGAGTAGGTTGAGCAGCTTCAGTAGTTTTGGAAACATCTTAGTAGGACCTGTTTGGGAAAGACCTGCTGCTTGTCCCACGTATGCTGATTTCTCCTTTGAGGGAGATGAAGATTTTTCCCCCTTAGACTTTTTCTTTGAGGCTATTAACTTCTCTCCCTTCGAAGGAGATGACACAGAGCATTCAACAATGAGTCTGCCTGAAGGAACAAATCCAGCAGGCTGGCCAATAATTTTTAGCAGCACGTTTGGAACCAATAAGGCTATGCACTAAGAAAGGCAAGTTGTCCTTAACCTCTGCAAGTTCGGTAACACAGGTTTGAAGAGAGGTAGAGTGGGAAGTAGCAAGGGATGAAAGCTGAACAATAGCTTCCATGTTAAAAGCTGTGATCGAACACAAAACTTTGAAGTTGTGCAAGATTGATTTCAAGAGAATCTTGCATATCATCAAATTTTAATGACCCAGGATTGGACAGAGACACCACTAAGGTGTTCAAGCTGGCCAGAGTGAAAGGGAGAGTACTTGTGCAAGTGTCAAGAAGAGCTGATAGCTGTTGGGAAATAGTTGACAGTGAGGACATAGAGACTTGTTAGGAAGAAAGAATTGTTGAGAGGGTGGAGGATAGTGTTTGCAGCTATGCAGTGAGTGCAAGCAGCTGAGAGGATTGATAAGCTTGGGGAGCAGGGGTTGGAAAAGAAGTCCTGAACGAATCAAGGAACCCCTGAAGCTGAGCAGACACAGAGTCTGATACGATAGAAGGTAGGGAGGTCATGGAAGTTTCCAAAGAACCAACTTTGTTGGTCAGCAAAGACAGCTGATCCTTTCAAAGGAAGATCATTAGGGGATGGAGGAGTATGGGTTGATTGTTTGGATTGGGTAGATAGTGGGGAATGTGAGGGTGAAGGAGAGGATGTAGGAGTTTCTGGATTGGTGAGGTAAGGCAGGGAGACTTTGGAGAGTAATTCCATAGCCTGGGCATAAATGAGATGGCCTAGCTTGGAAAGGTCAAGGGAACCTTCAGCAGAGGCTATATCTGCATCATGAGGCAAAGTGGAAGGAGTTGCTGGCCTTTCAGATGCTTCTTATATCATAGCACCTTCATCAAGACCTGGGGTGGTTCCCTCATGAGTACCTTGGTTTTCAGGCACTGAGGCTGGTCTGCTGGATGGTCTGTTCGAGCAGCTTTGGCACCTAGTGCAGACTTAGATGGTGTAAGAGAAGTATGAAGTGGAGACTGTGTGGACTCAGTATGGAGTGGAGTGGACTCTTGTCATTCAATATCCTCATCCTATTGGGATGCTGGGATAGTGGATGTGGTAGTCTCTTTTTGTGCAACTGGTTCCTGTTGGGAGGAACCAGAAGGTCTAGGCTGAGTCTGAGTGGACTCTTTTTGGAGTGAAGCCTGCTCCAAATGTGCTGAACTTTCTCCCAAAATTGGAGAGGTAGCAGGGGTTGCTTCTTTTTCAACTGACTCCTGTTGGGAGGGGTCAGAGGGGCTAGTTTGGAATGATGGTTTCTTTTTGGCTAGGGATTTGCGTCGGTTATATGATTTGATGGATGAAGTGGAGGAAGGATGTTGTGGGGAAGTGATGAGGGATTCTGTTTGGACTGGAGGTGAGACTGGGTCAGAAGCAGGAGGGTTAACCTGTTCCATGGTCTCAGGTGCCACAGAGGCACCAGCTACAAAGGCTTCAGGTTCAACAAATGAACCAGCGTGAGGAGTCTGCTCCCCCTCAGCCACTGAGGCTGATGAGGCAGACTTAGACTTAACTGTTTTAGCCATCTTGCAGACAGGCTCAACTTCAGTCGATTCCAGACCCCTTTTTACCAGCTTGGGCCTGGATTTTGATTTTTCTTTAGGAGCACCCACTGGATCCACCCTCACAGCAGAGGATCCTTCCACCAAACCAAGTAACCTTCTCATTGGTGTTGACAGAGGGGGTTCGTTGGCAAGAACTAGGGTGTAGAAAACTCTATTTCCTATCACAGGAATTGTAGTAGTTGAAAAGTATGGTTGAGAAGTATAGAGAGGCTCACCACATACATGTTTGAAAATGAGGCTTAAGAATCTTGGGTATCTGACAGCAGCAGGACGATGTTCTTTCTGCACTAAGTTCCTCAAGTTCCTAAAGATCTATCTGGCCATGTTCAGTGTTGTCCCATCCACAAACTGCAAGACTATGGGATTTTCATCCCTTCTAAGCTGGACAAAAGAAACAACTTTGCAGCCAAAAGACATCACCACAGAGGAGAATAGAAACTTGTAAGTGGGTGATAAGTCCCTCCTGAACAATGTAGCTCCAACTTTTTGTTCTGCTAAGCCACAGAAGCATAACAGGTTATCCATTTAATCACCCTTAGGCTGTAGTTTATTATAGTTCAAGCAATAGGAAGATGAAGAACTTCCCTGAGGAGAATAGTAGTTATCTCAATGGTTTGAGACCCATTGAGGATAGTTCCCCTGATGGTTTTGGTTGAAGAGTCATAGGAACATGTGTACCGAATCTCATAAACCATCTACTGGTACAGGACACCAGGAGAGGCAGTCATAGGGGGTGGGCTTGCAGAAACTCCACCATTTTTTCATAACCCTTTGCCACATAGTTTTTGGGAATGGTTAGGTTGGCTATGTAGTTGGTGGGTTTGAGAGTGAGAATTGTCGTGACAGAGGGATGATTTTGAAAATTGTCACCAACGAACACTGGTAGCAAGAGGTTGTTTTGGTGAGCGATTTGGAAAGTAGTAGGATGAAGGATTGGGTGACACTTAGTCGATTTAGGGTTTCTCAGGTAGTTATGAAAGCACTAGAGAAGAAGAAGATGATGATACAGTGATGAAGGTATTTATAGGATTCGAATGTGAGTCAATAGGAGAGAGAATGGTTTGGGCGGTTGATTTGAAATGTTCTTTAACGGAAAACAGAACGGTTTGCCATGTCAGAACGGTTGTCAGACCACTTGTCCTTTTTAACTACTAACACACGTTAACAAACGTTATCCGCAGGTAATTACGAAGAAAGGTAGTGAAAACTGATGTTCTAAGCTATTGTTCAAACATGTGATGAACAGGTTTCATCACAAGCTGATCATCCCTCAAGCTGTTCATTCAACCTGTGTAGCTAGATGAGAACAGGTTTCATTGAAAAGCCTGTTCAATAGCAAATCAGTTTACAAGATGCCTTGTATGACAGATTGAGAGAGAGTAAGCAGATTGGAGGTTTTTACAATAGAACAAGTTTGGAGTTAAAACGTATTTTAGCAAACCTGTTATATGTCCAAGCTGTACAAGTTTTCAGAAACTGACTAAGTATAAAACAAGTAAAACCTGTTTTATCCAAGCTGTTCAAAGAAATCTGGACAAATTTGAACCTGCGATTTTTAGAGTATCATTGACACTTAGTCACTGTTATTTAATATGCCCAGCTTGCTTACAAGGTAATTAAACTTGTTTTCATCAAGAGGCTTGGTGAAAATGTCTGAAAGCTATTCATCTGTGAAAATAAAACTTACCTTCACATTACATTTCTAGATGTGATCTCTAATAAAGTGATGTCTGACTTCAATATGATTTTTTCTGGAATGAAAAACTGGATTGTTGGAGATAGCTATGGAACTTGTATTATCACACAGAATAGGAGTTTTCCTATAAACAAGTCCGTAATCCTCAAGCTGATGTTGCGTCCATAGAATCTACCCACAGCAGCTTCCAGTAGCAATGTACTCCGCTTCAGCAGTAGAAGTAGAAACTGAGTTTTGCTTCTTGCTACACCAACTTATAAACTTATCACCAAGAAGTTGGCATCCACCTGTTGTGCTTATCCTGTCTAGCCTGCAACCTGCAAAATCAGAATCTGAGTAACCAATTAGTTTAAGGCTGGAGTCTTTAGGATACCAAAGATCCAAACCTGGTGTACCCTTTAGGTATCTTAAGATTCTTTTTACAGCAGCTAGATGTGATTCCATAGGATCAAGCTCCCAATCATGCCTCTGTAAGCTGTTACTAAAACAGCTTTGCCACTGGCATCAGCATCAAATTTTACATTGGTTTCCATTGGGGTTTTGATGGAAGAACTTTTTTCAAATTTAAAGTTTTTCAAAATATCTAAAGTATACTTTCTTTGATTAATAAAAATTCCATTTGAGGTTTGTTTAACCTGTAATCCAACAAAGAATGTAAGTACCCATCATACTTATTTCATATTTTGATTTCATGAGCAGTGGAAAATTCTTGCATAGCTGCTCATTAGTGAAACCAAATATTATGTCATCCACATAAATTTGAACAATCATAATATCAGAGTTCACCTTCTTTATGAACAATGTAGTATCCACTTTACCTCTGGAGTTCCCATTGCTCATAAGAAAATCAGTAAGAGTGACATACCAGGCTCTAGGGGCTTGTTTTAGACCATAGACAGCTTTGTCCAACTTATATACAAAACCTGGATGTTGTTCACTTTCAAAACTTGGAGGCTGCTTGACATATACTTCTTCCAGCAGCTTACCATTCAAAAATGCACTCTTCACATCCATTTGAAATACCTTCATGCTCTTGTGGGCAGCATAGGCTAGAAACAAACGAATTGCTTCTAACCTGGCCAGTGGAGCAAATGTTTCATCATAGTCTATCGCTTCTTCTTGTCTATGGCCCTGAGCAACCAGTATTGCCTTATTTCTAATAACATGACCTTGCTCATCCATCTTATTTCAGAAAACCCACTTGGTGCCAATTATGGTTTTACCTTTAGGAACAGAAACAAGCTTCCATGATCTATTTCTCTCAAACTGGTTGAGCTCTTCTTGCATGGCAGTGATCCAATTGGCATCTTTTAGAGCATCATCCACTTTCTTTGGCTCCATCAGGGACACAAAGCTAGAAAACATACAAAGGTTTCCTAAGATGTCCCATCTTGTTTGTACCGCTTTGTTGATGTCCCCAATTATTTGATCATTAGGGTGACTGATGGGCCGTCGTTGTGACCCGCCAATTTAATCCTTAAATCCATTAATTAGCTAGAGAAGTAGGGTCGAATCCACAGAGAGTGTGGTCGTAATTAGGAATAGGTTATAAGCCTTATAAGTTAAGTTTATTGAAAGCATTTAAATTGTGAAATTGTGGATTTGTATGAGTTGTTTAGAGTAATGATTTGCTATTGCTTATAACTAAAATTAAGAACGAAGTGACTAACGAAGAAGATAAACAATCAAGAGACGAATAACCATTCACGGAATCACCAAAGCATAAGTATTACCCACTATAACTTCATGCAACGATCACATAGACATAATCAATTGCGCGACTAAATTAATCAAATGTATTTTAACCAATAACTCTCGGCATAGCGTATGCAACATTAATACTCCTCTTAATCCCTAAACTAATGGACTCGACAAGAATAATAACACCACTATAAACTTTCTTGCTTTTACCAATCGCAACACATAATCATAATCATAATCAAATGTTTATCATTTGCATACACATAATAGGTCTAGCTAAAGAAAAGTAAACTTAGCCGTAGATCCTCCGCAAACGGCTAATGGGATTAGCCGCTCATCGTATGCTCGTCACAAGCACAGATCTGAGCCATTGGTTAGCTTGCGAACCAACGTCTTCGTTCTCGTATCGTAGATCCACTCCAGGGTTGAAAAACGCGTTTTGGTGCCGCACCAGCGCAGGCCAGGCGTAGGACTGCGCTCCCCCTACGCCCGGATGCGGCTAGGGTTTAGCTGGCGTTTGGTGGAACGTATATGGACAGTTTGGGCGCTATGTGGGTCACCCAAATGATTAAATAATTGGTGACATCAACAAAGGGGTACAAACAAGATGGGACAGCTTAGGGAACTTTTGTATGTTCTCTAGTTTTGTGTCTCTCATGGAGCCAAAGAAAGTGGATGAAGCACTTAAAGATGCCAATTGGATCACTGCCATGCAAGAAGAACTCAATCAGTTTGAGAGAAAGAAGGTATGGAAGCTGGTCCCTGCCCCTAAAGGTAAAACTATTATTGGCACCAAATGGGTTTACAGGAACAAGATGGATGAGCAAGGTCATGTCATTAGGAATAAGGCAAGAGTTGTTGCTCAGGGCTATAGACAGGAGGATGGAATTGACTAGGATGAAAGATTTGCTCCTGTGGCCAGGCTAGAGGCAATTCGTTTGTTTTTAGCCTATGCTGCTCGTAAGAGCATGAAGGTATTTTAAATGTGTGTGAAGAGTGCATTTCTAAATGGGAAGCTACAAGAGGAAGTTTATGTCAAGTAGCCTCCAGGTTTTGGAAATGAAAATCATCCAGGTTTTGTCTATAAGTTGGACAAAACCCTCTATGTCTAAAACAAGCCCCTAGAGGCTGGTATGACACTCTTACTGATTTCTTTATGAGCAATGGGTATTCCAGAGGTAAAGTGGATACCACACTGTTCATAAAGAAGGTGAAGTCTGATATTATGCTTGTTCAAATCTATGTGGATGACATAATATTTGATTCTACTAATGAACAATTATGCTAGAATTTTTCATTACTCACGAAATCCAAGTATGAAATGAGTATGATGGGAGAACTAACTTTCTTTTAGAATTACAGGTTAAACAAACCTCAACTGGAATTTTTATAAATCAAAGAAAGTATACTTTAGATCTACTGAAAAAGTTTAAATTTGATCAAAGTTCTCCTATTAAAACCCTAATGGAAACCAACGTAAAATTGGATGCAGATGCCAGTGGCAAAGCTGTTTCAGTAACAGCTTACAAAGGCATGATTGGAAGGCGGATTCAACATGCCGATATGAGATACTAAAAACTGAAATCGGCGTTCGTGTACAGCTTTAGTAAATATATCCGCAAGTTGATATTCCGTGCCAACAAAATACAACTCAATGATTCCCTTTTCTACGTGATCTTTAATAAAGTGATACCTGATATCTATGTGTTTCGTTCGAGAGTGCTGCACGATATTGCAAGAGATGGCAATTGCACTCCGAGAATCGCATTATATTGGGATATTGGTGAGTGAGAATCCATAATCGCGTAATTGTGTTCTCATCCACAACACTTGAGAGCAACAGCTTGCAGCTGCTACATACTCAGCCTCAGATGTGGATGTTGAAACACAATTCTGCTTTTTTGAGGACCAACTCACCGGTCTATCTCCCAAGAACTGTATTCCTCCCGACATGCTTTTTCTGTCAACTCTACAACCTGCAAAATCAGCATCTGAAAACGCGGTAAGATCGAAATCGGTTCCCTTTGGATACCATAGACCAAGATCGGGTATACCCTTAAGATAACGAAAAATGCGTTTTATCGCAGTTAGGTGTGATTCTTTCGGGTCGGCCTGAAAGCGAGCACAAAGACATGTTGAAAACATTATATCTTGCCTACTAGCAGTCAGATACAGTTGGATCCTATCATCCCTCTGTAAGTTGTATTATCGACACTTTTCCCAGAAGGATCGGTGTCTAACTTACAGTTGGAGGCCATAGGAATTGCGATACTCGTGCAAGAGTCTAACTTATACTTCTTGAGAATGTCAAGAGTATATTTCGACTGGTTCACAAAAATCCCATCCTCAAGTTGTTTGACTTGTAATCCGAGGAAAAAATTCATTTCCCCCATCATACTCATCTCGAACCTGGACTCCATTAGGGCTGAAAAATCTTTACAGAAATTACTGTAAGTAGATCCAAATATAATGTCGTCGACATATATCTGTACTAGCATTATATGTGGGCCTTCCTTTTTAGTGAACAGAGTTGTGTCCACCACACCTTTACAGAAACCGGCAGAAATAAGGAAATTAGAAAGACTATCATACCATGCGCGAGGTGCTTGTTTTAAACCATAGAGGGCTTTATCTAGCACATAAACATGGTCAGGTTTATGTGTGTCAAAAAAGCCTTGTGGTTGTTCAACATACACCTCTTCGTTGAGTTCACCGTTAAGAAAGGCAGTCTTGACGTCCATCTGGTACACTTTAAAGTCCTTGTGTGCCGCGTACGCCAAGAAGATTCTGATCGCTTCGATCCGTGCAACTGGAGCGAAGGTCTCGTCATAATCTATCCCTTCTTGTTGTCGGTAGCGTTTGGCAACAAGTCTCGCTTTATTCCTTATCACAATGCCGTTCTCATCTCGTTTGTTCTTCAAAATCCACTTTGTTCCGATCACTGTACGGTCTTTTGGTTTGGGCACTAACCGCCATACTCTTAGCTGTTCAAACTGGTTGAGTTCCTCTTGCATTACAACTATCCAATCTGGATCTTTTAGGGCTTCATCCACACGAACGGGCTCTATCATACTAAGGAATGATGCGAAGAGGCATTCATTAGCAGACGCCCTACAATTTTGGACTCCAGTTGAAACATCACCAATGATTTGATCTGTTGGGTGACTTCGGGTCCACTTAATCTCGTGTGGAAGGGGTGCTCGGGATAGAATCTCAGTGGTTAAAGTGGGGATGGATGAAGATTCATGATCAATGGTTTCTAATGATGGTACCACTGGTTCCGGTTTGATTTCCGAGTGTTCAGGTGAGGGAAGGATATTAGGCATTATATGTGAGGGTATTACGGGAGTACATTCAACTGCGGATGTATCGGTGGAGGATGTTGATCGATGAGGGTATGATGTGGATGAAGATGGAGCGGAGAAACTTTGTGGTGCTGTTGAATTGGAAGGATTACCTACATTATTGACAACATTAGACACATTAGCATTAAGACCGAAAAATTCTACGTAAAAAGGATCAAACAAATTAACCAAATCAGAAGAAGAAAAAGAAGTAGGGTTATTAGAAGAGTCTCCAGGCATTTGAGTAATGCGAGCTCCTGTATGATCAACTTCGGGTGCCAGTTCAGCCAAGTCATCAAATGTGACATGCACACTTTCATTGACTGTTCTGGTTAGGGTATTGAATGCGCGATAAGCCTTCGAGTAGGATGAGTATCCAATGAAGATCGCTTCATCCGCTTTTTCGTTAAACTTCCCGAGGATGTCTTTATCATTCAGCACATACACCTGCAATTAAATACACGTAAGTACTTGATAAATGGCACTTTATTCAAAAAGAGTTGGTAAGGAGTTTTGTTAAAGCGCTTATGGATAATGGAGCGATTTTGTGTATAGCAGGTTGTTGATATGGCTTCGGCCCACAAGAATGGAGGTAGCTTTGAGTATGTGAGCATTGTACGAGCGGCTTCCACAAGTCTACGGTTACGCCTTTCCACGACCCCATTTTGTTGTGGCGTTCTAGCAGCAGAGTATTGATGCTGAATACCTTTGGATCGAAGGAAGCCCTCAACTACCGAGTTCTTGAACTCCGTGCCGTTATCGGATCTGATTCATTGAACTGACAGCTGCTGTTGGGTCTCGACACTCTTTATAAAATCTATGATTTCTTGAGCTGTCTCGTCGTGGGATCGCAAGATCCTGACCCAGGTACATCGTGAATAGTCATCAACGATAACTAACACATATCGCTTCCCATTTATGCTTTGAGTCCGCATCGGTCCGCATAAATCCATGTGAAGTAACTCCAATACTCTTTTCGTTGATGGTTCGGGCTTTGGTTTGTGAGATGATCGTTTCATCTTTCCTTTCTCACAAGCTCCACAAAGATGGTCCTTTTCATAACGCAATTCAGGGAGACCTTTGACCAGTTGTCTTGCAGCTAGCTTGTTGATCTTTTCAAAATTCAAGTGAGATAACCTTCGATGCCACAACCAAGAGTCTTTTGAAGAGGCTTTTGATAAGAGGCAAATGTTATCCTTTACTATGAGCTTGGCTACGTCAATGGTGTAGAGGTTAGAGTTTCGTCAATCAGATAAAATTTATTTTCCATCCATACTCCTTACACTACAGTTCTTAGCCCTAAATGTTACCTCTAGTCATTTGTCACAGAGTTGTCCTATGCTAAATAGATTATGCATAATCCCTCAACATAGTCAACGTCCTTGATGACTAGATTATTTAGAACTAAGTCCCCGTATCCTTTAATATGAGCCTGATGGTTATTTCCGAATTTTACCGTTCCGCAATACTGTTCAACTACGTTGGACAACAATTCTCTTCTTCCCGTCATATGCTTGGAGCAACCCGAATCCATATACCAAATGGATTTAGCCTGAAAAGCAAATAAATTCATATAATGAAACACTATATGCATTCAAACACATCCATCATTTATTTACAATCAAACCGTGTTCTGAACCGAGATGTTCAGAAAACATGATGAGTTAAGACCGGGTCCTGAGCTGTGTGCACAGAAGCCAAACATGTTAGTTTAAACACAACCAACAAGCAAAAGAACGGGTCCTAGTCTATGGTAACTAGAAGCCATTTCATTGAAGAACGGGTCTTATTCAGAAGTAACCAAGAACCATCTACATAAAGATCACACAACTTTGGGTACCCATCTCAATATGGGTCCCTTTTTGGTAGGAGTTCTAGATGTATATGGCACATGAGCAGTTTTAGGTAACCATTTAGCATTTTTGTGTGGTCTGGATGCATAACCCTTTGGAATCCATTGAAGATTGGATTTATTGGGCTTTGGAACCTTAGGCGATGAAATTGCCTTTGGTGTTTGACTTTTTGAGACCTTTTTGACCTTTGCTTTGGTTTTTGGCCTCGGCAACGGACAAGTCTCAACTTTATTTGTGGCTGTTGATGCAACATTTTTTATTTTCTTTTTCCGAATTCTTTTAACAGGGTATGGCACGAAAGCATTCATTTCAGGAACCTGTCGTCTATAACGAGTTGGACATAGATTAAATAATTCACTGAAAGAGTACTTTAAAGAAGCAACAAAATTCGATACATCGTTACACACATTGTCTTTAGAGATTACAGACTTGACAGAATTTTTCTTGGGCTTCCTTAAAAGACTTGGATTGGATTCGAGTCTTTTTAGAAACCTCATTTTAAACGGTTTTGAACACTCACCTTTATAAATGAAAGAAGAAGTTTCAACTTTAGCTTTACCTTTGTTTGATGACACATATGAGATTTTGGTGGAATGAGAAACTGTTTGGTCTTTTGTAAGATCCTTCAATTTTTTAGATACCATGTCAAAATTTTCTCTGTAGACAGTAAATTCCACAGTTTGTTGAAAAATTTGATTTACCAATTTTTCTTCGCTCTTAAGAAGAGCATCTTGAAGATCAAGTGCTTTCTTTTGAGATGACTTCAATTCCTTTTCTAAAACATTAATTTGATGTTGAAGAACTTTTGTAGGAATATAAAGTTGAGGAATTGGTTTTACAGTTTCTGTTTTCAATTCAGCTTCTGAATAAGTTGACAAGTAGTCTTCTTCTAAAGTGGGTACTCTAGATGGATAACTCTCGTTAAGTTCATCATATTGAAACGAAATTTCTTTTTCTTTATGTTCAACACGTTTCTCATTTTCTTGGTTTAAAATTTCTTTTGATGACTCAAAAAAGAAAGATTTAAGCCCAGCTCCCATATAGTTCATGTCATAAAATAAAGGTAAAACTTTTTGGGCCTTTTTCAAATATTTAGGATTTTTAAGACTGATTCCTTGTTGAGAATGTTAAAACCTAGTTTCTTTGGGCTGATTTAAGTGAATAGTTTGTTCTGTTTGACCCCTTTTTAAAAATACATCGTCAAGGGTCTTTATTCGTGAGTACAAACTTATCCTTTCTTCTTAAATCATTTTATATTTTTCTAAACTGTCTATATTTTCCATATTTACTGTCTCTAATTGTTTCGAAAGTACAAATATTTCTTCTTTTAACGAGAGTTTTGCGTTCGATAACCTATCCATACAAGATTCAAGATATACATTCCTGTCCTGAACATCTACTTTTTCGATTAACATCTGTTTTATAACATTGTGATTAGTTACCTACTTTGATTGGTATAATTCAGACGACTCTTTTAAAGTTTCAGCTAGATGTTCAGCCTGTACACACTTTGCAGTTTCAGCATTTAACCTAGCTTGTAGATCAAGAATATGTGTGTGCAATGTACATTCATTATTTACAGATAAATTATTTACATGTTCTGGAATGTAACAGGAATATACCTCATTTGACTCTGAACCGGATGATGAGCATTCAGTATCGTCGGTTGTGGCCATCAGACATGCTGGTGGATGTTTCATGGTCTCCTCCTCAGCAACATTGTCTGAACTCTCAGCAGTGGAAATGGCACGGTGCTCCAACCCTAGACGATCAACCATATAGCAGTTCTTGCCCTTATCATCTTCCTCGTCGGTATCTTCAGCATCCCAATAATCTTCCTGGGCGACGAGGGCCATGGCATCGGTCCTTTTCTTCGCGGCCTCCAACTTTCTCTCGTAGTAGCCTACGTCTCTGTAACAGAGACGCTCCTCTGCGACTCTCGGTTCATCGGCCCGCGGCCTCTCATCTCTTCTTTCAACCGGCCTCTTGTCGGCGCGGCGCGGTTCTCGGCTTCCATCCCTTCTTCTATCCCTACGCTCATTGTCTCTTCTCTCATCCCTACGGTCATCCCTGCGATCATCCCTACGATCGTCCCTTCGATCTTAGTCTCTCCTGTCATCCCGGCGATCATCACGCCTATCGTCTCGCCTTTCATAACAGCGATCATCTCGATAGTCGCGTCTATCGTCATACCTTCTCTCATCCCTGTCGTCTCTTCAATAATCATCCCGGCGATAATCATCGCGTCGTTCATCCCTTCGGTCATCTGAGTACCTCCGCGGACCGGTGTCATAACAGAGTTGATTGTTAGTCTTGTTGGAGAAACGGCGTTGTTGTAGACGATTGGTCCACAAGGCTATCTGTTCCTGAATAGTGGCCTCTTCCTCATCAATTACCTCACGTGGAGGAGAAGCATACCTGTACTGTGATGACGATGAACCTGGTGCGAAGGATGGAGTGGGAATATTGATGTTAGTGATCAAGGCTAATAATCATTTGGTTTGATACTGGTGTTAGCAGATAGCAGCAAAGATGCGAGCTGATTGGCCATCTGTTTCTGATGATCCACATCCCCTTGATACTTTTTGAATTCTTTGAAGACGACGTTGATCGATACATCAGGAATATTCAGAACCCGTCGTGTGGCCCGGCAAGCAATCTGCCACTCGGGGGCTAAGGCTGAGAAGAACTGGATGTTTATGTCATCCTTGTCCTTTTTAATGTGCAGTTTGTTTAGCTCATTGAGGACTGCACAGAACCTTGTAAACGTAGCCTGTAAAGACTCCCCGTCTTTCGCACGGAATTCTGTAAACTTCGCCTTCGCTTCCTCTATTTTGGCACGATCATCGAGATCTGTCCCCAGCATTTGAACTTCCAATTCGTCCAACATTTCTTTGGCAGAAATTTATCTATCTACGCCAACCAAAATATCAGTGGGGAGGGCCTGATAGATCAAGTATTCCGCCCTCTTATCGGCATGCTGCCTGTCTCTCTCGGCGTCATTAGCGGGTTCTTGTTCAACCTTAGAAGCTAGGACAGGGGGGTCAGCCTCGGGTCTGGCTACGATTTCCCGATAGTAGATCACGGGACCCTCAGAGATGGACTGAAGCATTAGGTTCTCAAGCGGTTGCATTTTGACAAATTTGAGGAACCGGGATTTCCATTATTCATACTCGTCAGGATAGAGAACAGGTGGTCTGTTCTCGGATCCGAGTACGAGAGCTTCACGAGACATGCTTATGGTGCTGATTGAAAAGATAAGATCTTAAAGGTGGAAACTTGAAACGGATGGGCTGGACTGCGGAAGAATAGAACACAGGATGGTGCTAATTCGGATGAATCACTGAGTTCGTGTTGGTACACCCTGTCTGACGATAGCAGTCTAAGTGATCTTACATTGTGGTTTTAGCCAGTGTTTGTTATATATGTTTATATATGGTTGAGATTTATTATTGTTTGTGTGTTTGAACTTGATGTAAAGTATTACAAGAAGTTCAAACATAAAGATCAAAGATAAAATCAATCATAAGGTAAAAACATAAGTTTCAATACTAAGTTGAGTATGTGAAATAGTAGATTCGAATTATGTAAGGTTTGACATTCGAATCTGTGTCAGATTCGAATGTAGACCTAGATTCGAAGCTAGGCAGATTCGAGAGTGTCTATGAGGACAAACTCGAATGGGCCTTGGGCCAGATTCGAGTTTGGCCGATAACAGACTCGAATTAGCCTCTATAATTAGGGATAGACTCGATTAATTATCAGACTTTTTGCAGAATTCGTGAGTGATTAAGCAAAAGGCGATCTCGAGTTTATCATCAGTGTTAGTGCCGTTTCGGAGAGAATCAGTTCGTAGGATCGTTCGTGTGTCGTTCGTTCAGCCTCTGATAGTCTCCGTGTTTCGTGTGTGAGAGTTGTTTCCGTCTACCCATTAACGAGGATTCCGCACTCGTTGACGGTTCCGCGTCTGGATAGATCTCGTAGTGGTAGACCTTAAAAGTGGTATCAGAGCATACAGAGTGTTCTTGGTGTTCTTCGTGTTCATCTAGATACATTCTAGGTTTCTTGATGCTTGTAGACGGTTTTTCTCTCAAAATCGTATTTTTTTCGTGTTCGTCGAGCTTAGCAAATAGTAAACTGGGAAATACTTTGTGGTTTTTCACGTTGTTGATCGAAATCAATATTTTTCATTGCAAAAATATCGATTTATTCTGCAAAACGTTAAAAAATCAAAGTGTTAGCCGTTTTTCGAGTTTGCGGCGCTCGAATCTATTAGGGGTAATTAGGGTTACACTTAGTTTCGAGTCTAACCAAATCCGCTCCTTTCGAGTCTGATTCAGAGGGTTTCGAATCTATTTCGAGTTTGTGCTACATTCGAATAGGGTCTCGAGTCTAATTTCGAGTTTAATTCGAGTTTAGTTTAGTTTCGAATAGGATTTCGAATCTGCTGTGATTTCGAGTTTGCCTGACCTTCGAATCTGAGGACTTTTCGAATCTGACATAATTTCGAGTTTAATTGAATTATAACACTTAATCGAATTTAATCCCAAATAAATTGGAATCTGATTACATTCGAATCTACCTAGATTCGAGCGAATTAATTCACATTAGTTTCGAATTAAATTAATTAAGTTCAATTCAATTACTTTTGAAAAGACGTCAAATCTTCAAAAATTCCTGGAAATGGACCACGAGGTCGGAAAGGCAAACGCACCGCCTAAGCTGATGAAAATCGAGGATTATTACTGGTGGAAAGATCGGTTTACCGATTTCGTGCGTTTTAAAGACATGCGCATGTGGGTGTGTATCGACGAAGGATATATTCCACCAGTTTCTGAAGTTGAAGGCCGTCAGAAAGTCTTATCATACCAAATGATGAAGGAGGATGATAAGAAATTGTATGAAGCCGAAAACAAAGCTTTCTCGATAATCCGAATGGCTTTGCCTCAGGATATACTGCACACATTTAGGACTCAAAAGACGTCGAAGGAACTTTGGGAGTCTCTAGAGAAGAGGTGTGAGGGTAATCCTAGGGTTCGTAGAAAGCGTACAGAGCTGTTGAAACAACAGTTTGCGATTTTCAAGGCGTTAAAGGATGAACAGCTGGATGATATCATCACCCGGTTCTATCATCTGTTGACGGAACTTGAAAGTCACGGGATTGAGTATACTGACACCGATAAGAACAACAAGCTTCTTGATGCCTTACCAGCCAAATGGGCTATGTATGTGGCAATGATCAAGCTGAATGAAGACAAGTATTATACTCAATCTCTGGATGATATTGTGGGAACGTCGCGGGCATATCACTTCGAGCTACTGAATGCCGAAACTGATTACGAACAAGTCCAGAATCCAGCAATGTATTTTGGAAAGTCAACAAAACCTTCAGCAACTGCCGATCTGAAGACTGCTACAGCGTTTTTCACCGGAGAAACGTCGTCACCAGCAGAGACTGATGACACGCTAAACAGAGCATTCTTAGGATTAGGAAGATCGGAAGAACCGCAGCCTCAAGTACAACAGGCATCGACATCTCAGAGCTATTCGAAGATGCCCATGAGCGCAAAATCAGCGGAAGAACATTTGAATCTGCTTGCTTCTTTTGTGGCCGCGTACGGGAATTGTGTTCAGGGGAAGATTAACGATCCTGCCCTCTAGGATGAAGACTACAATCAGGTCGACCCTGATGATCTTGAGGAAATGGATCTTAAATGGCAACTGGCCATGGTAACCCAACGGGTTAATAGATTCATTAAAAGAACTGGGAGGAATCTGACAATGAACAACAAGGGGATTGGATTTAATAAGTCCAAAGTAAAGTGTTACAACTGTCAAGGTCTGGGACACTTCGCCAGAGAATGCCAGAGACCGAAGGTAGAAACGTACCAAGGGCAGAGTCAGCATCAGGGACAGTTTCAGAATAAGTCTCAACAACGATACCTTCCAAGTTCATCATCTGGTCAAGCCAATCTAGCTGGTCTACTATCCAATGTCACTTCAGACAGACAACTAAATTGGTAAAAGTGGCAACAGAAGATAATAATGCTGATTTATTTACCAAAGCATTTGATAAGTCACGGTTTGAATATTTAATTCAACTAAATGGAATGCGCAACCCAGAGTAATTTGGCCTTAGTAGTAGTTTATTTCCTTTTATAGTAGTAGTATTTCTTTCTGTTTTTTAGTAAGTCTGCTAATTTAGGATAGTTTCTATTTTTAGTAAGTTTCTATTTTCAGTAGGTTAGTAGGTTATCTTATTTTATTGCTATTTCTTTATGAAAAACAAAAAAAAGAGAGAAAATCATAATAATACAAAAAAAGAGAATATCAGAAAAGGAGTTAAGTCTTAGAAGCATAGGTTCAAAGTGACGAAAATTAGCACAGTCGTTACAAACTCTAAGTGTTTAGGCTTTCACACATAATGCAACTAAATTATAAGTGTTATACTTTAGTTTAGTTTGATGTGTTGGTAGGCAGAATACATATAGGGAGTCTCAAGGCAAATAAAATATTCAAGAAAAAGTCAAACGTGTCACTAACTTAGATGTATGACCAATCGGTCTTAATTTTTATGTACAAGACATACAAACTTTGAGTCTAAATGAGGTATGCAAACTTTCTGGGGATGTATGGCACCATCAAATACATCTTAAAATGGAAAGAATAGAAAAATCATACAAAACTGAGAGTCGAAAACATGTAACTCTGTTGTACGTAAGTACAGACCTGTTGCCTCTGTTTAGATTCGGGTTGGCAAGCTATGTCGCATTGTTGTACGTCGGTACAGACCTGTCACCGTTGTCTTGCTAACTTTAAGAATAAACCTTAAGTCAAATTAAGACACTTCGTTGTATGAAAATACAGACCTGTGTCCGATGTTTGTCTTTTAAAGAAAGTTTGCAAATACCAACAAGTTAGAATCTTTGTCTGTGTGCCTTGATCATAAAAGTATGTCTATGTCTGTGTCACGTAAGATAATTTCATGATAAATAAAAATGCCAAGGGATATTCCAAAATGTAGAATGTTTAAAGGGATAAATACCAACAATCGACTAAATGAGTATTTCACGACCAACAATCAAAGGAATCAAAAATTCCTAAGTGTGAAAGTTTAAGTACTGAAAGTGAGTCTCTGACATCGCTATCTGATTGAACCTTTCTTAGACTATACTCATTAAAAATATTTTGTTTAGTATTTAGCTTAGGTTGTAAATTTTAGGTATAGCTTAAGACTAAGTTAAATTTTTAGTCAAAATTGTTAAATTCTATTTTTACTTAGTTTTATTTTATTTTATTTTATTTTTCCTTAGTATATTTTATTTTACTTTTATTTTTACTTAGGAAAAGGGTCAAAAATTACTGAGGGTGCATTCAAAGTTGGATAAAATAAACACTGCGTGAAAAATCTTGTGCTTAGGGTAAAAAATTTGGCATAGTTTATCTTGTTACATAATACCGTTGAAAAGGTTGAAAAAGTTGAAGTTATTTCAAAATTTTCAAAATTTTTCTAAGTGTTGGTGTTATTCGAGTTTAGGACAGACTCGACACAGGGTTTTCGAATCTGTCAGTAGATTCGAGTCTTGCCTTAGATTCGAAGGTTGGTGGTATATATAGGTTAACAGTGAAGTCATTAACTCCTTACTGTTTTCGAATCTATGTCCTCGACTCTATCCGGCGATTTCGAATCTATTCCTCGAATCTACCGACTTCCTCAAAAATGACAATTTGTCGAGTTTATTGCTAAAGTGTTCGATTCTACTGTTATATCTAGGTATAATCAACTTGATTGTACAAGATTCATGTAGTTTTATACACCATTTTAGGCAAAATCATCGATTTTTGAAGGTTTAAGGGTCTAAATCATGTTTTCCAAAAATTACAATCTTTGGACCAATAAAAAGTCAAATTAATTGCATATATCTGTGATTAGAACCTAGTTGGACTAATGTATGTAATTTTCTAAGTTCAAAATGGTTAAAATCATGGGTTATGATGAATATTTGGGCCGACGGGGTTTCGAATCTGATAATGACCTTCCTCGAGTTTACTGACAAACTCGAGAAGTCCATTACATTCGAATCTATCACAGATTCGAAAATTGGTTTATTCGAATCTGTCAATTCGAATTTGTCTTTTATTTTCATTATTTAATTTAAATCTTATTAAACTTGTAGAAATTTAATTGTGTTGGATTTTGTACTTAAACAAGTTCAAAATAAAACAGATTTGAATTTAACCAAGTTTATTGATTTTTAATGAATCTAATAGTTTATTTATTGTGTAGATATGGTTGTTCGAGCTTTCGTGCCGAAGCATAATATGTTCATTCCCTATGATCATCATATCCCTGAGGCGCAGGGATTCCGTCAAATGATGGATTTTCTTGTTGAATCTAGGATAGCTTTTGCTTTATCTCACAATATTCAGATTGTAATTCCATATGTTCGTCAATTTTATGATCATCTTCAAGTAGACTGCTCGGTCACCCCGACAGTGCTAAGAACTCGAATAGCTGGACAACCGCTAGTGTTTTCTGCGGATATGCTACGTCAGGTGTTGCAGCTGGGTTCGCAGGAAGAGGAGTCTGGGCCTATCGACTTTCCTCTGGGTATTAGGCAATGGAGATTTCTGGCTCATGTCTTTATGGTCTGCTTTGCAGCAAAGAAAGCCGGTTTTGACTACATAGTCTCGAAGATCCAGTCTGGGATGATCGCGTTATTGTATAATCGGCCGTTCAGTTTCTCGGAAATGTTTTTCTCCAAATTTGTTCATCAAATCACCGCTCCAGAGAATCAACAATTCCTGCTGTATCCACTGTTCATCATGATGCTTATCAGGCATTTCTTGTCGAATCTGCCTCAGTCGAATGAGATTCAAAGCGTAGCTGTAATGGATAAGAGGATCTTTGCTGATTGTTCCTCGCACAGAGGAAGATTGGCTGTTCCAGTTGAGCGTCCGTTGTTTGGAGCCATCTTAGATAGGAATTTTGAAGCCCCAGATATTGCCAACTGGGCAGGGGAAGTTGAAGTTCAACCGAGACAACCACAGCCACAACAACAACAACAACCACAGCCACCGCGTGCACAAAGGCGAAGACAAAGAACCTCTGCGAGTCAAACTCAGGCGTCTAGGCCTTCTACCAGTCAGCAGCCAGAAATACAAGAAGCAGGGCCCTCAAATGTCCCAAGCGAAGCTGAACAGCTGTGCCAAAGTCTAAATGAAATTTGGGAGGCAGGTCCTCATGCAAATGAAGATATAGCTGCAGCGTTAGTGGGAGAATTACTTGAGCCTCCAGAGGGAGAGGAAGATGTGTTGAGAGATGTGGACGAATATGTGCCAGAGCAGACTGGTATTGATGAGTCATCATCTGCAACCGAATCAGAGGAAATGGAGGTAATTGAAGTTGAAGCTCCAGAGTCAGTGTCTACTGAACCTCATGTTCAAATAGGAACATATGGATCAAGGTTGGTAGTTAATGAAGAAGCTTCGAGGAGGAGAGTAACAAGAGAGTCCGATGACTCAGATTTTGAAGAAGAAGAGATTGCTCCTTTAGTGACAAGGCAACGGGCCAAGCGTCACAGATTCATGCAAGGATCATCTTCAGCCTCCGCAGAACAACCAGAAATCTCTCAACCTCAAAACACTCAACCTCAAGAACCTCAAACCACCATTCCACCACCACCACATCGCGATGAACCATATATTCCATCGCCAATCCTTCCAACTCCGATACAGTCAATTCCTTCAACCTCATCATCATATGCCGACAACCAACGATTTCTGCAGCTTAAAGCTCGTGTTGACTTCCAGAATGTCCAAATCTTAAGCCTAACCAAGGCAATCGGTGAAATTCAGACGCATAATGCAAATCTTGATAAAGAGAATGCTGATTTGAAGAAGATTGTGGAACAAGTTCAGGAAGAGAATGTAGAGTTGAAGACGTTTGTCTGCGATCAGGCCGCTGAGATAAGGAAGATGCGCTCCCTAATAGAGCAGTTAATGAAAAATTTACAGGCTCAGGGGGAGACGTCGTGCCGTGGTCAGGAAGTACAGAGGCCGAGAGATGATGATGATGAAGACAACCAAGGCAATGATCCCAGTTCTAAAAGTCAGAATGAGCCAGTAGATTTTTCTGCTGCTCAGACTGCTCAATCTCAAGGGGAGCCTAGTCTAGCAGGAGGAGAAGTAGAAGAAGCGAGTTCATCTAAGCCTACGGATTTTGAGATTAGTGAGATGATAGATGCTCTCATGGATCTTGATGATGATCCGATGGATTTGGGTTTCGATTTTGAAGATGAAATGGAAGAGCTAGAAGAGGGTGAGATTGTGCCTGAAGATATTGTTGACTGGAAATCAGATGACGAAGTATGTGCTGATGAGGATGATGAAGCTGATGAGATCATCGTGTAGCAAAACTCTATCACTGATACATACATCATAGAAGGCAATGATGTTGTTAACGTAGAAGTAATGAATGCTGCGTTAAATGTTGAGACATCAGTAGAGGAACCAGTCAGAGAACTAACAAATGAAAAGAAAAGAAAGTTATGGTTCAGAGCTGAACAGAAGGAGTTAGAGCTTAAAAGGAAAATGAGGGTGCCGGGTACTAGGAAGTTGTCTGGAAGCATATTAAGCTGGTTCTTTGATCGAGAACTGCAGCTATTCATAATTAAGAGGAAAGACGGGCTCCAGTACTTGAGGCGAACTCTGAAAGCTTTCAATTCACTGCCAAAGATCGAGATCACAGCGTTAGCATGGAAAGATCTGATTAATATTGGCAATGATCCCTACGCAGACGTAATTGCAAGAATCATAAGAAAAGAGGGAAGATCAAGAAAGTTTGAACGCCTGAATCCAAGGGTTGGAAAAAGAGTAGAAGATCATTCACGTATTGATCCTCTAACTGGGCGACCTTGGATGAGGATCCATTACAAACCAGTAAGATGTCTTAGGAAGGTGCCGCTCAAGCCTATGCCACAGAATGTCTTGAAGAATCTGCATTGGTGGTATGCTGAGAGTGAGACTGGAGAAGCAGTGATGGAAGATTTTGAAGAAAAAGTTATTCTTAGAGTCTACAATCCTCTTCACCTGGTAAACCTTTCTAGAGATGATCTTCATATTTTGCATGCTTGTAAGGTTTCTAGTGATGCTCATATGGATAGCGAAGCTAGGAAATATGAGAATGTAGTCAAAGTATGTGTTGAAAAAGGCTTGTATGCTGGAAGTAGTTTGAATAAATAATAAACAAAGTTCTTGATCAAATGTGTGAATTATTAGAAGCTATCGTCAAGGTGGAGTCTGTTGGTACACCTTGTGTGACGATAGCAGTCTAAGTGATCCTACATTGTGGTTCTAGCAAGTGTTTGTTATATATGTTTTTATATGGTTGAAAATTATTATTGTTTGTGTGTTTGAACTTGATGTAACGTATTACAAGAAGTTCAAACATAAAGATCAAAGATAAAATCAATCATAAGGTAAAAACATAAGTTTCAATACTAAGTTAAGTATGTGAAATACTAGATTCGAATTATATAAGGGTTGACATTCGAATCTGTGATAGATTCGAATGTGGTACTAGATTCGAATGAAGGCAGATTCGAGAGTGTTAGTGAGGGCAAACTCGAATGGGCTTTGGGCCAGATTCGAGTTTGGCCCATAACAGACTCGAATTAGCCTCTATAATTAGGGATAGACTCGATTAATTATCAGACTTTTTGCAGAATTCGTGAGTGATTAAGCAAAAGGCAATCTCGGGTTTATCATCAGTGTTAGTGCCGTTTCGGAGAGAATCAGTTCGTAGGATCGTTCGTGTGTCGTTCGTTCAGCCTCTGATAGTCTCCGTGTTTCTGATTGAGAGTTGTTTCCGTCTACCCGTTAACGAGGATTCCGCACTCGTTGATGGTTCCGCGTCTAGATAGATCTCGTAGTGGTAGACCTTACAACTAGGGTTTGAAAAACCCTTCATTAATTGATCCATATTCTTTCCTAATTCTGAAATCTCACTTTTAACCTCATGTTTCCAGGCATTATCTATGCCCATAACTTGAACTCCTATACTATTTTCAGAACCAGCTTGGACTTTAAGACCTTTTCCAAGTTGATTAAGCAACTCCCAAGCTTCATCATCTTCTTTACCTAAAAATGTGCCTCCTGTGGCAGCTATGATCATATTACGACTCTCTTGACTCACTCCATCAAAGAATGTTTTGATAAGCATCCATTTGGGTACTTCGTGGTGTGGACAAGCTCTCAATAATTCGTTCATACGATCGAACGCTTCATAAAATTGTTCGCCCGGTTTTTGTTTAAATCAATGACACTTAGTTAGTTTTATTTAACATTCCCAGCTTGCACACAAGAGTATTAAACCAATTTTCATTTCAAGGTTTGGTAAAAATATCTGCAAGCTGTTCTTTTGGGGGAACAAAAGTTACCTCCACATTATCTTTTTGGATGTGATCTCTTATTAACTGATATCTGACCTCATTATGATTTGTTCTAGAGTGGAAGACAGGATTGTTGGAGATGGCTATGGCGCTTGTATTGTCACATAGAATAGGAATTTTCCTATATACAAGGCCATAATCTTCAAGCTGATGCTGCATACATAGAATTTACCCATAACAACTACCAGCAGCAATATATTCAGCTTCAACAGTAAAAGTCGAAAAAAAATTCTGCTTCTTGCTACACCAACTGATCAACTTTCCACCAAGTAGTGGACATCCGCCTATTGTGCTCTTTCTATCTAGCATACAACCTGCAAAATCAGAATCTGAATATCCAGTTAGATCAAGGTTAGAGTCGTTGGGATACCAAAGACCAAATCTGGTGTACCCTTTAGGTATCTGAAGATTCTTTTTACAGCCGCTAGATGTGATTCCTTTGAATCAGCTTGAAACCTAGCACATAGATAGGTGGCAAAAATTATATCTAGTCTACTAGCAGTTAAATATAGCATGCTCTCAATCATACCACTATAAGCTGTTACTGAAACAGCTTTGCCCCACAGATATTAGCATCCAATTTTACATTGGTTGCCATAGAGGTTTTGATGGGAGAACATTGATCAAATTTAAACTTTTTCAAGAGATCTAGTGTATACTTTCTTTGATTTACGAAAAATTTCATGTGAGATTTGTTTAACCTGTAATCCCAAAAAGAAAGTAAGTTCACCGATCATGCTCATTTCATACTTAGATTTCATGAGCAGTGAAAAATTCTTGCATAACTATTCGTTAGCGGAACCAAATATTATGTCATCCACATGGATTTGAAAAAGCATAATATTATATTTCACTTTCTTTATGAACAATATAGTATCAACTTTACCTCTGGAATAACCGTTGCTCATAAGGAAATTAGTAAGAGTATCATACGAGGCTCTTGGGGCTTGTTCAGACCATAGTGTGCTCTGTCCAACTTATAGACAAAGCCTGGATGATTATCATTTTCAAAACATGGTGGCTGCTTAATATATACCTCTTCTTGAAGCTTACTATACCAAAATGCGCTCTTTACATCCATTTGAAATACCTTCATGCTCTTGTGAGCAGCATAAGCTAGAAACAAACGAATTGCCTCTAGGCTGGCCACTGGAGCAAATTTTTCTTTATAATCTATACCTTCTTCTTGTTTATACCCTTGAGCAACTAGTCTTGCTTTATTTATAATGACATGACCTTGCTCATCCATTTTGTATCTGAAAAACCCATTTGGTGCCAATAATAGTTTTCCTTTAAGGCATAACGGCCAGCTGTCATACATTGTTTCTCTCAAACTGATTGAGTTCATATTGCATGGCAGTGATCCAATTGCTATCTTTTAGTGCATCATCAACTTTTTTTGGCTCCATTAGGGACACAAAACTTGAAAACATAAAGAAGGGTCCAAGACTGTCCCATCTTGTCTGCACACCTTTGTTGATGTCACCAATTATTTAACCGTTTGGGTGACACCTGATCCACTTAGGATCATGTTTCAATGAAGATTCCTCTATATCATTTACATTGATTTCATTTTCAAAATGATCTTGTAGAACAGCTCTTGGCATTTTCAGACACACTGACATCTTGAGCCTGTTCATCTATTGAGAATGAACCAGTGTTGTTGTTGTTCACATCAACAGAGTATTCAGGAAAATCATCATTGATTGGTTCTGGACATAGTACACTAACTATATCAGTGTATTTATTCACACAGAGTGTACCCATATAATAATCGTCATGTCCATTGTGGTTAGCATGTTCCACTCTGGGTGATGGTGAAGCTTTTGAGTCTTTTTCTTCAGCATTGGAATGCATGAGATCATCAAAGCTGAAATCTCCTGAACTTATTCAGGAACAGCTTTGGTTGAAGGATTTGTAGACTCTTCAAAGGTGACATTGTTAGATTCATCTATCACCTTTCTTTTGTGGTTATATGCACTGTAAGCTTTGGAAATTGCTGAATATCGAACAAACACTCCTTCGTCAGCTTTGGGTTAAAATTTGACCAACTGATGCCTTTGGTTCAGAATGAAACACGGGCATCTAAACACAAGGAAATAACTTATATTTGGCTTTCTCCCTTTGAGTAATTCATAAGGATTTTTGTTGAACCTTTTTACCACCAACAATCTGTGTTGAGTAAAGCAGGCAGTGTTGACAGCTTTAGCCCAAAATGATGAGGGAAGACATGATCCACATAGCATTGTTTTACCTGTTTCAATGAGAGTTCTATTTCTCCTTTCAGCAACTCCATTTTGTTGTGGAGTCCTTACAGCTGAAAAGTTTGGAGAAATTCCCTTTTCTTCACAGAAGTTCTCAAGAGTACTATTTTTGAATTAGTATTTTACCCGCGCATAGCGGCAGCGGCAACTTTTTTATTCCGTAAGATTTTCGTACAATAGGACATCAGTCTTCAAAAGTCATAATAGAAAAGGTAACTGTCGAAAACATATCTTCTTTGATTTGACGTACGCCTAATGTTATGTTACGTTTGAACGATACATGTTATTTTTGAAAACATAAAGAATCTTTTAAGTAAAATATGGTCTATGATTATACAATATATTGTAATTGTTTATAATTCTTGTTAATTCATATCTTCAACGCTTTTCATTTTTCCTTTATTTTATTTTTTTGAACATATTTTCATAAAACCAAATCTAATGAAGTCCAATATAAAGTCCAATATACAACATGAGAATATTGAGTCCGATAAGAGGATGAAGTATCGAATCATAAGAATTTTGCATCTTTATGCAATGGGTGCTACTATTCTCAACCCCAAAAATATCCAATTCAACCCATCATTATAATATATTATTTGAAATCAGTTCTTTATAATTAATTAGCCAATTATAAAATAAAAAATTTTACCATATCACTTTTGAAGGTTACTCTAACCCTTTTTCTACCCCATCATGGGTTGTAAATAGACTACCCCTCATGCAATTGGCCCATTTATAAATCATTACATATGGATTAAAAAATACAAACTATATAGATAAGCATACAAATCATTATAAGATACATCCTCAAAAATAGAATTTAGAACAAAAAAAAAAAAACAAATCCTAAAACAATAGAATAAATAAAAAATCTTTTTTCTTTAAGACCCTTCATTCGTTATAGTTTTATAATAGAGAATTATACACTTCTACAATGTACAAAAATACATTGTAATTGGACAAGATTCTTCAACCCACAAAAGGATTTTGATACCCATTTGCCTAAAGATAGAATAGACACTTCACACTTGCCAACACAATGTACAATAGATAATGCCTATGATACAATCGTTCTCGCCTTCACAGTTCATCTTGGCGAAAGCCTACTTTACTCTCATTTCTTTCTTCATTCTCTACGGAAAAAAAGGAAAAAAGAACAAAAAGAAAACACTATGAAAATTCAGTAAGAAGAAACACATATCATTTCCATCGTCCCAACGTCACCACCGATTGAAAGTTGATGTGGTGGTGCCGACATTATTTGATAACCATGGGAACAGTGGAGATGTCATCGGAGTATCCGGGAAGTTATTTCCAGTGACCGGACTGACAACCTCATCCAATCCTTCAAAGAAATCATCGTCTATCACCCTAACGAAGTTTTCGTCGTCGGTGTCGTTATCATCCGCCTTTTCCGTTGTCGGAGACTGGCTGGGAGGCGTAGATACCAGCAGAGAAGACGTGGTTTTGTTGTTTTTAGTTGTGTCTTCATCGCCAGAGGTGGTAGGTTTGTTTCTGGTGCTGCCAGCTAAAGAATTTCGGTGAGTCGGAACTGGGTGGCAAGTGATGCGAGAATGGGACAACCATAGTTCATAGAATCAAAGATGAGTTTAAGATGAATTCGTGTGGTTTAATGTTTAGGGCGGAGGAGGTGGTGTTTGTGGATGACGACTGGAGGAGGCAGACAGTGAGATGGTTCACTTCCCCAACATCTAGTGTTTCATTCCCTATGTGTAGACTGTACTCTTGTTTGTTTCCAATATTTGTGTTGTTTCAGATTTTAAAAGGTTAAGACGTGTTGTACTTTATGCAAATAATACTTGTACATTTTTGCATTGTCTTAATGTTCAAGATTCTGCATTCAAAGATAGGTCCTTATGCATTAAAAAGAGTGAAAATCTAAGTGCTTTGTTAGTAGTATAGATTCAGTACCATGATCACTTCTAAGCTGCTTGAGTTGGCAGAGTTCAGAACTTCCATCTTCTTGATAAATCTAATAATTTCTCTTGCAGCCTATCCTTTGGTCTTCAGGAAGAATACCCATGTATACCTGGAGAACTCATCAACCATTACTAGGGTGTGTCTTCTACCTCCTAGACTTGAGACATTAATAGGACCAAACAAGTCCATGTGGATTAAGTAGAGAGGTATACCAAAAGAGAAAATATGCTTAGATTTAAAAGATGTCTTTCTTTGCTTACCATTCTCACAAGCTGTGTAGAGTTTATCCTTAACAAAAGTTATAGAAGTCAAACCTGTTACTAACCCTTTCTTACAGTGTTTGTTGATATTCTTGAAGTTCAGGTGTGATAGCCGTTTTTGCCATAACCAGTTGAGGTCTGCATTGCTTCTTGAGACAAAACAGGTTTTAGTTTTCTGATCAGCAGATTTCATGTCTACAATGTATACCCCTATCTTTCTTTGTGCACATAACACAACTTTTCCTTGGGAATCCATTATGCACCCTAGGTGCTCATCTAATTTAACCTTGTAGCCAGCATCACACAGTTGACTTATGCTTACAAGGTTATGTTTTAGCCCAGACACATAGGCTACTCTGTTGAAGGTTGCAGCACCTACATGAAGGGTTCCGTATCCTTCTGCGTATCCATGAACATTGTCACCAAAGGTGGCTTTTGGGCCTTTCTCAGGCTTGAGGTCACTCAGCAGTTCCTTGCAACCTGTCATGTTGCAAGAGCAGCCACTGTCCAAATACCAAACCTAGCTTGTTTGTTTGACTTGCAGAGAAACAAGAGGAAACATTAGTTCTTAGGGGAACTCATCACATGGATGAGTTCTCCTTCCTCATCAACATTTGTTGATGGACCATTTAGTTCAATACTAATATTTCCAATTTGGATTGTATCTGCTGAGATACTCTCCTCAATGACAAGGTTGCTTCAAACACTGCTTAATTTTCCAATGTTGGAGCAAACAGTGTCAGCAGGCCTTATGTCCTCAGTTTTAGGACAGTCCTTGGCCATATGTGTTTTCTTTCCACATTTATAACATTTTCTCTTTTTGGACTTTTTGAAATAAGAACTCCCAGAAACACATTCTGGTTTATCTCTTTTGGGCTTGTCAACAGGTTTTGTAAATGTTTCACTTGCTTTATAACAGCTAACAGATTTGTTGGAAGGAATAATAGCAACAACTTTGCATGTATCCTCTTTCCTCTTTTTAGGAGGACAAAGATCAAATACAGGTAATTTAACTATAACCTGTCCTTCCTCGGGTTTGGAAAACTTATTTCCATTTTTCTCAAGTTGAGCAATGGCTTTGCCTTTGCCTCTACTGAGCTGTGATGACTTTTGTCTACTTATGGTAGTATGGTCATCATGCTTGGTTTTATCAAAATATTTTGTTTCATTTATAACCAACTTACTACCATGATTTTAAAAACTTATTTGAAATCATAGCAGATTTACTTCCAACATGAGATTTACCCTTGTTAGATGTACGCTTTGAAAGTTTTTTCTCCAATAATTCAGCATTGAATGGAGGAATATTTTTCTTTCTGTTTAATTTGCTCTGGCTTCAGAACCTGTCTTATTGACAGGATTTATAGCCAATGCAACAGCTTGAACTTGTTTTCCATTTCTTTGTTTATGTGAACTTGCTTGACACTTAGTAAGATGATTTGATGGAGAACACATTACATTACCAGCCTTTTCAGCTTTTTCAATAAAACTGTCAGTATTTTGAGGCCTGACAAACCTGTTTGTTGAAATCAACTTTCCATTTACATTTTGAATACATGTATTTGGAAGTACACCCAGATTCTTGATTTCAACAATTGAAGCTGCTGTACAAAGATCTCCTCCAAGATAAGCTTGGATTTGAGCAGGGATATGCTCATTGATACATTGACCGACTCTTTTGGCTGAATGACAAGAGGAGTCAACAATCTTTTGAAGCTTTGAGTGCTTTAAGTCTGTTTCTCTCTTTTCCTCTAATAAAATTGTATTGATGTGTTTTACTTCATCAAGTTCAGTTTTTCAACTTATGACAACTGTCAAATTCATTAGATTTTATTTCAAGATCAGTTTTTAACTTTGATATTTCAGACTATAAAGCATCATGTTTCTCAATAGTAGCTTTCAAATCCACAAGTAAGTAATCAAACATTTAGTTTTTCTTTAGAAATGTAATCTTTAAAGTTTTGTAACTTATACAACATTGTGGGATTCCAGTTCTCCAAGGAGGTAAGAGCTTCGGCTTCTGCTAGATCTTGTTTGAAATTACTTGTAGAGGGAACATCAGTGTTGGCTACCAGACAGTTATTGTCTTCCTCATTTGATGATGAGTCAGAGTCTACCCAATCACAGGCTTCAGCCATCAATCCCTTTTGTTTATTAGAAGCCAATGAGTCTTCTAAGTTTTTCAACTTGGCCATCAACATAATGTACATAACCCTATAGCCATCATCCTTGTTTGTCTTGTAAGGTTTAAAAGATGAGCCAACAGGTTGAGACACACAGTCAACAGCTATGTGACCAGTCTTGCCACATTTAAAGCACTCAGCCTTGGATTTATCAAATGCTTTCCTTTTGATAGCACCTGATTTCGTTTCTAACATATTACCTCCAAACCTTTTCTTATTGAACTTTCTGACAAGCATAGCAAACATTTGCTCATCATCAAGTTCATTAAGATCTTCAAAACATCTTCTTCTTCTGACATCACCTCCAATTCATCATCGGCCTGTTGATCAACTTGTGTGAACACATCACTCATCTGATTCACAGGTTGTTTCACACTGGCCACTAAGGTTGCACCTCTCTTGGACAGTTCCAAGGCATTTCTCTTTTGCTGCCTTGATTGTTCTTCAGTCTGCAAGGATCCTGTTAGTACACCCTGTGTGACGATAGCAGCCTAGATATGTAATAGATTTTCATATGTAATTGAAAAGGCTTTATTAATACAAGTCATGTGTGTTTGTTCACTGTTATGTATGATGACTTCATTTGCATGTTAAGTTCTTGATTGTGAAGATAATTCTTGATTGTGAAGATAAGTTCTTGAAGTGAGAATAAGTTCGTATAGGCATAGGCCACGAACTTAAGTCACACAGTACCAACTTAGCTTGCCTAGGTTCATATGTTCTTGGGCTTGAACTTATAAGTTCGTGGGCTTGTGCCTTGATCGAACTTAGGTGTTTTAATATGAAGTTATTCAGTTACTTTTCAATAACTTTTGGGAAATACGATTTTCAGAGCGAGTATCAGTGCACGTACGAGCTAGAAAAGATTTCAGAGAGTTTTCGGAGCAATACATCGTGTGAGGTCGGGTGTTCTATCGGCTAGCATCCTGTTCGGCTCCGTGTTCCGCGCGTGATCGATCTGTTAGGCATCTAACGAGGATTCCGCACTCGTTGGACGATGTCGCACCTTCATCCGTTCCGTAGACGTGGTGACCTTACAAGTGGTATCAGAGCCAATCGCGAATGTCTTCATGTTCGTCACGTTTGGTTGAACATTAATAGGGTTTCTTTGCGTTCTTACGGATAAATCACGTGTTCTTCGGAGTTTTTAGTGGTTTCGAGCAACTGTTGGTACACCCTGTGTGACGATAGCAGTCTAGATATGTAATAGATAGTCGTTCATAATAGATGCGGCTTTATTAATACAACACTACAACAAAATGAACCTAAAGCAACATGGGAAAAGTGTTGTGTTAGGCCTTAAAAGTGTTGTTATAGGCCTAATGCGACACTTTATGTAGTGCCACCTTAGCCAACGTCGCCTTAGGTCTAAAGCGACACTTTCACTAGATAATGCAACACTTTTCAAAAGTGTTGCCATTATTTTATAAATGCAACACTTTTTATATTCTAAAGCAACACTTTTTAATGTGTTGCCATTATTTTATAAATGCAACACTTTTTAAATGCAACACTTTTTATACTCAAAAGCAACACTTTTAATTTATTGTTATCAACTTTTAGCAACACTTTACTTATCAATTGCAACACTTATCAAATGTTGTCATTATGTAAATGCAACACCATTATCAATCTATTGCAACACTTTATTATTGTTTTAAATTACATAAATGCAATATATTCTAGACAAAAGAAACACATTCACTATTTTTTAAATTTAATGCAAATACAAATATTTATTTAATTGCTTTGTGATAGTGTTTCAACTTACAATTCAATTTAACAAAAATAATATCATTTCATAACATATCGATCAAAAGGTATTTCAAGTACATAAACGTCTACAACTAAAATAAGGTTCATCAAATGTATAAGCGATACAACAAAAAAGTAAATTACAATCTTGGGAATGCATATTCAATTCCTCTTCTTGTAATTTATTCCATATGAAATCAACGCTTATCATGCAACTCTTCTTCTATCGATCACTTTCACAAAAAATCTGCCCAAAATAGCAATCAACTTTCTAAAACTGCATAATATGGCAACAAACTTTCAAATTAAGTCAGTTTTCGATGAAACTTTCACAACACCTTAAAAATCTTCTAAAAACAGCAAATATATAAAAACATTACACTTTCCACGTTAAATTTGTATTTTTACTCGTTAAACTTCAATTCTTTGCATAAAATAACAAAATAAACTTTCGTTTGACGTCCAATTTTAACGGTACTTTTTGTAACAAGTCTAAAATTCTTAGGAAAGACCAAATATATAAACATATTTCATCATTCATTGATGTTTCATACTTTTGGGCATTAAAGTACCAAAAGTTTGTTTAAAATAGCAATGAACTTTCATGTGATATCGGATTTCGATGATTCTTTTTGCAACACATCCTAAATTCTTTAAAGACATCAAACTTATATAAATATTTCATCATTTATTGCTTTTTCGTGATTTGGTATATTAAAGTCTCATTTATTCATTATTTGACTTTTAAAAGCCTAATATGATACTTTTGTTAACTTCATCAATTTTGAAAACTCTATTTAAGTATTTTAACCATATTTAAAGTTTAGAATTACCTGAGAATAGAGAGTGTTACATCAGTGCTCGAATCCTTCCATAAACCAAGAATAGTAATTTGTTGAATCTCCTGTAGAACCAATGTCGATCAGGTTTATTCGTTAGAACAAAATTTCAGCGAGTCAATCACTAATGCTAATAAAAAATGTCAGGATCTAAATGTTACTACCTAAGATTAACTGGTTTGAATTGATCAGAGTATAAACCAATAATCTTGTATTGAATCAAAGTCCAATTAAGAAGTTTTCGGAATAACACTTAATTGTTTTAAGAAAAACTTTCAGAATCAATAACAAATAAATATAACTGAATAAACAAAATAGCTTGTATTGCTGAACTTAATGATTACAATCACCTCTAATATGTTTAATTAGACGAAGAACGCAAATTGTTCTTAGGGTTTTACAACCTTAGAGGCTTATGAAAACTTAAACAAAAAGCAATTACTAACTTGAACGTGCAGAAACTTGATACAATAGAAAAACATATTCTATGTATTTACAAAGCTTTCTGATTTTGTTTCCTTGAAGAACTCTGACTTCTCTGATAGTAGATATGCTGGAATCTTCGTGTAAATATCTCTTACTGAATATCAGCACTTTCTGTTTATGAAACTGTTGAGCAGCTTGAATCACTGAGCAGCTTGAGCAGAGCAGCTTGAGTGAATTTACTCTGGCAGCTTGAACTTTTATACTAGCAGCTCGAACTTCTTCAACTAACAGCACGAACTTTGTACTTACACAGAAAATCTACTAACAGTTTGAGAAATCTAACTAACAGCTTGAACTACTTAGAATATATTTCCCAACAATCTCCCCCTAACTTAAATTCTTTACATAAGACTTTAAGTTCTATACAAACAAGGAAATAAAACCAAGCAAAACTGTTATTTACAAACCATGGCTTCCAAAAACTTACAACTGTGCAAGTTTCTGATTGACTGCCTTAAAAAATTCTTTCTTCAGATCTTCTCTATCACAATATATTCTCACTGATCTCATCTGAAGTAACAAAGCCTTTGGAAGATCATAAAATTCAAAATTGAAGTACATACCGGATCCATTTGTAAATTTGAGTCTGTAAGTCTTTGATTTGACAAACAGATCAACTTGTGCAATCTTCATCTCCTTGGCATCTTCTATATCTTTCCTTATTGACTCAGGATCAAAAATGTTTTTCAGATCTTTAATAGCTTGCTTGACTTCTGGAAGAGCAGATCTGACATGGGTCACGGACCCAACATGATGCATTCTTGTAAGTTCATCTCTGGTCATCCCTTGGACTATATGCATTAAGCTCTTATACTCTTCCTCAGGACCAGATTCTCTTCTTACTACAAAATGATATCTTAAATCAATGTTGTCCATTGGCTTAGCATACCAGTAAGTAATAAGAGGCTTTGTGAAGTCATGTTGGTCTAAGGATTTTTCAATTTCCATCACTTTCTGAAGCTGATGCTCAAACAGCACCCTCTTTACCTGATCAAGCTTTGCTTGAGTGATTTCTTCTGATTGAGGATTTGAAGCAGCAGCTTGAACAGGAGGTGTAGAATCACTCACACCAGCTTGAGCATTACTTATACCAGCTTGAACTGGTTGTTGTTGACTTTGGACTTCTTGGGAGACTTTGGCTACCTTACATTTTTTCATCTCTTTGTCATGGATGTCTTGCAGCCTCTCTGTACTCATGGACTGAGCCATCTTCTTTGGAATGCCAGCTGAAAAGGCAAAATTGATCAAGAACCTTCTATGCTCAGCCTTTGAATGCCATGTTGGCATTTTCCTCTTTTTCTCATTATGTTTGACCACAAACCCTCTTAGGTAATCACCTATGGTTTCATCATCTTGCATTGGGGCATGGGTTTGCTGGTCTAAAGCCTGATCTTGTTCTTCTGCTATTTTTCTGGCAATTCCAGCATCATAGGCAATCTAGGCTTCTCTAGATGAAAATTTGTGCTTTGGAGACTCATTGAGAATGTCTTTGCCCTTATCCTTGGTTGTACAAGATGTACCTTGAACTGTACTGATGGGAGCCTGAATTCATTCTCTGATAACAACTCCAGTTGTTCTTGTAGAAGCAGCTTGAGTTTCTAGGCTTACAGCTTGAGCAGCTGGGGACTGCTAGCCTACAATCTTGGACTGTTGGAGCTGCTTGGACTGTTTGAGGGATCTCCTGATTCTCCCCCTTTTTGGATGCATTGGTTTGGTCAGGAGGACCTAAAACCTTTGCCAAGTGGGTTTGAATCAGTTGCTCTAATTTAATGATCTTATTTCCACAGAGGGTAAACCCCTTATGGAGATAATCCATTCTCTGATTTTGAGCAGCTTCTGTCTGTCTGAGTGAAATGGTTTGTGCCCCTTGTTCAGCAATAATGGACTAATAGTATTCCAACATTGCTACAACAGGTTGCAGCTGAGGATCCGTTAATAGAATAAGTTGCAGACTAGCCTCAAGATCAGCAAACGAATGTGGTGCTTGTGGTCTATCACTAGCAGGAATACCAGAAGTAGAAACCTCTGGGCCCCTCTGTTCTTGGTACTGGGGACTTCCAGATAGTGCTTGCACACCCTCTGTTGCCATGGGTGTGGTCTTATTGATGTTGACCCTGTCCTGTGCCTCTTGTGCAGATGCAACAGTAGTGTCAGCCACAGTACCCATATGGACAACCTCTGTTGAGATGTCCACCTCCAAATTGAGGTTGGGAGTGTCCTCAATGGGTGCCCTTTGGATATTCTGTGCAGCAGTGTCCTCCTGCACAGGGTTATTCGGCTCTTGTAAGAGGGCTGATGAGGAAGGAGCTCCTGATCCTCTTTTTCTTTTGTATAATATGAGAGGGGATGTGGGTTTAACAATAGGAACATAAGGCATGTGAGTATCATGAGGAGTGGTTTGGGGTCCTGGGGGTGAAGCAGTAATGTTAGGCTGAGCCTGCTCAGGACCCTCTCCTCTGTTTCTTGGAATGATGCCCAACATTGCAGAAGGCAATGGGACATCCACAGACAAAACATTGGCACTTGTTTTAAGAAGACGTTTTATTGATGGTAAAAAGTGCCTATGGGAAACATGAATCCTTTTATGTACATTGAAATTATTGCAAGTTCTTGCAATAATTTCAGCCAAAAATCTAGGATACATCAAAAATTTCACATGTTTTAGGGCATGATGCCTTAACATACCCTGAAAAATCATATTAGAAAAATTGAACTGTTGGCCGGTTGATAAACACACCAAGGAAGTGGCTATATTTGATGAAAATTCTGACCAACTAGTTCTTTTTGGTCTTATACATTGCTGAATAATATGAACAAGATACTTCCACTTAGGGGCAAAATTTTTTTAAAGAAAGTATAAGATTCAGCAGGGCCCCTATATCCAATAGCATGAAGACCATTATGTAAGGCAGTAAGGGATAGGTCTGTTATATCTGAGGCATCTTGAAGATCCAGTTGTTGGCGTATGATCTCCTCAGTGATAGAAACAGTGTTGCCATCAATTTTGATGTCAAAGATGTGACTCCATTAACGGTTTTGAGGGATAGAATTGTTCAATATGAGAGATGTAGATTGTGGGATTGGTATTGAGGGCATGATGGATATGGGAACTTCGAAGGAAGTCCATCATGTCGTGGAATGGTTCAAGATCAGCGTGTTTGAGAGAGTAGGGTAGGCAGTTGTGTTCTTTGATAAACTCCATTGATGATTGATGAATTAGGGTTTCAGTGATATGCGTGGGAATTGCTCAGAGAATCGAAGAAAGGTTGTGGAAGATATTTTGCAACTAGTATTTACAATAGAACGAAACTCGAACCTTTAAAGGTTTCGAAAATATCTAAACCTGCGCACATACTTATGGAAATTACCAGATTATCCTGCACACTTTGACAGATCAAGTGAAACAACAAACAGTCCGAGAAAATGAATTAGCAGCTTGAGAAAAGACTCAAGCTGTTAGTTGAAAATTAAGCAACTGCTAATGAAACAGTGACTCCCCCTTAATCAAGCATATGTAATAGATATAATTTTCATAAAATAAGAGAGAATAAAGAAAAACAAATTAGTCCATATTAACCATGCCAATATTTGATACTAGGAAGGTGAATCTTCCTACATCAAATGGTTTTGTAAATAGATCAGCTAACTGATCATTAGTATGAATTTTGGTAACTTTGATTAATTTCTTCTCATTACAGTCCCTTATAAAATGAAATCTAATGTCTATATGCTTGGTTTTGGGATATTTCACTGGATTTTGTACAATGCTAATTGCACTTGAGTTGTCAATGTAAATGGGAGTGGATAGGAAGTTCATACCATAGTCTCTCAGTAGATTCTGAATCCACATCACTTGGGAGCAGCAACTTGCAGCTGCTACATATTCTGCTTCAGTAGATGAAGTGGAGACAGTTGTTTGCTTTTTTCATTGCCAAGAGACCAATCTTGTTCCCAAATATTGACATCCACCAGTTGTGGATTTTCTGTCAATGTTGCATCCTCCATAATCACTGTCAGAATAGGCTGTTAATTCAAGAGGAGAGTCTTTAGGATACCAGAGGCCCAAATGTGGTTGGCCTTTGAGATATCTAAAGATTCTCTTAACAGCAACCAGATGGGAGTCCTTTGGAGAACATTGAAACCTCGCACAAACACAAACAGCAAACATAATATCAGGTCTAGAAGATGTTAGATACATAAGAGATCCTATAAGGGATCTGTACAGATGAATCTCCACATCTATTCCATCTTTGTCCGTATGAAGCTGCTTGTGAGGATCCATTGGAGTACTTGCAACTTTGGTATCTTTGTACCCAAACTTTTCCAGTATGTCTTTAACATACTTTGATTGACTTAGGAAGAGTACTGTGGGCTTCTGCTTGACCTGCAATCCTAGAAAGAAGGTGAGTTCTCCCATTGAACTCATTTGAAACTTTTTGTGAATCAAAGTCTCAAACTCTTTGCACAGACTGTCATTGGTTGACCCAAAGATAATATCATCAACGTATATCTGTACAAGCAGAATCTTAGATTTGATCGACTTTGTGAATAACGTTTTGTCCAGAGTACCTCTCTTGAATCCATTCTGTAGAAGGTATGATGACAAAGTATCATACCATGCTCTAGGGGCTTGGTGGAGTCCATAGAGGGCTTTGTCTAGTTTGTAGACTCTGTATGGATACTTGTAGTCCTCAAATCCAGGAGGTTGACATACATAGACCTCTTCTTTAATTGTGGCATACAGAAAAGCAGACTTCACATCCATTTGATACACTTTGAACCCTTTCAAGCTTGCATAAGCTAGGAAAAGTCTGATGGCTTCAATTCTTGCCACTGGAGCAAAGACATCATCATAGTCTATTCCTTCCTCTTGAGTGTACCCTTGTGCTACTAGTATTGCTTTGTTCTTGATGACTATCCCTCTCTCATCCTTCTTGTTTCTGAAAACCCATATTGTACCACTGGCTCTTTTCCCTTTAGGAAGATCAACTAGTGTCCATACATTCTGAATCTTGAATTGTAGAAGCTCTTCCTGCATTGCCTCAATCCAAGATGAATCATTCAAAGCTTCTGATGCCTTTATAGGTTCTAGCTGAGACATGAAACAGGCATGTTCAAATGCAGCTAGACTAAATTCAGAAACTGCTGGTTCAGCAGCAGTATTCTCCTTGTGAACCATTGTCTTTGTTTGCACAGGTGTGCGTGGATCACCCATTATTTGATTGAGAGGATTATACTTGTGAACCCTGAGTGTAGGCTATCTATCTGTCTGGAATGAGGTTCCAAGATTTGTATCATCTCCATCAGGACCAGTTGATGGTTCAGCTTCTGGAACAGCTTGACTAGAATCTGAGACTGTTTCCCTTTGTGTTGGAGCTGTTCTCTCAGGTCTTGGGATTTGCACTTCATTGTCTGGATTTGAATCATGTTGAGCATTCAGAACCCCTGGAGGGTCACAAGACAAAAGTGGTATGACTGTATACTCATCCCATTTATTTGAATCTGTAGCAGTTTGAAACTTTGTGCCAACAGCTTGATCATTTGTGCTACCAGCATGAGAATTTGTGTTGACAGCTTCGATCCTGTTTACAGATTCTGCAGTATACACAACAAAGCTCAGAGAATTTGTTAGTGAATCTAAATCAAACAACCAATCAGGATCAGTGCCTTTGACATTTGAAGTAATTTCATTAAATTCAACATTGGCACTTTCTTCAATGGTTTTAGACACACTGTTATATACTCTATAGGCTTTGCTTTGATTTGAGTATCCTACAAAGAAACCTTCTTCAGCCTTACTTACAAACTTCCCTAAGTTAGTCTTAGTGTGAAGAATGGTACATGGACAGCCAAAAGACTTGAAAAAGGCTATTAAGGGTAGTCTATTATGGAATAACTCATATGGAGTTTTCCCTTGTGATTGAACAACCTGAACCCTATTTAGAACATAACAGGCTGTATTAACTGCTTCTGCCCAAAAGGTCATTGGCAGTTTTGAATCAACTAGCATGGTTCTAGCAGTCTCAATTAATGTTCTGTTCTTTCTTTCAACTACACCATTTTGCTGTGGTGTTCTTGGTGCACTATATTGCCTAGCAATACCTTTGGACTCACAAAAACTATTTAGGATATGGTTTTTAAACTCTGTTCCATTTTTAGATCTTATCACCTTAACTTTTGAGTTGGATTGGTATTCTATCTTAAGAATAAATGATTTAACCAGCTCAGCAGTTTCATCTTTAGACCTAAGAAAGTAAACCCAAGTAAATCTGGTGAAATCATAAAAAATGACTAAACAGTAAGCCCTTTTATTCAAACTCAAAACAGATGTTGGACCAATAGATCCATATGAATCAGATGAAGAGCAGATGAGATTGAATTTACTTCTTTGGCCTTATGAGAAGTTTTGTGTTGCTTGCCTTTAAGACATGCTACACAATGATCATCACATATGAACTCCTTTTGTGGTAAACCTCTTACCAAGTTCTTTTTGACAAAAACATTCATGGATTTGAAGTTCATGTGACACATCCTTCTGTGCCAAAGAGCAGACTCATTGGATGATGCTTCGGATATCAAACAGCTTATAGTACTTCAATTGGATAAAAGTTCTGTGTCCAAACAGTATACATTGTCCTTTCATGGTGTTCTTAGTAAAACAAGATTTTCAGGAATTGTAAAATCTTTTGAAAGGACAATGCACTCAGAATCTGTAAACAGAACAATATTTCGTTTGTCACAGATTTGGGACACACTCAATAAGTTATACTTAAGCTGTTCAACATACAAAACTTCATTGAAAATCATGTTGCCTGCATTAACAGTGCCTTTACCTGTAACCTTACCTCCTTTGGAGCCAAATGCAACAAACCCTCCTTCAAAGCCTTTGAAGTTTGACAAGCACTCAGAATTGCCTGTCATGTGCCTAGAGCATCTACTGTCCAAATGCCATCTTGTTTTATGTTGTGACCTGTGGTTGCTCTGCACTAATAAAAGCTTAGTTAGTAGTGGTGTAAACCCAAACCAAATTGGTTTTGGGTTGTCGTTGTGCATTAACATAACTAAACACTGTCTTTGATTTCTTATACTTAGTGAGATCCACTGATAGATTCTGTGGAGAGTACTTAGTTATCAAATGAGGTATCCAGGTGTTTTGTGCATCCTTTTCAATAACAGTCTCAGATGATCCATTACCATTCCCAATTTTGAGCCTAGCAGTCTGAACTGAGTCTGTAGTGCTAACAGCTTGAGAATTTTCACTAGCAGTCTCAACTTTAGACTTGGCAGTTTCAACATTTGTATCAACAGGTTCACCTGAGTTTTTACCTTTAACACACCATATCTGTTTAAAATTTAATTTTGGTTTAGCTAAAACTTGTTTTTGGTGTGTGGACTGTTTCTTATTTACTTTTGAGAACCTCTGATCAACTGTTTTCTTTGGAACTGATGCAGTAGGAAGTTTGGCCTTTGAAGTTTTTGAATTTTGAGAATTTGTCTTTTTATGAATCACAGTCTGGTTTGCAACAGATGGTTTATAAAAGCAATCCCTGGCCAAGTGATTTTTCCTTCCACAATGGAAGCATTTTTTGACTGTTTGGATTGGAGAACCAGTTTTATTGGATAATATCTGGTTCTTGTTCCTTTGATTTCCCCTTACCTGCTGTTGTTTGGAAACTTTTGGACCCCATGCTTTTGGCATGTGCAGATTGGAACATTTTTACTCTTTTTATTATTCTTTGATGAAGACGCAGTGTTACAGTTAGAAGGTACAGAAATCTGTGGAGCAGCATTGCATACACTCATCTTCTTTTTCTTTCTTATTGGGGATTTGGATTTCTATAGGTGCACTCATTGTTTTGTGTTCTTTCTCAACTTCTATGCACTCACAGTCTCTATTGTGAATCAGATCTTCTTTAGACTCAGGACTGTTTTCAAGGATAGGATCTACAGTGGTCATACACTCATCTAATGGTTCATTAACAAGCCTATCAGCAACTTCACTCATTGGATGAATGTATTTGTTGTTGTATGGAGGTGGAGTGGCTCTGTATCCTATACCTTCTTTGGGATTGAGCTGAGATTTTACCCTATCTTTAAATTGGACTTCCATTAGGTGTTCCAGCTTTTGATTTGCCAATTTGAAATTTCCTAGATCTATATTAACAGATGCTAGTTTCTTATTAGCTTCTAACACCTTTTGTTCAGTCTCTTCTAATTTTTTATTTAGGGATTCTATTTTCTTATTCCGCTCCTTTTTCTCCCACTCATGATATGTTCTATCATGTCCCATTTGAATCTCATTCTCCTTATAGTCATTGATCTATTTTTCAAGATCTTCTATGGCCTACATGTATTCATATCTCCTTTCTTCCATCTTAGCTAGAGTTTTACACATGCTCTCATTATGATCTCTGCACTTTTTAACCATATTTTTGCATGTTTGAGAGCAGAGTTTAGAATTTAACTCAGATGATAGTTCAGTGGAGGTGACATTTGATGTTTCTGCCATTAGAGCTTGATTTTGAAATTCTTCCTCTGTCTGATCACTCCAGTCAAAAACATTGTCTTCTTGAGAGACAAGTGCTTGTGATGATGAAGCCTGATTGGTCTGCTGAGTCCTTGATGGCTGTTGACCTTGAGATCTGCATTCTCTGGTAAAGTGGCCAAGCTTGTGACATTTAAAACACTCAACTTTTGACTTATCAAAAGCTGGTTTTCCTAAAAGCTGTTGGTCAGTCATCCAAACCATACAAGACAAACAAGGATGATGGTTATAGGGTTAAGTACCTTATGGCCATGGCTAAGCTGAGGAAGTTGGAAAACTCAGTGGGTTCCAACCGCCAAAAGGGACTTATGGCAGAGACTTGTGATTGGGAGGAATCTGATTCATCGTCTGATGAAGAAGACAATCAATGTCTGATGGCCAACACTGATGTCCCATCAACAAGCAGCTTCAAACAAGATATGGCTGAAGCTGAAGCTTTCAGCAGCTTAGAGAACTGGAATCCTACTATGATGTATAAGGTACAAAATTTTATGGCTTACAGTTCTGAAGAAAAAGTTAAAATGTTTGAATATATGCTTGTTGATCTCAAAGCTGCTGTTGAGAAGCATGATGCTTTACTATCTGAAATCTCTAAGCTTAAAGCTGATCTTAAAACTAAATCCAGTAAACTGGACAGTTTCCATAAGTTGGAAACTGAGCTTGATGAGTTAAAACACATCAACTCTATTTTACTGGAAGAAAAGAGAGAAACAGATATAAAGCATGCTAAGCTTCAAAAGATAGTTGACTCTTGGTGCCAATCTGCACAAAAAGTCAGCCATTGTATAAGTCAACAGATTCCTGCACAAATCCAAGCCTATCTTGGAGGGGATCTTGACACAGCAGCTTCCATCGTTGAGATCAATAATCTGAAAGAAGATTTATCCACTCTTGGTGAACTTCCAAACACATTCATTCAAAATGTGAATGGTAAACTGATCTCAACAAATAGGTTTGTCAGGCCTCAAAACACTGACAGCTTGTGTGAATTTAGTTCAAAAGCTGATGTTGGAATTTGTTCTCCATCAAGTCAGCCTGCTAAGTGCTCTACTGGTTCACAAAAGCAAAAGAAAGGAAAACATGTTCAAACTGAAGTTGTGGATACTAAACCTGTTGACAAAACGGGTTCTGAGTCCAAAGCTGATGGTAAAAAGCATGTTAATCCTTTTGATGCTAAACACTTTGAAAACAAGTTTTCAAAATGTAAGCAGTCTGTTTTAAACAAGGGTAAGTCTCATGTTGAAAACAAAACTGTTGTGATTTCAAATAAGTTTTCAAATCATAGTAGTAAACTGGTTCTAAACAAGAACAAACTTTTTAAAACCAGACACAGTGAGTATGCTGATAGGCAGCATAAATCACAATCCAGTAGGGGCAAAGATAAAGCCATTGCTCAAACTGGAATAATTGGGAATAAGTTTCCCAAACCTGTGGAAGCTCAAAAGCCAATCAAGCTCCCTGTCTTTGATATCTGTCCTCCTAATAAGAAGACAGAAGAGGCAGCCAAAGCAATGGCTATTGAACTATCCACTCAAACTGTTGATTCAACAAGAAGTAATAAAACCGCTAAACCTGCTGAAAGAATCAACAAAAATAACTCAGAATGTGTTTCTGAAAGATCTTCTTCCAAAAACCCTAAAAAGAGAAAATGTTACAAATGTGGGAAGAAGACACATCTGGCCAAGGATTGTCCTGAATCTGAGGACATGAGGCCTGTTGACTCTGCTGTTTCCACCACAGCTGTTACAAGCAGTGTTGGAAATGTCACAGTCACTGAAAGTGGTATTCAAGCTGATACCATTCAAATAGGGAATATTAGTGTGGATATTTCAAGTCCATCAACAAATGTTGATGAAGTAGGAGAACTCATCTCTGTGATGAGTTCCCCTAAAAATGACTAATAATTCTCTTATCACTCTGCAGGAAAAACAACCTTCCCAGGTTTGGTACTTGGACAGTGGCTGCTCAGGGCACATGACAGGTTGTAAAGAATTGCTGAGTGAACTCAGGCCTGAAAAAGGGCCAAAAGTCACCTTTGGTGACAATGTACAGGGATCCACTGAGGGATATGGAACTCTTAAAGCTGGTGCTGCAGTGTTCAAAAGAGTAGCCTATGTGGTTGGGCTAAAACACAACCTTGTTAGCATAAGCCAACTGTGTGATGTTGGCTACAAGTTTAACTTTGATGAGCACCTGGGTTACATATTGGATTCCCAAGGCAAAGTTGTGCTATGTGCTCAACGAAAGAAAGGTGTATATGTTGTGGATATGCATTCTGCTGACCCCACAACTGAAACCTGTTTTCTCACATGAACAAATGCTGATCTAAAGTGGCTATGGCACAGAAGACTGTCACATCTGAACTTCAAGAACATCAACAAACTCTGTAAGAAAGAGTTGGTGACAGGTTTGCCTTCTATGACTTTTGCTAAGGATAGATTATGCACAGCTTGTGAGAAAGGCAAGCAGAGAAAAACATCTTTTAAATCCAAACATAATTTCTCTATTGATACTCCACTCTTCTTAATCCATATGGACTTGTTTGGACCTGTTAATGTCCCAAGTCTAGGAGGAAGAAGATACACTCTTGTAATGGTTGATGAGTTCTCCAGGTACACATGGGTGATCTTTCTAAAGAACAAAGGAGAGGCTGCTAGAGAGATTATTGGATTTGTCAAAAAGATGGAAATGCTGAACTCTGCCCAAGTAAAGCAGCTTAGAAGTGATCATGGTACTGAGTTCAGAAACAGTACTCTTGAAGACTTCTGTGAAGAGAAAGGAATCACTCAAAACTTTTCAGCTGTAAGAACTCCTCAACAAAATGGAGTTGCTGAAAGGAGAAACCGAACTCTCATTGAAGCTGCCAGAACCATGCTGTGTGCATCAGGTTTACCTTCATCATTTTGGGCTGAAGCTGTTAACACTGCCTG
>JAANYP010002905.1:0-278688 GCA_020465985.1 Centrapalus pauciflorus | reverse complement strand
CAAGATCAGCAAACGAATGTGGTGCTTGTGATCTATCACTGGCAGGAATTCCAGAAGCAGAAACCTCTGGGCCCCTCTGTTCTTGGTACTGGGGACTTCCAGATGGTGCTTGCACACCTTCTGTTGCCATGGATGTGGTCTTAATGATGTTGACACTGTCCTGTGCCTCTTGTGCAGAAGCAACAGTAGTGTCAGCCACAGAACCCATATGGACATCCTCTGTTGGGATGTCCACCTCCAAATTAAGGTTGGGAGTGTCCTCAATGGGTGCCCTTTGGGTATTCTGTGCAGAAGTGTCCTCTTGCACAGTGATATTTGTCACACCCTGCTACCTCGGTTGGCAGCGAGACGTGACGAGTGCGGAAGCGTAACCATAATCATAATGAACGACCACTATATGGACGTTTTCAAAAATACATCGTTATAACTTTAAAAAGTAGAAATGTTTTACATAACCCGTAAATGATAAAGAGTAGTTCGCAAGGTACAGAGATTTTAATACATAATTAAATTATCCAAAATAATGCAAATAAATCTCCGACGGTTTGAAAAAGAATGCGACTCCTTAAGTGCGGAAGCTTGAAAGTAGTTCCTTCTGAAGGCAAACTTGCCTTAATTTCCTGAAAATACACGCTAAAATACGTCAACAAAATTGTTGGTGAGCTCATAGGTTTACACGTAAATCTGACTTGTATGGACAACAATGATAGAGTTTGAATTTATAAAATCATAAATTCCATGTTATGTATTTCATATAAACCATCATGCAACCGAAGCTTAATTAAAAATGAGTTTGCCCTGTGCAGTATTCCCATACGTAATACCGTGTGTTAAATATATATGCACTCGCTGTTGGCCGAACCGAACTAACCTGAATGGGGGACATGACTCCCGATAGATCTATCCACAATATATTCGCGCTTACAAATAAATGCAATTAACGGTTCATGATATAAGGGCTGATGGAACCACATGTGTAATACATAATAGAAATGAATTGTTTTCGTGTCCATATGAAAAACGAAGCATGTATTTCATCCCCAAAACATAACAGTGTGAAAATAGGGGCTATGAGAACTCACCGAACTTGTGATGGCAAAACTATGCGCAAAAATGCAAATGTGCGTTGTTTGATGGGTGATGAAACCGGAGGTGTTTAACCGAGTCCTAAATGATAATAAGGACTTAATATCACTAATATATGATAACATGTATATTTATAGATTTTTATGTCTTAAATCACCCAACATTACAAGTTTATAAATAAAATGCGCTTAAAACGTCAAGTTTATATATATATAATTTTCCAGCTTTTTCGGAGGTTTTTCGGCCTACTTTGAGGCTGTTTTTGAGCAAGCTCCAAAATGTTTTAGACTTTGGTTTTCTAGGACATTCAACTACTATATACAAAGGATTTTTAGAATCAGGAACGGCCATTTTTCGAGTTGTTTAGGTTAGTGAAAAAGCTCGTTAAAAACGCTATGTTGGCCATTTTTGAGCTGTCAAACTTTCGGTTTCCCAAATAATTTCTGGAGGTCTTAAACTTCAAAATAAATCATGAAAATTTTCAGATCTATAGTTAAGACATAGATCTAACTTTTGAGACAAGAATCAACTCATTTCGTTGATTTATGAATTAGTTATGATTTTTCAAAGTCGATATAAATTTTCTGCCGAAAATCCGTAGTTTATAAACTTACAACAACTTATGATTCTTGTTGTTTATTCAAAGACTACTTGTATAAAAGCCATAATAGTTATAAAAACACATATATATCACATGTTTTCATAATATTAACACTTTTATAACGTGTTTACATATTCATAAACACATTTAAAGAAACAACTTAAAATAAAAACTAGAAACTTATAAACTTGAGTTTTTATGAAACTTGTTGTTGTAGGTGATTATATATATTATGCAAGACTTATATGAACATAAATATAAGATGATATATGCTAGTATTTACTTACTTTGGGGTATTAGAAAGATGAAACCAAGTAGAAGTTGAAACTCTTGGAAGATTTCACCCAAAAACACTTGAAAATTACAAAAATATGAAAGTTGCACAATTTTGGCTTTGGCTTGAGGCCTTGGCCGGATTTTAGAGGGAGAGAAAGGGAGGTTTTTGTGTTGTGAAGGTGTGAGAAATGAAGTGAAGTGGTGGTTCTATTTATAGAGGAGAAAAAGGTGGTGAAATGATGATAATAGTGAAAAATCTTGGATGAAAGGAAAGAGGAGGATTTGATGGTGAAATGTTGAGTAAAATAATACAAACTTTTGGTCCTTGTGTACTATATGGTGGCCGGCCTAGAGGGTGTATTTTTGATGTATTTATATTTTTTTTTGTATAAAAGTATTTAAAAATGTATTCTTGTATTTCCCTTTTCTTATAAATTCATAAATACTTTTGGATGCATTGTTTTAATTAATTGTTTTAGTCTTGCATAATTAAGGTTAAGTAATTGTGTTAGTGTATGATTAGTGTCACTAATCATGATTTAATTATGTACTTAGTTGAATTAATCCCTCATATCGTAAATTGATCGGATTAATTGATTTCCCGATTCATCGCACCGATGAATTTGATTCTAATTGAGTTGAATTTTCTAATAAGCCTTGTTAATCATTTGATTAAGTTCTAATGACTATTGATTAGGCTGTAATTGACTATTAAATGTGGATTAGGGCTTTGTTGCTAACCTGGTTCAGTGCCGGATGTTACAGTCTCCCCCTGTTAAGGGAATTTCGTCCCGAAATTAGCTTGTGTTCTCCACTGCTTGAATATCTGAGAACAGGTGAGGGTATTTTTCCCGGAACTGATCTTCTCGTTCCCATGTAAACTCAGGATCTCGCTTAGAGTTCCGTCTGACTTTTATTATTGGGATCCGACTGTGCTTGAGTTTCTTGACTTCTCGGTCCATTATTTCTACAGGTTGCTCAATGAAGTTCAACTTATCGTCTAACTCCAGCTCGTCCATGGGTATAACGAGTGATTCATCAGCCAGACACTTCTTTAGATTGGACACGTGGAAGGTATTATGAACGTTATTAAGTTCTGGGGGCAGGTCGAGTCGGTAAGCTACCGGGCCAATTCTTTTGGTGATCTTGAATGGTCCGATATAACGAGGATTGAGGTTTCCTCGTTTTCCAAAACGGATTACGCCTTTCCAAGGCGAGACTTTCAACATTACTTGATCTCCCTCTTGGAATTCCAAATCCTTCCGTCGAATGTCTGCATAACTCTTCTGTCGATCCCGCGCGATCTTTAATCGGTTACGAATCTAGGCTATCTTTTCTGTAGTCTCTTGGATGATCTCAAGTCCAGTGATCTGACTATCTCCTACTTCAGCCCAACAAAGAGGTGATCGACACTTTCGCCCGTAGAGTGCCTCGAATGGGGCGGTCTTAATGCTTGAGTGATAGCTGTTGCTATAGGAAAACTCGACTAATGGCAGGTTTCTGTCCCAACTTTTGCCAAAATCGATGACACATGCCCTCAACATGTCTTCCAACGTCTGAATCGCCCTTTCACTCTGACCATCCGTTTGCGGGTGATAGGCTGTGCTCATATCTAGGCGTGTACCCAGTGCTTCTTGTAATGAATGCCAAAATCTTGATGTGAACCGGCTGTCCCTGTCTGATATAATTGATACAGGTACTCCATGCCTTGAGATGACTTCTTTAAGATAGATTCGTGTTAACTTATCCATCTTATCAGTCTCCTTGATGGGGAGAAAATGTGCGGTTTTGGTAAGCCGATCCATAATCACCCAAATAGTGTCATAACCTCCAGACGTCTTTGGCAACTTGGTGATGAAATCCATGGTGATGTTTTCCCACTTCCACTGGGGTATTTCTGGTTGCACTAGCAATCCTGATGGTTTCTGGTGCTCAGCCTTAACCTTCAAGCATGTTAAGCACTTGCTGACATAGGTAGCAATGTCAGCCTTCATATTTGGCCACCAGTACATTCCTTTCAAGTCGTGATACATTTTATCTGACCCTGGATGGATAGCATATCTTGTCTTATGCCCTTCATCCATGACCAGCTTCCTTACGCCTCCGAGTTTTGGTAGCCAAATTCTGCCCATGAAGTATCGACATCCATCTGGCTTAATTTCAAACTGCTTATCCATACCTCTCAAGGCTTCATCCAGTAGATTACCCTCCTTGACTGCTTCTTCTTGTGCCTTGCGGACTTGAGAGTTTAGGTTTGACTGTATAGTCATGACCAAAGCTCGGACTCTTAATGGTTTAACCCATTCCTTTCGGCTCAGGGCATCAGCTACGACATTTGCTTTCCCCGGATGATAACGAATTTCGCAGTCATAGTCACTAAGCAGTTCAACCCAACGACGCTGCCTCATATTTAACTCTTTCTGATTCAGAATATGCTGAAGGCTTTTATGGTCTGTGAACACCGTGCACTTAGTTCCATACAGGTAGTGCCTCCATATTTTGAGAGCAAACACCACTGCTCCAAGTTCTAAGTCATGAGTCGTATAATTCACCTTGTGATTTTTGAGCTGTCGTGATGCGTAAGCAATGACCTTATCCCTTTGCATGAGCACACAACCTAATCCATGGTGCGAGGCATCACAGTAGACCACAAAATTTTCAGTCCCTTCAGGTAAGGACAGAATTGGTGCACTACACAATCTTTGCTTTAACTGCTGAAACGCCTTTTCTTGCTCGTCACCCCAGATATACTTCACATCCTTCCGAGTCAATTCTGTTAAGGAACCTGCTATCTTTGAGAAGTTTTCGATAAATCGCCTATAATAACCGGCAAGTCCTAGAAATTGGCGGATTTCCGTGGGGGTTCTAGGAGTCGCCCAGTTCTTTATGGCCTCGATTTTTGATGGATCAACTTGGATTCCCTGGCTGTTGATCACATGTCCAAGGAATTTAACTTCTCGCAACCAAAATTCACATTTTGAAAATTTGGCGTATAACTGTTCCTTCTCTAACAACTCCAAGATCAGCTTGAGGTGGTGTTCATGCTCCTCCTTATTTCTGGAATAGATGAGAATATCGTCTATGAACACTATTACAAATTTGTCCAGATACGGTTTACACACTCGATTCATGAGGTCCATGAATACGGCTGGTGCGTTAGTCAAACCGAATGGCATTACCTGGAATTCGTAATGTCCATAACGAGTTCTGAATGCTGTCTTGGGTATGTCTTCTTCCCGCACCTTTACTTGGTGATAACCGGACCGCAGATCAATCTTAGAGTAGAAGCTAGATCCCTGTAGTTGGTCAAACAGGTCATCAATTCTGGGGAGAGGGTAGCGGTTCTTTATCGTTAACTTGTTTAGCTCTCGGTAGTCTATGCACATTCTGAAGGATCCGTCTTTCTTTTTCACGAACAAGACCGGAGCTCCCCAAGGTGAGGAACTTGGTCGAATGAATCCTTTATCCATCAACTCTTGTAATTGATTGGATAGCTCTTGCATCTCAGAAGGGGCGAGTCTATATGGGGCTCTTGCGACCGGTGCAGCTCCCGGCACCAAATCGATTTGAAACTCTACTTGCCTAGTCGGCGGAAGTCCAGGCAAATCTTCCGGGAAGACCTTCAGATAGTCACGAACCACTAGAATATCCTCGAGTCGCTTCTCCTCCGACTCTTTTTCTACAATTTGCACCAGTAGTGCATGACAACCTTTCCTAAGGCAGTTTAATGTTCTTAGGCCGGATATGACATTCAACTGTCGGTTCTTTCTTTCTCCTTGGACTGTTAGGAACTTCTTCTTGTGGAGTGGTATCCGTACCACTTTCTTACCACACAAAATCTCGGCATGATTGTGTGACAACCAATCCATACCAACTACTACATCAAAACTTCCGAGTTCTATAGGCATTAAGTCTATCTTAAAGGGATGATCTGCCAGCTTCAGTGTGCATTCCTTAATGATACTACTTGCCTCTATTATTTTACCGTCAGCCAGTTCTATTGTATAAGAGTTGTCTAAGGGAAAAGGAGCGGCATTCAATTGCTTACTAAACTTATCAGATATAAAGCTCCTATCAGCCCCAGTATCAAAGAGTACGTAAGCATAAATGTCATTTAAAAGAAACGTACCTGATACTACGTGGGGATCTTGACGAGCGTCACCTGCTCCCAACACAAAAGCTCTCCCCTGAGCTCCTCCACCATTCCTCAGCTTCGGGCACTCACTCTTGAAGTGCCCAGTAACTCCACATTCAAAGCAGCCTTTTTGATTGCTGCCACTGGTTCCCGGGGCTCCAGATTTACAGTCTTTGGCCATATGCCCCAAACGTTTGCATTTCTCACAGTGGGTTGGACAGGGACCCTGGTTGTGATGGAAGGTGCATTTAGTGCAAAAAGGCTTGGTACCGGTATAACCTCTTCTTGGCTCAGCTCCCGCTGCGTAAGCCTTAATGGTCTCGGGCTTTTTGGATTGTGAACCCGCATTCTTCCCGGTCTTGTCTTCCCACTTTCTCTTGTTCTCCCCGGCCTTGGCTTCATTTCTCCGGGCTACTTGGTCCATAAGATTATTGGCCATCCTGATGGCATCCTGTAGGGTGGATGGGTTTGAGGCAGTCACATTACCTTGAATTTGTGGAGCGAGTCCCCAAATGTAACGTTCAATCTTTTTGTACTCCGGGGTCACCATCTGAGGGTTTAAAATGCTCAGCTCATGAAATCGGTTGGTGTACCCCGTCACATCTGTTCCCTTCATCGACAGGTTCCAGAACTCCGATTCCATCTTCTGGAGTTCGTTCCTCGGACAGTACTCGTTCGTCATCATTTGCTTCAACGCGGACCATGTGAGCTGGTAGGCTTCATCGATACTTACAGACTGGACATAGGAATTCCACCATGTGAGGGCGCTATCTTGTAGAGTGTGAGTAGCAAACTTCACCTTATCTCCCTCAGCACATCCGCTGACGCGAAAGACAGATTCTAACTTCTCAAACCATCGTATCAAGCCAACGACTCCTTCAGTTCCGTTGAAATACCGGGGTTTGCAACTTAAAAATCCTTTAATTCCACAACCTTTTGCATGGATTTCAGTTCCTCCCGTGGTGCGGCTAGCACCACCATCTCCATTAGCTGAGCTATTCCTATTTGCCTCATACGTGGCTATAGCAGCAGCCACTCTCTGTGCGACTAGCTCTTCGATGTCAGCAGCGTTCATTGCTCGTTTCGGCGGCATTATCTTAAAATTTTAAAGAAAAAGCATAGCGTAAGAATCTGAATCTTAAAGAGGTAAATTTTCCTTAAAGCACAATACTATAATCATCAAACACAATTTCATAAATAACTTGAAATTTTCATTAATCATTCGAAATTTTCTTACATTAGGGGCGGGTTATTACCCGAAAATTTTGTCCTATACTATTACATGATATTTTCCTACTATTACAAAGATAGATAGAGGTGCACTAAGTGTGGGAGTGATCGGGGGTCTCTCCCTAATCCATCTCATTGAGGCGCTGAGTCAGCTCCTCGATCCGAGCTTGGCTTTCGGCTAGTTGCTGCCGAAGCTCATTCAGGCCATTCTGTTGGATGGTGAGAGCATGCTGGTTAGCCAGTAGATGTTGGAGTTTTGCCACTCCTCCCGCTCTAGACGAGCGGTCATCCCACCGATATCTAGGTTAAGTGATCGGATCTGGTGGTCATGCCTAGTCGACCGTGCTATCAGAAGTAGTATGGTTTGCTCGGTAGGCTCTTGGGTGAGGGTCGGGACAGGTGCAAAGGATGGTCCTCCTATCTCGAAGTTGGGAGGATTTCCCTCCATCTGCCTCCATTCGCGGAGGGTCTCCGGTATCCAGGTCCATCGCCGGGCGTCTACCCGTCGGTGTGGTGGTGGGGGATTGGGCTGGGGAGTCGGGACAGGAATAGACTCCCCTATTGGTGGGTTCACCCGCTTTCGGGGTGTGTACAACATTTTGAGGCCGTTAGGGTATGGCCTATACGGCTTATGTGACGGCTCGGCTGGATGGTAGGGGACACGAGCAGGAACCGTTGGAGGCAATGGATCTTCTTCCTCCATCGGCTCTTCTTCCGTCTCCCACATCGGATCTTCTCAGGGGTCCTCTTCTTCCGATGTGTCTTCCTCGTGGAAAATCTCAGTGGCCGTGGGGCTAGCAGGAGTGTACTCCTCCTCTGAATCCGATATGATGATTGTTTCCGGATGGGACATGATTTCTGCTATCAAGGTCCATTCATAGTCTTTTAGTTAGTTACAAGTTACAAAATATTTTCTAAAATCAGTACATCTTATATGCAGTTATAGTCTAGGGTACTAATGCAACCTAGTTCACTATAAGTATGGCTCTGATACCAATCTGTCACACCCTGCTACCTCGGTTGGCAGCGAGACGTGACGAGTGCGGAAGCGTAACCATAATCATAATGAACGACCACTATATGGACGTTTTCAAAAATACATCGTTATAACTTTAAAAAGTAGAAATGTTTTACATAACCCGTAAATGATAAAGAGTAGTTCGCAAGGTACAGAGATTTAAATACATAATTAAATTACCCAAAATAATGCAAATAAATCTCCGACGGTTTGAAAAAGAATGCGACTCCTTAAGTGCGGAAGCTTGAAAGTAGTTACTTCTGAAGGCATACTTGCCTTAATTTTCTGAAAATACACGCTAAAATACGTCAACAAAATTGTTGGTGAGCTCATAGGTTTACACGTAAATCTGACTTGTATGGACAACAATAATAGAGTTTGAATTTATAAAATCATAAATTCCATGTTATGTATTACATATAAACCATCATGCAACCGAAGCTTAATTAAAAATGAGTTTGCCCAGTGCAGTATTCCCATACGTAATACCGTGTGTTAAATATATATGCACTCGCTGTTAGCCGAACCGAACTAACCCGAATGGGGGACATGACTCCCGATAGATCTATCCACAATATATTCGCGCTTACAAATAAATGCAATTAACGGTTCATGATATAAGGGCTGATGGAACCACATGTATAATACATAATAGAAATGAAGTGGTTTTCGTGTCCATATGAAAAACAAAGCATGTATTTCATCCCCAAAACATAACAGTGTGAAAATAGGGGCTATGAGAACTCACCGAACTTGTGATGGCAAAACTATGCGCAAAAATGCAAATGTGCGTTGTTTGATGGGTGATGAAACCGGAGGTGTTTAACCGAGTCCTAAATGATAATAAGGACTTAATATCACTAATATATGATAACATGTATATTTATAGATTTTTATGTCTTAAATCACCCAACATTACAAGTTTATAAATAAAATGCGCTTAAAACGTCAAGTTTATATATATATAATTTTCCAGCTTTTTCGGAGGTTTTTCGGCCTACTTTGAGGCTGTTTTTGAGCAAGCTCCAAAATGTTTTAGACTTTGGTTTTCTAGGACATTCAACTACTATATACAAAGGATTTTTAGAATCAAGAACGGCCATTTTTCGAGTTGTTTAGGTTAGTGAAAAAGCTCGTTAAAAACGCTATGTTGGCCATTTTTGAGCTGTCAAACTTTCGGTTTCCCAAATAATTTCTGGAGGTCTTAAACTTCAAAATAAATCATGAAAATTTGCAGATCTATAGTTAAGACATAGATCTAACTTTTGAGACAAGAATCAACTCATTTCGTTGAGTTATGAATTAGTTATGATTTTTCAAAGTCGATATAAGTTTTCTGCCGAAAATCCGTAGTTTATAAACTTACAACAACTTATGATTCTTGTTGTTTATTCAAAGACTACTTGTATAAAAGCCATAATAGTTATAAAAACACATATATATATCACATGTTTTCATAATATTAACACTTTTATAATGTGTTTACATATTCATAAACATATTTAAAGAAACAACTTAAAATAAAAACTAGAAACTTATAAACTTGAGTTTTTATGAAATTTGTTGTTGTAGGTGATTATATATATTATGCAAGACTTATATAAACATAAATATAAGATGTAATAGGTTAGTATTTACTTACTTTGATGTTTTTAGAAGAATGAAAATGAGTAGAAGGTTGGATCTTCAAAAATTTCACCAAGAACACTTCAAAAATATGAAGAACACTTGAAAGAACACTTTGTGTGTTCTTGAGGGCTTGATGGCTGGTTTTAGAGGGAGAGAAAGGAGAGATTTGTGTGTTGTGAAGGTGTGAAGAATGAAGTGAAGTGGTGGTTCTATTTATAGAGGAGAAAAAGGTGGTGAAATGATGATAATAGTGAAAAATCTTGGATGAAAGGAAAGAGGAGGATTTGATGGTGAAATGTTGAGTAAAATAATACAAACTTTTGGTCCTTGTGTACTATATGGTGGCCGGCCTAGAGGGTGTATTTTTGATGTATTTATATTTTTTTTTTGTATAAAAGTATTTAGAAATGTATTCTTGTATTTCCCTTTTCTTATAAATTCATAAATACTTTTGGATGCATTGTTTTAATTAATCGTTTTAGTCTTGCATAATTAAGGTTAAGTAATTGTATTAGTGTATGATTAGTGTCACTAAGCATGATTTAATTATGTACATAGTTGAATTAATCCATCATATCGTAAATTGATCGGATTAATTGATTTCCCGATTCATCGCACCGATGAATTTGATTCTAATTGAGTTGAATTTTCTAATAAGCCTTGTTAATCATTTGATTAAGTTCTAATGACTATTGATTAGGCTATAATTGACTATTAAATGTGGATTAGGGCTTTGTTGCTAACCTGGTTCAGTGCCGGATGTTACAATATTTGGCTCTTGTAAGAGGGCTGAGGAGGAAGGAGCTCCTGAACCTCTTTTTCTTTTGTATAATATGAGTGGGGATGTGGTTTTAACAATAGGAGCAGAAGGCACTTGAGTATCATGAGGAGTGGGTTGGGGTCCTGGGGGTGAAGTAGTAATGTTGGGCTGAGCCTGCTCAGGACCCTCTCCTCTGTTTCTTGGAATGATGCCCATCATTGCAGAAGGCAATGGGACATCAACAGACAAAACATTGACACTTGTATTTAAAAGACGTTTTATTGATGGTAAAGAGTGCCTATGGGAAACATGAATCTTTTTATGTACATTGAAATTACTGCAAGTTCTTGCAATAATTTCAGCCAAAAATCTAGGATACATCAAAAATTTCCCATGTTTTAGGGCATGATGCCTTAGCATACCCTGAAAAATCATATTAGAAAAATTGAACTGTTGGCCCATTGATAAACACACTAAGGCAGTGGCTATATTTGATGAAAATTCTAACCAACCAGTTCTTTTTGGGCTTATACACTTTTTGGGCCTATATCCAATGGTATGAAGACCATTATGTAAAGCAGTAAGGGATATTCTGTTATACCTGAGGCATCTTGAAGATGCAGATGTTGACGAATGATCTCCTCAGTGATAGAAACAGTGTTGCCATCAATTTTGGATGTCAAAGATGTGACTCCATTAATGGCTTTGAGGGAGGCATGTTTCCAGAACTGTTCAATATGAGAGATGTAGATGGTGGGATTGATATTGAGGGCATGATGGATATGGGAACTTCGAAGGAAGTCCATCATGTCGTGGAATGGTTCAAGATCAGCGTGTTTGAGAGAGTAGGGTAGGCAGTTGTGTTCTTTGACAAACTCCATTGATGATTGATGACTTAGGGTTTCAGTGATGTGTGTGGGAATTACTCAGAGGATCAAAGAAAGGTTGTGGAAGATATTTTGCAACTGGTAGTTACAATAGAAGGAAACTGGAACCTTTAAAGGTTTTGAAAATATCTAAACCCGCGCACACACTTATGGAAATTACCAGATTACCCTACACACTTTGACAGATCAAGTGAAACAACTAACAGTCCAAGAAAATGAACTAGCAGCTTGAGAAGATACTCAAGCTATTAGTTGAAAATTAAGCAACTGCTAATGAAACAGTGACTCCCCCTTAATCAAACATATGTAATAGATATTAGTTTTCATAGAATAAGAGAAAATAAAGAAAAACAAATTAATCAATATTAACCATACCAATATTTGATACTAGGAAGGTGAATCTGCCTACATCAAATGGTTTTGTAAATAGATCAGCTAACTGATCATCAGTATGAATTTTGGTAACTTGGATTAATTTCTTCTCATTACATTCCCTTATAAAATGAAATCTAATTTCTATATGCTTGGTTTTGGGAAATTTCACTGGATTTTGTACAATGCTAATTGCACTTGAGTTGTCAATGTAAATGGGAGTGGATAGGAAATTCATACCATAGTCTCTTAGTTGATTCTGAATCCACATCACTTGGGAGCAGCAACTTGCAGCTGCTACATATTCTGCTTCAGTAGATGAAGTGGAGACAGTTGTTTGCTTCTTGCACTGCCAAGAGACCAATCTTGCTCCCAGATATTGACATCCACCAGTTGTGGATTTTCTGTCAATGTTGCATCCTCCATAATCACTGTCAGAATAGGCTGTTAATTCAAGAGGAGAATCTTTAAGATACCAGAGGCCCAAATGTTGTTGGCCTTTGAGATATCTAAAGATTCTCTTAACAGCAACCAGATAGGAGTCCTTTGGAGAACATTGATACCTGGCACAAACACAAACAGCAAACATAATATCAGGTCTAGAAGATGTTAGATACATAAGGGATCCTATAAGGGATCTGTATAGATGAATGTCCACATCTATTCCATCTTTGTCCGTATGAAGCTTCTTGTGAGGATCCATTGGAGTACTTGCAACTTTGGTATCCTTATACCCAAACTTTTCCAGTATGTCTTTAACATACTTTGATTGACTTATGAAGAGTCCTGTGGGCTTCTGCTTGACCTGCAATCCTAGAAAGAAGGTGAGTTCTCCCATTGAACGCATTTGAAACTTTTTATGCATTGAAGCCTCAAACTCTTTGCACAGACTGTCATTGGTTGACCCAGAAATGATGTCATCAACATATATCTGTACAAGCAGAATATCAGATTTGATGGACTTTGTGAATAATGTTTTGTCCAGAGTACCTCTCTTGAATCCATTCTGTAGAAGGTATGATGACAGAGTGTCATACCATGCTCTAGGGGCTTGGTGCAGTCCATAGAGGGCCTTGTCAAGTTTGTTGACTCTGTCTGGATACTTGTAGTCCTCAAATCCAGGAGGTTGACACACATAGACCTCTTCTTCAATTGTGCCATACAGAAAAGCAGACTTCACATCCATTTGATACACTTTGAACCCTTTGAAGTTTGCATAAGCTAGGAACAGTCTGATAGCTTCAATTCTTGCCACTGGAGCAAAGACATCATCATAGTCTAGTCCTTCCTATTGAGTGTACCCTTGTGCTACTAGTCTTGCTTTGTTCTTGATGACTATCCCTCTCTCATCCTTCTTGTTTCTGAACACCCATCTTGTACCAATGGCTCTCTTACCTTTTGGAAGATCAACTAGTGTCCATACATTCTGAATTTTGAATTGTAGAAGCTCTTCCTGCATTGCCTCAATCCAAGATGAATCTTTCAAAGCTTCTGATGCCTTTTTAGGTTCTAGCTGTGACATAAAACAGGCATGTTCAAATGCAGCTAGACTAAATTCAGGAACTACTGGTTCAGCAGTAGTAGTTTCCTTGTGAACCATTGTCCTTGTTTGCACAGGTGTGCGTGGATCACCCATTATTTGATTGAGAGGATGATACTTGTGAACCCTGAGTGTAGGCTCTCTATCTGTTTGGAAAGAGGTTCCAAGATTTGTATCATCTCCATCAGAACCAGTTGATGGTTCAGCTTCTGGTACAACTTGACTGGAGTCTGAGACTGTTTCCCTTTGTGTTGGAGCTGTTCTCTCAGGACATGGATTTGCACTTCATTGTCTGGATTTGAATTATGTTGATCATTCAGAACCCCTGGAGGGTCACAAGACAGAAGTGGAATAACTGTATACTCATCCCATTTATTTGAATCTGCAACAGTTTGAAACTTTGTGCCAACAGGTTGATCATTTGTGCTACCGGCATGAGAATTTGTGTTGACAGCTTCAATCCTGTTTTCATCAGATTCTGCAGTATACTCAACAAAGCTCAGAGAATTTGTTAGTGAATCTAAATCAAAAAACCAATTAGGACCAGTGCCTTTGACATTTGCAGTATTTTCATTAAATTCAACATTGGCACTTTCTTCAATGGTTTTAGACACACTGTGATATACTCTATAGGCTTTGCTTTGATTTGAATATCCTACAAAGAAACCTTCTTCAGCCTTACTTTCAAACTTCCCTAAGTGAGTCTTAGTGTGAAGAACGATACATGGACAGCCAAAAGACTTGAAAAAGGCTATTAAGGGTAGTCTATTATGGAATAACTCATATGGAGTTTTCCCTTGTGATTGAACAATCTGAACCCTATTTAGAACATAACAGGCTGTATTGACTACTTCTGCCCAAAAGGTCATTGGCAGTTTTGAATCAGCTAGCATGGTTCTAGCAGCCTCAATTAATGTTCTGTTCTTTCTTTCAGCTACACCATTTTGCTGTGGTGTTCTTGGTGCACTATATTTCCTAGCAATAGCTTTGGACTCACAAAAACTGTTTAGGATATGGTTTTTAAACTCAATTCCATTATCTGATCTTATCACCTTAACTTTTGAGTTGGATTGGTTTTCTATCTTAAGAATAAATGACTTAACCAGCTCAGCAATTTCATCTTTAGACCTAAGAAAGTAAACCCAAGTAAACCTGGTGAAATCATCAACAATGACTAAACAGTAAGCCCTTTTATTCAAACTCAAAACAGATGTTGGACTAAATAGATCCATATGAATCAGATGAAGAGCAGATGAGATTGAATTTACTTCTTTGGCCTTATGAGAAGTTTTGTGTTGCTTGCCTTTAAGACATGCTACACAATGATCATCACATATGAACTCCTTTTGTGGTAAACCTCTTACCAAGTTCTTTTTGACTAAAACATTCATGGATTTGAAGTTCATGTGACACATCCTTCTGTGCCAAAGAGAAAACTCATTGGATGATGCTTTGGATATCAAACAGCTTAAAGTACTTGATTTAGATAAAAGGTCTGTGTCCAAACAGTATACATTGTCCTTTCTTGGTGTTCTTAGCAAAACAAGTTTTTCAGGAATTGTAAAATCTTTTGAGAGGACAATGCACTCAGACTCTGTAAACAAAACAATATTTTGTTTGTCACAGATTTGAGACACACTCAATAAGTTATACTTAAGCTGTTCAACATACAAATCATCATTGAAAATCATGTTGCCTGCATTAACAGTACCTTTACCTGTAACCTTACCTCCTTTGGAGTTTCCTCCAAATGCAACAAACCCTCCTTCAAAGCCTTTGAAATTTGACAAGCACTCAGAATTGCCTGTCATGTGCCTAGAGCATCCACTGTCCAAATGCCATCTTGTTTTATGCTGTCACCAGTGGTTGCCCTGCACAAATAAAAGCTTAGTTAGTAGTGGAGTAAACCCAAACCAAGTTGGTTTTGGGTTGTCTTTGTGCATTGACATAACTAAATACCGTTTTTGACTTCTTATACTTAGTGAGATCCATTGATGGATTCTGTGGGGAGTATTTAGTTAGTACATGAGGTATCCAGGTATTTTGTCCATCCTTTGCTTTAACAGTCTCAGATGATCCATTGCCAGTTCCAGTTTTATGCTTAGCAGTTAGAACTGTGTTTTTAATGCTAACAGCTTCAGAATTTGCACTAACAGTTTCAACATTAGGCTTAGCAGTTTGAGCATTTGTATTAACAGTTTGACCTGAGGATTTGCCTTTAACACACCATATCTGTTTAAAACTTGATTTAGGCTTTGCCAAAACTTGTTTTTGGTGTGTGGACTATTTTTTATTGACTTTTGAGAACCTGTGATCAACTGTTTTGTTTGGAACTGATGCAGCAGGAAGTTTGGCCTTTGAATTTTTTGAATTTTGAGAATTTGTCTTTTTATGAATCACAGTCTGTTTTGCAACAGATGTTTTATAAAAGCAATCCCTGGCCAAGTGATTTTTCCTGCCACAATGGAAACATTTTTTTGACTGTTTGGATTGGAGAACCAGTTTTATTGGATAATATCTGGTTCTTGTTCCTTTGATTTCCCCTTACCTGCTGTTGTTTGGGAAACTTTTGGACACCATGCTTTTGGTATGTGCAGATTGGAACAGATTTACCTCTTTTATTACCTTTTGAGGAAGATGCAGTGTTACAGTTAGAAGGTAAAGAAACCTGGGGAGTAGCATGGCATACACTCATCTTTTCTTTTTCTTTCTTACAGGGGTTTGGGGCTGCTATAGGTACACTCATTGTTTTGTGTCCTTTCTCAGCTTCTTTGCATTCACATTCTTCAGTTTTAACTAGATCTTATTTAGATTCAGGACTGGTTTCAAGGACAGGATCTACAGTGGTCATAGACTCATCTAATGGTTCATTTTCAAGCCTATCAGCAACTTCACTCATTGGATGAATGTATTTGTTGTTGTATGGAGGTGGAGTGGCTCTGTATCCTATACCTTCTTTGGGATTGAGCTGAGTTTTTACCCTATCTTTAAATTGGACTTCCATTAGGTGTTCCAACTTTTGATTTGCCAATTTGAAATTTCCTAGATCTATATTGACGAATTCTAGTTTCTTGTTAGCCTCTAACACCTTTTGTTCAGTCTCATCTAATTTTTTCTTTAGGAATTCTATTTTCTTATTCAGCTCCTTATTCTCCCACTCATGATATGTTCTATCATGTCCCATTTGAATCTCATTATCTTTATAGTCATTCATCTGTTTTTCAAGATCTTCTATGGCCTTCATGTATTTATATCTCCTTTCTTCCATCTTAGCTAGAGTTTTACACATGCTCTCATTATGATCTCTGTACTTTTTAACCATATTTTTGCATGTTTGAGAGCAGAGTTTAGAATTTACCTCAGATGGTAGTTCAGTGGAGATGACATTTGATGTTTCTGCCATTAGAGCTTGATTTTGAAACTCTTCCTCTGTCTGATCACTCCAGTCAAACACATTGTCTTCTTGAGAGACAAGTGCTTGTGATGATGAAGCCTGATTAGTCTGCTGAGATCTTGGTGGCTGTGAACCTTGAGATCTGCATTCTCTGGCAAAGTGGCCAAGCTTGTGACATTTAAAACACTCAACTTTTGACTTATCAAAAGCTGGTTTGCCTTTTGCTCTGGCTTGAAAGTTGGATCTGCTAGTTCTTTTCAGAAACCTTTTAGCCCTCATGGTCAGCGTTGCATGTTGCCATTTCAGATCCATCTCTTCTAGATCATCTAGATGAATCTGTTCTAGATCTTCAGCATTTAGAGCAAACAGTCCATCATTGGCAACAAAAGCGTTATAGTGAGCTTCAGTAGAGTTACCATCACCACCTGAAAAAAATCACTGCAATTAGATTTTTCAGATGACAGTAGAGCAGTGTTGTGATTATAAAAAAAGATTTCTTTTTAGTGTCAATCTTAGTTTCAAACACTCTCAGACTGTTGTACAGATCATCTAGTTCTATTTCATGAAGAGTGTCTTTTGTTCTCCATTGAGCTGCATAGACTTTCCACTCTTCACCAAGAGATCTAAGGAATTTTCTGTTGACTTCATCTTGATCCAGGCTGACTTTTGCACTCTCCAATTCACTTATCAGTTTGTTAAACCTGTCAAAGATTTGAGTAAGATTTTCATTCTTGCCACCAGAAAAGTTCTCATACTGCTGTTTCAAAAGATCCTTTTGATTTCTCTTGGTACTGGCATTCCCAACAAATCTTTTCTCTAAAGCAATCCAAAGAGAATGAGCAGTATAAAACTTTTTAAACTGATGTTGATTAGCATTAGGAATGGCTATTTGTAGAAGTGTAAGAGCTTTTACTTCATTTATTCTAGCCTTTCTTTCAAGTTCAGTTTTTGGAGGAGTTTTGATAGGTTAGCCATCAGCATCAAGTTCAGGATCAACTGCAGGAGGAAATTCAACAGCTTCCCAGATGGCATAATCAATGAATTGAATATGCTGTTGAATCTTGAGTTTCCACATCTCAAACTCAGTGGGCTTGAGCATAGGCACTATGAGTCCTTGCCCAGATCCACTACTGCTATTGTTAAATTCCTTTGCATAAAAGTAAAAAGTTTAAAAGAAAGCTTCTGACTTTGAAAACAAAGAACGACCTGTCTCTCTGATACCACTTGTCAGGATCAGAATGTGACTACCTAGGATTAACTGATTTGATTTGATCAGAGTATAAACCAATAATCTTGTATTGAATCAAAGTCCAATTAAGAAGTTTGCGGAATAACACTTAATTGTTTTAAGAAAAAACTTTCAGAATCAATAGCAGATAAATATAATTGAATAAACAAAATTGCTTGTGTTGCTGAACTCAAATATTACAATCACCTCTAATTTGTTTGATTAGACGAAGAACACAAATTGTTCTTAGGGTTTTACAACCTTAGAGGCTTATGAAAACTTAAACAAAAAAGCAATTACAAACTTGAACGTGCAGAAACTTGTTACAATAGAAAAACCTATTCTATGTATTTATAATGCTTTCTGATTTGTTTCCTTGAAGGACTCTGACTTCTCTGATAGTAGATATGCTAGAATCTTCGTGTAAATATCTCTTCCTGATTATCAGCACTTTCTGTTTATGAAACTGTTGAGCAGCTTGAATCACTAAGCAGCTTGAACAGAGCAGCTTGAGTGATTTTACTCTGGCAGCTTGAACTTTTACACTGGCAGCTCGAACTTTCTACTAACAGTTTGAGAAATCTAACTAACAGCTTGAACTACTTAGAATATTTCCCAACACATGACCAGACGGAGAGACACCCTCACGAATTTTGTCGACAAATTCTGTGGGACGGTACGATTTGGCATTGATTAGTTCTGTCCGATCAAAGGCTATGGAAGTCTGGAATACGACAAGATTACAATTAAGAAGGTATTCTATGTTGATGGTCTTGGTCACAATCTGTTCAGCATCGGCCAACTGTACGATAAAGGGTTGGAAGTCAATTTCAAGGCGAATAGGTGTAGTATAAGATCTGGGGAAGGGAAGGAAATCCTAGCTGGAAATAGGAAAACCAATTTGTACTCCATAGACTTAGCCAACATCAATCTGAAGAAAGATGTTTGTCTACTATCCAAGGAAACTTCAAAAGAATCCTGGTTGTGGCATCGCCGTCAATCTCATTTGAACTTCAAAGAACTGACCAACCTTGCAAAAGGAGGTTTAGTAAAAGGTCTACCGACTCTCCGATTTCAAAAGGAGCAGTTGTGCACCACATGTGAGAAAGGGAAGATGGTGAGGGCTTCACACAAATTAAAAGTTGAACGATCTTCAACTAGGCCATCAGAGCTTCTACATATGGATTTGTGTGGACCTATGCAAGTACAAAGCATTAATAAGAAGAGATATGTGTTGGTGATAGTTGATGATTATTCAAGATACACATGGGTATTCTTCCTGAGATCCAAGTATGAAGCTACAGAGATAATAATTGACTTCATACGCAAGATTCAAGTTAAGTTGCAGCTTTCTGTCCAGACCATTAGATCTGATAAAGGTACAGAATTCAAGAACAAGTCACTCGAGACCTTTCTGAGTTCTGTTGGGATAACACATCAATTTTCGGCAGCTCGTACCCCACAACAAACGGAGTAGTTGAAAGACGAAAACATACGCCTGTGGAATCCGCTAGGACGATGCTCGCATATTCAAATCTGCCATTGTTCCTCTGGCCTGAAGCTGTGGCAACTGCGTGTTTCACCCAGAACAGATCCATAATCAATAAAAGATTCGAAAAAACGCCATATGAGCTGATAAATAAAAGAGTGCCTAATATAAAATTTTTCCATGTCCTTGGATGCAGGTGTTTTATCTTGAACAAAAAACACAACTTTGGAAAATTTAATCAGAAAGCTGATGAAGGCACATTCATTGGATACTCAAAAATATCGGTGGCATTTCGGGTCCACAACAAAAGCACAAGATCATCAATGAGAGCGTAAACGTGAAATTTGACGAAGGAATCGTAATGCCTCCTGTACATGCCAGTTCACTGTATGGCCTTTAAACAAGCACCTCGAGCTTGGTATGATGCTTTATCAAATTATCTTTTAAAATATGTCTTCAACAAAGGTGCGGTGGACACTACCCTATTCATTAAACGTCAGGGTCCGGATATCATAGTAATTCAGATATGTGTAGATGATATAATATTTGGGTCTACTAATACATAATTTTGTAAAAAGTTCGCGTTTTTAATGTCCCAGAAATTTGAAATGAGTATGATGGGTGAAATAAATTTTTTCTTTGGTCTGCAAGTCAAACAACTGAGTGATGGAATTTTCATCAACCAGTCAAAATACATTCAAGACATGTTGAATAAAAATAACATGGTCAACTGTACGCCTTTGAAAAACACCCGTGGCTCCTGATTCTAAATCAAAACTTGATGAGGACATTTCAGGGAAACCTGTTGATGTAACTCTTTATCGAGGAATTTGCTACTTGTGTCTGTGCTAGATATCAGACACATCCAAAGGAATCACATTTGGCTGCTGCCAAAAGTATTTTAAGATATCTGAAGAGTACACCGAACTTAGGTTTGTGGTATCCAATGGAATCATCATTTACATTGACTGCCTTTTCTGATGCTGATCTTGCAGGTGATAAAATGGATCGAAAGAGCACATCAGGATTAGTTTGATTCCTTGGTGACAAACCCGTCTGCTGGTCATCCAAGAAACAACACTGTGTGTCACTATCAACAGCAGAAGCTGAGACGTTGCTGTATCATCATGCTGTTCACAAGTGTTGTGGAAGAAGAGCCAATTGCGAGACTACGGGTTTACACCTCAGAAGATCCCTATCTATTGTGATTCACAGAGCGCATTTGCAATAGCGTCTAATCCGGTGTAACACTCCAAAACTAAACACATTGACATTCGATACCATTTCATAAAAGATCATGTAGAAAGTGGTAATGTAGAATTATATTTTGTACCGACTGAATATCAACTAGCTGATTTGTTTACCAAAGCGTTAAATGAAAAATGCTTTCTTTTTGGTATACAAACTGGGTATGTGGAATCGGTATATTTAAACATTCAGTAGTTACACAATATAATTTTATTTTTACTATTTTTTACTTGGTTTAAATTGTTGTTAATCTCATGTGATTTAAATGTTTTCATTTATCTAAGATTTGACTGAATCGGATTGTCATGTACAGGGGGAGCAAACAGAAAATGTTATCTGATAATTGTATATCTGATAATTTTTATCTGATTGTTTGCAGGAGGAGCAACATTAAAAGTTTTTACTAATATGAGGGGGAGCATTATTGCAAAATTCAAGGGGGAACAATATTTTTTTTAGTTCATTTTTTTAGTTAAATTTTTTTAATTCATTTTATTTTTGATTTCAGTTGTGAAATTTTTGTTTTTGTTTTTGTTTATTTTATTTTTTGGTGTGAAATTTTCTAGAAAACGGGCTTTAGTGCAAAAGAGAGAATGAGCTTATTTGTTTTAAAATAAAATGGGACGGATTTAAAAATTTTCAAAAAGGATTATAAATTTGAAATTCAAATTCTCTTTTTTAAAAATCCGAGCACTGTACATCTTCAACCTCTCTCTCTCGATTTTTCTGCATCAAAACATACATGCTTCATTGTAATTTTAGATATTAGCAAATTTGTAAGTTTTTATTGTGATTTTTGTTATTGTTTTACTGTTTTTTCATTCGAGTTTGATGTTTTTCTGTATGTATCACTGTGTGTTCGTCTATGTCGGTGTGTGTAAATGGGATATAGTTTGTTTGTTCATCAAATCATGAAATTGAAAGTATGTAGGTGTGCATATTGTTCTTATAGTCTTGAAAATCCAATTTCAAGTCTTATAATACTACATACAACATTTAATTTGGATTTAAAGAACAAAAGTTATCGAGTTGTTTACCCTACTAAAATTTGGATTCTTATTGTTCAAAATGTGGTTTTTAGATCATGTTCAGTAAAGGGAAGTTGTTCAAAATCAGATTTCGAGTAGTAACATGTAAGAGTTTAGACTTTACAGTCCCTGGATTTGAATTTTTGAAATTTCAGAGTAAAAAATGGGACTTCGAAGTTTTTTCTGTTCAAACTCGATCAAAGGGTTCGATAAATTTTTAACTTTGATCGAGTTGGACAAAGATGTACTCGAGAAAACTCTTAGAGTTTATCAAGTTTAACAATAAAGCATTCGAGAAAAACTTAAGTTTCAATCGAGTTTGACAGAATGGACTTAGAAAATTTTTTAACTTTCAAACTCGGTTGAAACTTCATTCGAGAAAACTCAAGTTTTAATCGAGTTGGACAAAAACAAGTGTCCGATAAAACTTCATGTGTCATTCGAGTTTGTTAAAAAAGGAGTTAGATTTTTCTAAGTTGTTTCAACTCGATCAAAGGTCATTCGAGAAAGTCTAAGTATGCTTCGAGTCTAATGAAAGTTCACCCGAAACACTCTTAGGCTCATTCGAGTTTATTATAAGTACATTCGAGGAACTACATTCGAGGAACTTCATTCTTCATTGGAGTTTCACATAATTTCACCGGAGTTGACTTCTGTTTAAATCGAGTTGGTTCACATGTGACCTGAGTATGCTCATGACTAATTCGAGTTTGTCCTTTAATATTTCGAGTTTGGAGTCAACTTTTCAAAAATAAAATTAAGTGTGGGAATTTTAATTTTTTCAGAGAAATTTCACATTTTTCGAGATAAATTTTTAAAATATGTATTTCATTAACATTGGTCTCTTAACGATTGACTTTGGAGTACTAACAATAATATTTTAATATTATTGTCTGTAATCCCGATGCTTTAAACAATGAAACACATATTTTTCTAATTTCATGTTAAATGTTTTATTTCTTTATCTGTAGGATTAAGTTTGTTTGCCTGACATATCTAACATGTTTGCTATTTTTACAGGTATCAAATGGCATCCCAAACCCCCACCCATAATTCCAATTCTTCAGACTCTCATTCTTATTCAAACCATACTCTTGTGTCCAAACCTATCAAATCAGCATATGTCACAAGACCATCACCATCATCCCCAAGCCCTGACACCCAGCTTATCAAATCCAAACGCTGACTATCCCTGCTAGACAACAATCAATGGTTCGATCCAAATGCCATAAAAGTTAGCCATCCGGTGATTGTGGAAATCTTAAAAGGTTACCCTCTTGGTTACCTTTTGAAATATAAAACTTCCATTCCTCTGGTCTACCTAAATCAATTTTGGCACACGATCAAATTTGTGCCTGCTGAAGGAGATCATCATTTCAAGGTCATTATTGACCATTTCAAAGCCAAAATCACATTAGCCAGATTGCGTCATAACCTGTTCTTACCTAGACGCATTGACACTGTCAATTTCCCTGAGCTGGCTGACTTTGAAGTCTTTGAGGAGCAACTATGCCATGATCTTATAATCCTGGGTTACTCCAAACCACTTACAAGGAGCTCAATGTTTCACAGAAATGGTTAAAATGGAGAATGGTATACACTGTTTTGCATCATCAACAGATGTATGACCTCAAAGCACAATGGAATCGATCGAGGAAGCATTCATTGCCTAAGATTGTGGAATAGCATTCAACAAGCATTATGATTTTGCCCAGTGCATTTGGGAAGACCTTAAATAAGTTGTGCTTGCAAAGACAACTAACAGAGCGAGGAAATTTGTGCCGTTGCAAAGGTTCATTCAAATTATGATAAGAGGCATCTTGAGGGCCAACGAAAAAAAGTACCAAAAATATCAAGCGCTCAAAAATGCCAGATTATGTTATGATGAGCCTTCACAAAGTTTAGGACGACCCCAATGCAAATATTATGCCGATTGCTGAAGCGTTGTTGAAATATGCTGATGCTGAAGCTGAAAGTGTGAGATTGTATAGAATTGATCATGCTCCGATGGAAACTCAAGAACCGAGTTTTCATACCCAAGGAGACATAGGTGAGCAAGTACATCAACAAGGGGTTGATGTACAGCGAAACCTAGCTGAGATTGAGGGTCTTATAGAGGAAGTAAGGGGATGTGAGTGTGGATCTGATTCTGAACGTACTTCATCTAACATTAAAGAAGAGGGAAATGAGGGTGAAGATGATGATGATGAGGATCATGGTGATGATATGGGAGGTGCTGGAGGAATTGAGATGTCTCTAATTGTGAGTTTACTATAAAAAGAGGTGGATGAGGTGGTAAGTGTGAGGGAGATCCCTACCCAAGAAAGCCAGGACGCCACATCTGCTGTTAGCTCTCCTATGAGAGTTAGCATTGAAGAAACCAGTATCCCACTTGTGACTGAACACCCCACCATCCACTCATCTCCTTCTCAACAAGGATATGTTTCAATTCATCACGGGGATTTTGCACACACTCTATCCTGGGATCATTCGGATTCAATGGATATTGAAACAAGTACAATTCAGTCCCATTGTACATTTATTCTTCCACAGGTCATAGAACTAATACACGATAGGACACTTGAGTCGGTTTCATGTGTTGAAACAAGTACAGAAGGATTACTTGTCCCTGTATCAACAACTATTGTGTCGGAAGAATTTGTTGCTCTGTCACATGAAGTACTTAGAAGACCTACCAGAGATACAACAATGCCAACTCTGACTGTAGGTCACATATATGTTCTTTTTACAAGTTCAACTGTCGTGACAACTGGAAGTCTTAGTGACCCAGGTGTGAGCACGTTACCCTTCGTCACTGAATCTAAACTGAATGAAGCCATTGCTGGAGTGACTGAGCAGATGACAAGAATATACAGAAATGTTGAATCAAATGGCGAATATTTAGAGATTGCTGAAAGGGAAGGCTGCTGCGGAGGTTGTAGAAGAAGCAGAACCTCAAATCTCCCTTTATGAGCTGAGAGACTATTGTTTTGAAGAATTTGATGAGATGAGGGAGAGAATGATGGGATTGGAAAACACAATAGTGAGTGCTCTAGGTTCGTTATCTGAAAGATTGTCTTCTATTGAGCAGACGTGTAAAGCTCAAGCTTTAGGTCCTAAACGTAAGCATGAGGATCATGTTAAGACTCCGATGATGCTCCTCATGAGGGGGAGAAGAGGAGGAAGTAGTACAAAAAGAGATCAATGACATGTTAACTTTGCTGAATGAAGATGAATTAAGAAAGAAGGAGATTAAAAAGTTGAATTTGTTTGAGAAGCAAAATGCAGACTTCATAAGGAAAAGAAATAAGCTTCCATTCTTGGAAGATCATTTGGAGAAAAAGATTTTTTGCAAGAAAATGGCTCCATGTTCATTTTTGAAACTATTTAGAGTAATTGAGCCAAACATGCCCAATCTTGTGAATTATGCTCATTTTCTACAAAATAAAGATGAAGATATTGAAGATGTAAGAAGTGAGTTCAGGATAGTTGATCTTGTGAAGATTGAGAAAGATCGGTTTGTAAAAATCTTCTATCCTACATTTACTGTGACGAGAGATGATGGAAAAACTTATGTGTTTAGTGAAGCAAACTTATTTAATATCAACTTAGTGGATGTTGAAGACTTGTTTGATGAGTTGTGCCGAAACAAAAGAGAAGAATATTGTAGTTTTGCACTGAAGGCTCTATTTCATTTTACGCATACAAAGCTGTTTATTATGTCTGTACAAGATCTTCAAATTGGAGTTGAGCGAGGAATAAGAAGAATTAATATTACAGCTCCAAACAGATTCATCAAGTATATGGAAAACCTGAAAGAGTTTCAAGTTGTTATGGCTAAGCATCCAGTAGTCATTTACAAAGACAAGGACCAAAAGAAAAGAGATATGAGGATGGTTAAGCTAAATAAATACAGTGATGGTACTTTACAGAAGGTGATGACTGGAATAAAAGGAAAGCTTGCAGTTGATTCAAAGAGAAAAACAAAGAAAGGTGGTCTTAGTCTGAATGATATAAAAATGATGGTGGATTTTTTCTCAAAGATTGAATCAAGACTGATGAACAGAAAGAGTATAAGAAGATTCGAGATGATACTTGGGCTCAAAGATTAATACTGATATTCATTCATAAAAGGGGGAGATTGTTGGGAATAGTTGTGTGTATGAAGAATATAAGTCTAGGTGTATGTTTTTTAATATGTCAATAGTTTGTTTTGTAAATATAAATAGATAGTTGTTGTACTGTAGATGTACAGGGTTGTACAATTGATTGCACGAATATTCATTTTTTCTTGTACGGTGCCTAGGGTTCAGTGCCTGTTCTTCAAGCAAACGTGTTGTACTTCTCTCCAATATATATACAATCATTCGGTTAGTTTTGGTTCTAATCTTGTTCTTATTATTTGATTGTAATTGTGGTTGTCAAATACTGAATAACATAGTTTTTCTTGAAACTATAATTTGTCATTTATTTTAAGTTTGTGAAAAAAAATTTATATCAAGTTCATTTTATAACCGGCCAATTATTATTTTGAACCAACAATAAGGAAAATAGATAAACAGTCAAGTAGTTTCACTCTTTAGAGAAATGCTTGAAACTAAAACCAAGAAAAGTTAGACTTTGAAGCCTAAATTATTTTTTTGCAAGGAATTTATAATAGAAATTAAAAAATTTCATAGAAGCGGAGAGAATTACATTGTGATAATCTAAGTATGGGTGACAAAGAAGGACAATGAAATCCTATGAATAACATAAAGGAGATATGATCAGTATCTCACTTTACCTGTCCTATGTTGCAGACAACAAATTATACCATGTGTGCATTTAGAGTGCAAGTAATATCAAAGTAAAATGATTTGTGGGAAATGATTGAACCACAAACAACAACTAAAGAAGATGCTAAGAAGGATAAAATGACAATCACCTATATTTATCAAGCACTTCCAGAAGACCAGTTGTTATTTATCTTAAAATATAAGACTGCAAAGGAAGTTTGGGATGCATTAAAGACGAGACACATTAGAATAGAACGTGTCTAACATGCAAGATTACAAACACTCAAAACATAGTTTGAGATGTTACATATGAAAAAAAATGAGATAGTAGACTCATTCATCACAAAGATGACTAGTCTTACAAATAAGGTAGCTAGTTTAGGGTTCACATATGAAGACCCAGTACTCATAAAGAAATTATTGAACGCAGTACCCGATAAGTTTCTACAGATTGTTGCATCTATAGAGCAATACTTAGACTTAGATACAATGAAATTAGACGAAGCCATTGGCAGACTAAAGACCTTTGAAGAGAGACTGAAATTCAAAAGAGAAAGACATGTGGATAATCAAGAGAATTTGATGTTCACACAACATGTTGGAAGAAGCAAACACTTTTAGAGGACATCGTCATAATAAATTTAACCAGTCACGAGCACGAGGGAATAATAGATTCGGATTAGAGAGAAAGAATCATGAACCGTCAAAGAATTATTTCAAGAGAGAAAAAAATATCAACACAAAGAAATTCCCTCACGACATGAGTAGAAATCAATGCTTTAAATGCAAGTAGCATGAACATTTTACATCCAAATGTCCACAGAAAAGTGTTAGGTAGAAAAAGGCCTCAATCAAACATGTTCTATGTCATAGGGGGAGATTTTCAATCAAACTTGTTTGATACACTTAAAGAAAAATCTAAGGCTTTCCTAATGCCTTATTGAAACCTGATAAGTGATTTACAAAATCAACCTAAGTCTGTTTACACTGTTACATCCGTTGTAACTTGGCAGATTGTCAAACTGTACCATAACCGTTGGATAGGTTTGACATAAACTATCTAAGCTATTCATGTTTGTTGGACAACTTTGAACCAAATTAAGTGTTCTGTTCTTTGAACCTGTTCTTTGTGAATAGGTTTAACAATTTATGGAATTTGTTTCCATGTCCTCATGCAAAGTCTTGGACGTGAAGATCAGTCTTCAAATCAAGATAAAGTGGAAAATCAAAAGCTGCCAAAGCTGCTCTGAAGCATGAAGACAAAAAGGATATTTGAAATTAGTGACATACCATTTCTTATATCAAAATAGCAATACATGAAGAGGAAATATTTAAAGTTGACATTCCTCTTTAAGGTAAAGTTGTATGCAACAGAGACAAAAAGGAAAAGACAAAGATTCTGCCACATATAGACAAAGCCTGAGTTGTCAGACGTGCAGAAAAGCATCCTTGTCGTTTTGTAAAGGCACTCCACTATCTCTCCACCCAATGAGAAAGTTTCACTGAGATTCACTGAGTGAGTATATAAAGAAGCTTCTAAGGAATTAGAGATAACCAAGAGAGACATCCACAAGCTCAGAACGTGCAAAAAGGAATTGTGTTTTTCATTCATGCAAGTTCTGTTTTCAACTGAGAATAGAATAGTAAGAGTGTGCTAAGTTGTGCTACTTCAAAGCTGTTTGTCTGTGTCTTGTAAAATAGTGAGTGCATCTTAGTGAGTGAATTCATTGTAACTAGTCTGAGTGAGTCTTAGATTAGTTGTTAATCTGTTGTTTCTGTCATCTTTGTTTGGATCATTCCGCAATCCAAACCTGTTTGTAATTAACACTTGTTAATATATACATACACACTTTGAGAAAAAGTGTGTGAAAAAGAATAAGCTATATTCACCCCTCCTCTACAGCTTATAGTAACATACTTGGGAAACCTGTTGGGACATACAACTGGTATCAGAACAGTTTAGAGTGTGTGTTAACTCTAGATCTCTCTCACCTTCGTATTTCCCACCATGGACAATAGTGCTGCAAACTCTTCTTCTTATTATGACAATGGATCTATGACTAAACCCCCAAAATTTAATCATCAGAACTTCTCTGGTCGGTAGTGCAGAATAATGCTTTACTTAGAAAATCTGGATGTGCAACTACCAGAGATAGTGATGGAAGGTCCATATGTGCCTAGATCTTTTTCCACTATCAATCCTGCTGCTGAAGGTGCTGTTCCTGAGGGCAGGACCATTGAGAAAGCAAAGGCTCAGTGGACTGATGTAGAGAAAAGACTGGTGGCCCTTGATGGAAAAGTCAGGAACAACCTTTTCGTCTCTGTACCTGATGATGTGTTCAAACAGGTTGAGAAGATGAAAACTGCCAAAGAAATGTGGGATACTTTGTGTACTGTCTATGATGGCCCCATTATCACATTGGATAACAGGATAAACAATCTTGTTAGACAATATGAAGTATTCTTTGCAAAGCCCAAAGAGAGTCACACTGAAACCTACACCAGGTTTACTGCTTTAATCAATGATGTCAAAGCTGTTGGGATCACTAAGGACAGCTCAACCTTGGTGAACAAGTTCTTGGACATACTGCCTAAGGAATGAAATTATTTCTCTACTATCCTCAGAAATTTAGGCACTATCAAATGCATGGATCTAGTTAATCTCTATGGATCCTTGCTGAATGATGATCAATCAAGGCAACAAAAGAGAAATGCCTTGGAAATGTCAAAGAGGGGTGCAGCCTTAGTGGCTAGTGTGAGACAACCTGTAAATCAGATGTGTGATGTGTTCACACAAGCTGATCAACAAGCTGATGATGAATTGGAGGTGATGTCAGAAGAAGCAGAAGATGATTGTGAAGATCTTACTGAATTTGATGATGATCAAATGATTGCTATGCTTGTCAGAAAATTCAATAATAAAAAGTTTGGAGGTAAAATGCTAAAGAGGAAATCAGGTGCTATAAAAAAGAAAGCATTTGATAAATCCAAGGATGAGTGTTTTAAATGCGGCAATATTGGTCATATAGCTGCTGACTGTGTGTCTAAAGCTGTTGGTTCATCTTCCAAACCTTACAAGACTAACAAGGACGATGGCTACAGGGTTAAGTACCTTATGGCCATGGCCAAGTTGAAAAACTTAGAAGACTCAGTGGCTTCTAATAAACAAAAGGGACTGATAGCTGAAACCTGTGAATGGGAAGACTCTGAGTCATCATCTGATGAGGAAGACAATAACTGTCTGGTAGCCAACACTGATGTTCCCTCAACAAGTAACTTCAAACAAGATCTAGCAGAATCCGAAGCTCTTAGCTCCTTGGATAACTGGAATCCCACAATGATGTATAAGGTACAAAACTTTTAAAGATTACAGTTCTAAAGAAAAAGTTAAAATGTTTGATTACTTACTTTTGGATTTGAAAGTTGCTATTGAGAAGCATGATGCTTTAAAGTTTCGAATCTCAAAACTAAAAACTGATCTTGAAATAACATCCAATAAACTGGACGGTTTTCTTAATGCATTGGCTATAAAACCTGTCAATAAGAAAACAACTGAGGTCAAAGCAAACAGTAAGAAACATGTTCCTCCATTCAATGCTGAATTCTTTGTAAAGAAATTTTCAAAAGGAAAGCAGCTTACTACGAACAAAGGTAAGTCTCATGTTGGAAGTTAAACTATTGTGATTTCAAATAAGTTTTCAAATCATAGTGGAAAATTGGTTAAAAATGAAAGAAAACCTTTTGTTAGAACCAAGCATGATGATCATACTACCACAAGTAGGCAAATATCATCACAAGTCAGTAAAGACAAAGGCAAAACCTTTGCTCAACCTTAGAGGGCTAAAAATAATTTTTCAAACCTCAAGAAGGTCAGAAAATAGTTAAATTGCCTGTACTTAATCTATTTATTCAGTAATTAACAATCACAATCAAGATTAAACAATAAGAACAAAATAGAATCAACACTAACTGAATGATTGATTGATCAAATTGGAGAATTACAATTAGGATATTGAGAAACACGCACTGAACCCTAGGTACAACTTTCGTACACGGCAAAATAATTCTGCAATGAATGTACAAAAACCATACAACTACACTACTGGCATTATCTATTTATACATATTCTCAAACTATTAAGAAATGACATATAACATCCTTGGATTTAAATTATTGTATTTGAAGTTATTAAGTTTTAATATGTAATTTAAGTTGAATTATGAAAGTTGGTACGAAATTTGGATTAATTATAAAGTTTGTTGTATTATTTGGAAATTTAGAAATTTCAATTTATTTAAGTGAAAATAATTATTTAAGTATTAAGGATAATAAATAAAAGATAGAAATCTTTTATTTTATAAATCAGTATTTAATGGAACCGGATAAGTTGAGGGGTTAATGAGCCAAAAGATTAAAGTGGTGAATAAAAGGAATGAAAGACAAATTTTGTCTTTCATTTTCACCAAGCAGTTTCTCTCTCTAAAATCTCTCTCTCGGCTCTCTCTCTCTCTCTACAATCGAAGAACATCATAACTTGGAATTGGAAGCTGAAAATCTGAAACAAGGTTGCATTCAAGGAGCTATCAACACTGCAATCGAAGATTTGAGGTAATAATTCTTTAAATTTCGAATTTAGAAGCATTTTGGGTTCGGTTTTGTTCAAATCCGAATCATAGATTTCAGCATCTGATTCAAGCTAAAAGTATGGATTTGAGGATTTTGTGTGTGTTTTAGTGTGTGTGTTCGTTGGATGATGAAAAGGGTCAAAAAGGATTGAATTTAGTATGAAAGCATGTTAATGTTAGTGTTAAAATGCATGAAATTAAGTATATTTAAGTTGGTATAAATTATTTCATGTATTGAAAAAGTACCAAAAATGATGGAATTAAAATTTGGAAAATGTTAAAAAGCTGCACAAGTTCGAATAAGGTGGGATCCGAATTCGGATCCGAGATGAACTCGGATCTGGTCCGAATTCGGATGAGGCCCGGATTTCAGGAAAGTTAATATATCAAAATATTTCTAAGTATTGGAATTTGGATGGGGGTCTGAATTCGGTTGGGGACCGAATTCGGATGGGCCTGAACTTGTAATGGGGTCCGAAATTAGCTTGAGTCCGAAATTCAAACTTAATGGGATCCGAATTGGCATGTGATCCGAATTGGGGGTTCGAATTCGGGTGGGGTCCGAATTCGGACATGGATCCGAAATGGGGATCAATTATTGCAAAACTTATAAAATTAAGTTTTATGAGATTAAACAAGTTATTGACACAATGTGTTGTTACAACTGACTTAACAGGTCCCTTGTGGTGTTGTTTAACCCACAGTGGGGTACTTTGTGGATCCGGTTGAAATTCCGAGGAGAAATAATATTGCTTAAAGAATAATAACGCACCCACTGTGAGTACCTTTGATTTTAACATTGCTGCATCTGCATTATGTTTGCATTGCCTGCTGAGGCATGTTGTTTCATATTCGTTTGGCATTCTACTAACATGCGTATATGTTGATGCACATTCATACTTGTTGCATGTCCGTTCATTTGTTGTGCATCCTTTCGATGGACCTGCGTGGTCGCATCTGTACTATGATGTTACTGTGCTACATGACCAAGAGTTTGACACCTATGTGGTCAGGATAGACAGTAGGTCATCCCCGATGTAATGTCTGCCTCAGATGGTTGGTTATTCTTATGCCGAGTGTCAACTCGAAGGAGCTGCGGCTCGGGTTTGCGTACTTGGAGTACGTGTGGGGTATACGGTATGTGTTACCGCGGTTACCCTGGGTGGCATCATAATGATTTGTAGAATGTGTAAAGTCATATGGTATTCACTAAGCTTTAGCTTACCCCTTCAGTTGTTACATTTTTACAGGAAAAGGGAAATCCGCTGCGGGACCGTCTAGCTAGGACGTTTATTGAAGTGTTTGAAGATTTCCACTGTTTTAACTTGGTATTTGTTCTATGGAAACAATGTTGTAATAAATTTGGGGATGATGTAATACCTTTGGATTTGTAGACTTAGATGTGTAACCTATGTAGCACCGTAGGGTGTATGACAAATTTGTATTATTTTATTATGTATTTTGCTTCCGCACTTTAATTATGGTATCAGATCATTATATATTTGTTTGATGGTGAATAATCCTGGGTGAATTGTAATTGGTGGTTAATGTGGCAAGGGTGTCACAGCCTATGGTATCAGAGCAGTAGTTTGAGATTCAAGTGTCCGTGAGGTCTTGGTCTCAAACATTAAGTGTTGACATGTAGTGATCTTAAGCAATGATCTGAATTAAGATAGGTTACGATCTAGTAATCATAAGAATATTGACTATCATCCGGGACAATTGGGTGGTGTCTATAAATAAATGACATGTTACTAAATAAGTTATATGTTTCGTATTTCAGAACATGTCTGGAGGAGGAATGACACCTGAAGAGACGAGAGAAATGATGCTAGCCATGATGGCTGAGCAAAGAGAGATGATACAAGATCAATTTCGGGCTCGAGATGAGGCCGAAGCTAAGCGAAGAGAAGAGAAAAGAAGGAATAAGGAAAGAGAGGGAAATAATGACGAGCAAGATGACAACACTGGGTCATCTAATAAGCCCAGGGGTTGTCGTTTCAAGGACTTTAAGGGAAATGGAGCCGTTGAATTTACTGGGTTGGGGGATGCTGTTACTGCACTGGAGTGGATAACAGCTACAGAAAGGACTTTCCGAATCAGCGATTGTGCTGAGAAGGATATGGTCCGATTCGCTACTGCCATGTTCACCAAAGACGCAATAATGTGGTGGAACTCGATGGTGAATGCACTAACAATGGAGAAGGTTGCTGTAATGAAATGGGCTGAGTTCACTGAAATTTTCACTCAGGAGTACTGCCCGGCCGATGAGCGCCGAAGACTTGAAGCAAAGTTTATGACGCTAATTCAGGGGACTAAGTCTGTGTCCCAGTACGCTGCTGTAGGGTTCACGAGGCTGAGTTTGTTCGTGCCTCATCAAGTAGATACCGAGGAGAGGAAAGTGACCAGGTTTGAGGCTGGTCTTGATTTGGAGATTCGGATGGTGATGAGCAATGTACGCTACCCCACATTTGCTGGTCTATTGGAAGCCGCCAGAAATGTGGAACAGATTTTAAGTATGTCTGGTTACGTGATGGGGTCCGCTGCTGCTTCAGCTAATCCAACTCAACCTTCACCACCGAAACGCCAACGCGAAGGAGGTTATTCTGGTTCTTCACGATCATCGCAGTACTCGCCGCAACAGTCCTTCCGTCGACAGTCTAGTTCTTTCGGTCGTGCTCGTGCATACTCTATCAACACCGAGCCACAGTATTGTAACAAGTGTCATCTGGAACACTTCGGCAAGTGCACCAATGGGCGTGCGTGTTTTTGCTGCGGAGAGTTGGGCCACTTTCAGAATGAATGCCCACGGAGATCTGATGCTTGCCATAAGTGTGGAGTATGGGGGCACTATAGTCGGAATTGTCGAAAGAATGCTCCAGCAGTTGCTGCTCCAACATCAACACGATCTTCAGGAGGTTCAAGCGGCGGTTCAGTTAACCGAGGTCGGGGTCAGTCGCAAAGGGCACCGGCTCGTGCATTTCAGATTACTGCAGAAGAGGCTAGGGAAAACCCGGAGGTGGTCACGGGTATGTTTATTGTAAACTCTTTACCTGCAAGAGTATTATTTGACTCGGGTGCCAATAGATCGTTTGTATCTACTATGTTTGCACAACAACTTGCCATGCCTTTGTCTAAGCTATCTGCTGTACTAGATATTGAAACTGCTAGTAATACTCTAGTTAAAGTAGATCATGTATACCGAAACTGCACCTTAGTGATTGAAGATGTAGTCTTCAATTTGGACTTGATTCCGATCGAGTTTAGTGAATTTGATGTAATTATCGGGATGGATTGGTTGATAGAGAACGAAGCCCACATAGTATGTAAGAAGCGGATGATAAAGATAACTACTCCGGAGGGGCGTGAGATCTGCATTTATGGGGATAGGAGAAGTGGGGATCTATGTTTGTTGACCATTGCAAAAGCCCGAAAGCTTGTTGCAAAGGGTTGTGACGCTTACCTGGCATATGCTATAGATGCCAAGGCTGAGAAGAAGACGTTGGCCGATGTGCCTGTTGTTTCACAATTCCCGGATGTGTTTCCGGAAGACTTGTCTGGCGTGCCGCCTGAGAGACAAGTGGAATTTAGAATTGATCTGATCCCTGGAGCTGCACCGGTAGCTCGTTCTCCTTATCGCCTTGCCCCAACCGAGATGAAAGAGATGATGACACAACTCCAGGAGTTGTTGGACAAGGGCTTTATTCGACCAAGTTCATCGCCGTGGGGAGCCCCTGTTTTGTTTGTGAAAAAGAAGGATGGCACAATGCGAATGTGCATTGATTACCAGGAGTTGAATAAACTGACTGTTAAGAACAAGTATCCGCTGCCGCGGATAGATGACTTATTTGATAAGTTACATGGAGCTTCTGTCTTTTCTAAGATCGACTTGAGGTCGGGGTATCATCAGTTAAAAGTTCGAGAGGAAGATGTGCCTAAGACAGCTTTCAGGACTCGGTATGGGCATTACGAGTTTCTGGTGATGCCTTTCGGTTTAACCAATGCCCCGGCAGTGTTTATGGATTTAATGAATAGAGTATGTAGATCGATGTTGGATAAATCGGTAATTGTGTTTATCGATGATATTTTAGTATACTCTAAGTCGGAAGCCGAACATGCTGATCATTTAAGGGAATTGCTGGAATTGCTAAGAAAAGAGAAGTTGTATGCCAAGTTCTCAAAATGTGAGTTTTGGCTGCAACAGATTCAGTTTTTAGGGCATGTGATTTCGGGGGCCGGAATTTCTGTAGATCCGGCTAAGGTAGAAGCGGTAAGAAACTGGGAGCCGCCTAGTTCAGCTATTGAAGTCAGAAGTTTCCTTGGGCTGGCGGGCTATTATCGGAGGTTTATTAAGGATTTTTCCAAGATTGCAGTCCCTTTAACTATGTTAACAAAGAAGAATGCACCTTTTGTCTGGGAAACCGTGCAGCAAGAGGCGTTTGATGTTTTGAAGAAAACGTTACGTGAAGCACCGATACTTGCCCTACCAGAGGGTAATGAGGACTTTGTTGTATACACAGATGCTTCAAGGTTGGGACTTGGTGCAGTATTGATGCAACGTGGAAAAGTTATAGCTTATGCTTCGAGACAGTTAAAGCAACATGAGAAGAATTACTCAACTCATGATCTTGAGTTGACAGCAGTCACATTTGCATTGAAGTTGTGGAGACACTATCTCTATGGAACTAAGTGTCAGTTATACACGGATCATAAGAGCCTGAAGTACATATTCAGCCAGAAAGAACTTAACATGAGACAGAGACGTTCGATGGAACTAATAAAGGATTATGACTGTGAAATCCTTTACCATCCTGGAAAGGCTAACGTGGTAGCCGATGCTTTGAGTCGCAAAGCATATGCCAAGGATTGTTGTTATATGCTGACGTCTACTATGCTGACCTCCACTATTATTGATGATGTCAAGGCCGCTCAAGAGGAAGCCTTGAAAGACGAAATGTTGGTGCTGAGGATATAAGAGCACAGATTAAGGATATGGAAACAAGTGAATCGGGTTTGAAAGGTATATATGGGAGAATCTGGGTGCCAAAGTATGGAGGCATGAGAAATGTGATAATAGAAGAAGCTCATCAGTCTAAGTTTTCTGTACATCCCGGGAGCACAAAGATGTACAACGAGCTGAAAGCAGACTTCTGGTGGCCCGGATTAAAGAAAGATATCGGACAGTATGTGGAGAGATGCCGAACTTGTCGGTTAGTGAAAGCCGAACATCAGCAGCCATACGGTAGTTTGCAACCGCTTCCCATTCCGGAATGGAAGTGGGAACATATCACAATGGACTTTGTCACGAAGTTGCCGAAAACTAGGCGTCAACACGATGCGGTGTGGGTAATTGTTGATAGATTAACCAAGTCGGCACACTTCATTCCCATAAGAGAGAGTTATTCACTGGAAAAGTTAGCACAGATCTACTTGGACGAGATAGTTGCTAGACATGGAGTACCGAAGTCCATTGTATCGGATCGGGACAGCCGATTTACTTCCAACTTTTGGTCGGCTTTACAAGAAGGATTGGGAACGAGAATAGCTATGAGTATGGCTTACCGTCCGCAAACCGATGGTCAAAGTGAAAGGACTATCCTGACACTTGAAGATATGATGCGGTCGTGTATATTGGATCTCGGTGGCAATTGGGACGATCATTTGCCACTGATCGAGTTTTCATATAACAACAGTTACCACGCGACGATCAAGAAAGCGCCGTTTGAGGCATTGTATGGGAGAAGATGTAGGACTCCTACATGTTGGAGGGAAACCGGTGAAACGCCGATTGCTGGGCCGGCATTGCTACAAGAAACCAATGAGAAGATTCAGTTGGTGAGACAGAATATGAAAGCGGCCCAGGATCGTCAGAAAAGTTATTACGATAGAAGGCACAAACCAATCAGCTTTGAGGTAAATGATTGGGTGTATCTGAAAGTATCACCAATGAGGGGTGTTACTCGTTTCGTGAAGAGAGGCAAACTGGCTCCGAGATTCGTTGGGCCATTTAAGATAGTAGAAAAAGTTGGAAACCAATCATATCGTTTAGAGTTACCTGAAGAAATGTCGGGCATACATCCGGTGTTCCATGTTGGGAACCTTAGAAAGTCGTTCACAACCGAAAATGAAGATTGGGCAGATCACACGGAGTTGCAGATTGATGAAAGGCTCCGGTATGTTGAAGAGCCGGAATGTGTGTTAGATACGAAAGTGAAGAAATTAAGAAGCAAAGAAATTGAAATGGTGCTTGTACGTTGGAAGCATCACAAAGGAGCGAATCATACCTGGGAGACTAAGTCTGAGATGTTAAAGAAATTTCCGCAACTTTTTGGATTCGAGTAACTTCGAGGACGAAGTTTGAGCGTGGTGGAGCCCATGCTATAACATCCTTGGATTTAAATTATTGTATTTGAAGTTATTAAGTTTTAATATGTAATTTAAGTTGAATTATGAAAGTTGGTACGAAATTTGGATTAATTATAAAGTTTGTTGTATTATTTGGAAATTTAGAAATTTCAATTTATTTAAGTGAAAATAATTATTTAAGTATTAAGGATAATAAATAAAAGATAGAAATCTTTTATTTTATAAATCAGTATTTAATGGAACCGGATAAGTTGAGGGGTTAATGAGCCAAAAGATTAAAGTGGTGAATAAAAGGAATGAAAGACAAATTTTGTCTTTCATTTTCACCAAGCACTTTCTCTCTCTAAAATCTCTCTCTCGGCTCTTTCTCTCTCTCTACAATCGAAGAACATCATAACTTGGAATTGGAAGCTGAAAATCTGAAACAAGGTTGCATTCAAGGAGCTATCAAGACTGCAATCGAAGATTTGAGGTAATAATTCTTTAAATTTCGAATTTAGAAGCATTTTGGGTTCGGTTTTGTTCAAATCCGAATCATAGATTTGGAGATTCAAATGTTGTTGCATGTATGATCAAGTTGTGGATTAGTTTAAATCTAGTGTTTATGATGCTACATATTAAATTTCAGCATCTGATTCAAGCTAAAAGTATGGATTTGAGGATTTTGTGTGTGTTTTAGTGTGTGTGTTCGTTGGATGATGAAAAGGGTCAAAAAGGATTGAATTTAGTATGAAAGCATGTTAATGTTAGTGTTAAAATGCTTGAAATTAAGTATATTTAAGTTGGTATAAATTATTTCATGTATTGAAAAAGTACCAAAAATGATGGAATTAAAATCTGGAAAATGTTAAAAAGCTGCACAAGTTCGAATGGGGTGGGATCCGAATTCGGATCCGAGATGAACTCGGATCTGGTCCGAATTCGGATGAGGCCCGGATTTCAGGAAAGTTAATATATCAAAATATTTCTAAGTATTGGAATTTGGATGGGGGTCCGAATTCGGTTGGGGACCGAATTCGGATGGGCCTGAACTTGTAATGGGGTCCGAAATTAGCTTGAGTCCGAAATTCAAACTTAATGGGATCCGAATTGGCATGTGATCCGAATTGGAGGTTCGAATTCAGGTGGGGTCCGAATTCGGACATGGATCCGAAATGGGGATCAATTATTGCAAAACTTATAAAATTAAGTTTTATGAGATTAAACAAGTTATTGACACAATGTGTTGTTACAACTGGCTTAACAGGTCCCTTGTGGTGTTGTTTAACCCACAGCGGGGTACTTTGTGGATCCGGTTGAAATTCCGAGGAGAAATAATATTGCTTAAAGAATAATAACGCACCCACTGTGAGTACCTTTGATTTTAACATTGCTGCATCTGCATTATGTTTGCATTGCCTGCTGAGGCATGTTGTTTCATATTCGTTTGGCATTCTACTAACATGCGTATATGTTGATGCACATTCATACTTGTTGCATGTCCGTTCATTTGTTGTGCATCCTTTCGATGGACCTGCGTGTTCGCATCTGTACTCTGATGTTACTGTGCTATATGACCAAGAGTTTGACACCTCTGTGGTCAGGATAGACAGTAGGTCATCCCCGATGTAATGTCTGCCTCAGATGGTTGGTTATTCTTATGCCGAGTGTCAACTCGAAGGAGCTGCGGCTCGGGTTCGCATACTTGGAGTACGTGTGGGGTATACGGTATGTGTTACCGCGGTTACCCTGGGTGGCATCATAATGATTTGTAGAATGTGTAAAATCATATGGTATTCACTAAGCTTTAGCTTACCCCTTCAGTTGTTACATTTTTACAGGAAAAGGGAAATCCGCTGCGGGACCGTCTAGCTAGGACGTTTATTGAAGTGTTTGAAGATTTCCACTGTTTTAACTTGGTATTTGTTCTATGGAAACAATGTTGTAATAAATTTGGGGATGATGTAATACCTTTGGATTTGTAGACTTAGATGTGTAACCTATGTAGCACCGTAGGGTGTATGACAAATTTGTATTATTTTATTATGTATTTTGCTTCCGCACTTTAATTAAGGTATCAGATCATTATATATTTGTTTGATGGTGAATAATCCTGGGTGAATTGTAATTGGTGGTTAATGTGGCAAGGGTGTCACATGACAAAATAAACACTAGACTTATTATATATATCAACAATATTAATTCCAACAATCTCCCCCTTTGATGAATGATAATTAGTTTTTAGTCTTTTTGCCCCAGCTTCATCTCGAATCTTCTTATGCTCTTTTTGTTCATTAATCTTGATTCAATCTTTCCACTCCACCATCATTTTCTTATCGTTCGGACTAAGACCTCCTTACTTTGTTTTCCTCTTTGAATCAGCTGCAAGCTTTCCTTTTAGTCCAGTCATCACTTTCTGCAAAGTACCATCATAGTATTTGTTTAGCTCAATCATCCTCATGGCTCTTTTCTTTTGGTTCTTATCTTTATAGATCACCACCAGATGCTTAGCCATGACAACATGATACTCTTTGAGATTTTCCATATACTTTATGAATCGGTTTGGCGCTGTGATATTTATTCGTGTCATTCCTCTTTCAACCCCTATTTGAAGTTCTTGAACTGACATTAGAACCAACTTTGTATGCATAAAGTGAAATAAAGCCTTGTGAGCTGATTTGCAATATTCTTCTCTTTTGTTCTAGCACAGCTCATCACAAAAATCTTCTACGTCCACCAAGTTTAGATTAAACAGGTCAGCTTCACTGAAAACATAAATCTTTCCTTTATATCTAGTCATAGTGACCGTGGGATAGAAGATTTTTTCAAACTGATCTTTCTCAATCTTCACAAGATCAAGTATCCTAAACTCACTTCTGACATTTTCAATCCGTTGAGCCTTATTTTGCAGAAAATGGGCATAATTCACCAGATTAGGCATGTTTGGTTCAATGACTCTGAACAGTTTAAAGAAAGAACAAGGAGCCCTTTTCTTGCAAAAGATTTTATTTTCTAAATGATCTTCCAAGAATGGAAGCTTATTTCTTTTCCTTATGAAGTCTGCATTTTGTTGTTAAGACAAATTCAACTTTCTAATTATTTCTTAATTCATCCTCATCAAGCAAACTAAGCATGTCGTTGATCTCTTTCTGCACCACTTCTTGAACAGCAAACCTCAAGTGATGCTGTCTCTTTGATTCATCGGCTAAAATGTAACTCTTGAAAAAGTTATCCATAAGTTCAACTTCATTCATCTCTTTGACATATTGGGGCATCACATCATCAACAGGAAACGGATCAAACTCTTTTTTAACTGTAACCGTCACCGCAGGCTTTTCAACCGTTGGTGTTGGCACATCATCTTTCAAAATCTCCTATACTAACTCCTCCTCATTGACAATCTTCTCTGCTCTCAATGTCACATCAGATAATTCAAAACCTTCATCATCATCAGATACTTCAACTTCTTGTTCTGCTATTTCAATCCTTAACACTTCTTCTTCTTCTTCTTCTTTGTCAGAATCATCATATTCCTCAAACTTATTTATATACCTGATTGTATACTTAAAGGAACTGGAACATCTTCATGAAGAATCAATCCCAACTCGTTGTGAGCATCAATCGGTGTTTCCTTTTAACCACCAGCATCTCCTGCAGCTTCACCTTCTGACTCTTTTCCCGTATAAACAACCATTGGAAGTTCAGTATCTCCAAGCTTCCTCCTCTTCCCCCCCTCATGAAGAGCATCATCGTAGTTGTCATCATGATCCTCATGCATTCTTTTAGAACCTGAAGCTTGAGATTTACAAGTCTGCTTTATCATAGACAATCTTCCTGATAATGATCCAAGAGCACTTACAACAATGTTTTCCAATCCCATCATTCTATCTCTCATCTCATCGAATTGCTCAAAACAATAGTCTCTCAGCTCATTATTTGAAATTTGAGGCCCTTCTTCTTTTACAAACTCCGCAGTAGCCTTCCGTTTCAACAATATTTGAATGTTCGCCATTTGATTCATCATTTCTCTATATTGACTTGTCATCTGATCAGTCACTCCAGTAATTGCTTCATTCAGTTTATATTCGGTGACGAAGGGTAAGGTGCTCACACCTGGGTCACTAAGACTTCTAGTTGTCACGACAGTTGAACTTGTAAAAAGAACATCTGCGTAGCCTACAATCAGAGTTGGCATTGTTATATCTATGGTAGGTCTTCCAACTACTTCATGTGACTGAGCAACAAATTCTACCGACACAATAGTTGTTGATACAGGGACACGTAGTCCTACTGTACTTGTTTCAACACATGAAACCGACTCAAGTGTCCTAATTTGAAATGTAACTATGACTTGTGCATGAAGAAATGTACACTCTGGCAGCTGTGTACTTATTTCAATATCCATGGTATCCAAAGGATGCCAGGATAGTGCATGTGCTAACTCCCGGTGCAAAAATGAAACATCTCCTTGTTGAAAAGGAGATGAGTGGGCGGTGGGGTGTGCAGTCACCAGTGAGATACTGGTTTCTTCAATGTTAACTCTCATAGGAGAGCTAACAGCATATGTGGTTTCCCGGCTTTCTTGGGTAGGAATCTCCCTTTCACTCACCACCTCCTCAGCGTCTTTTTCAGGTAAACTTACAATTGGAGACATCTCAATTCCTCCAGCACCTCCCAAATCATCATTGTAATCATCATCATCATTTTCACCTTCATTTCCTCTTTCTGGAATATTAGACAATGTATGTTCAGAATCTAATCCACTCTGACCACCCTTTACTTCCTCCGCAACACCCTCAATCTCAGTTAGGTTACCCGGTACACCAACCCCGTGTTGATGTACCTGCTCACCTATGTCTCCTTGGGTAGGAAAAGTCAGTTCTTGAGTTTCCATCGGAGCATGATCTATTCTATACCTCCTTACACTTTCTGCATTCTCATTTGCATACTTCAACAATGCTTCAGAACCAGCATGATATTTGCATTTGGATCGTCCGGAACTTTGTGCATGCTCATCATTACATAATCCGGGCACTTTTGAGAATTTAATCTTTTAGGAATGTTTTCATTGGCCCTCAGTTGCCTCTAATGAAAATTTTAATAAACCGTTGTAGTGGCACAAATTTCCTCGCTCTATTAGTTGTCTTTGCAAGCACAACTTCTTTAAGGTCTTGCCAGATATATTGGGCAAAATCATAATGCTTATTGAATGCTATACCATGAAATAATCTCAAACAGTGAATACTTCCTCTGTCTATACCGGTGTGCTTTGAGGTCATACATCTGTTGATAATGCCAAACAGAGTATACCATTCGCCATTCAGACCATTTCTATAAAACATGGAACTCTTGGGCAATGGTTTAGAATACCCAAAGCTGATAAGGGCTCTGCACAGCTGATCATCAGAAACAAAGTCTTCAAATCCCCCAGCTCTGGGAAATTAACAGTGTCAATGCATCTAGGTAGAAACATATTATGACGCAATCTGGAAAGTGTGATCTTTGCTTTGAATTGGTCAATGGTGACCTTAATTGGTTTAGGTAGACAAGAGGAATGGAAGGTTTATATTTCAAAAGGTAACCGAGAGGGTCACCTTTTAAGATTTCCACAATCACCGGATGACTAAATTTTATGGCATTTGGATCGGAACGATCGGTGATTGTTGTCTAGTAGGGATAGGCAGTGTTTGGATTTGATAAGCTGGGTGTCAGGGATTAGGGATGATGGTGACAGTCTTGTGACTGATGCTGATTTAACAGGTTTGGACACAAGAGTATGGTTTGATGAAGAATGAGAGTATGAAAAATTGGAATTATGAATGGGGGTTTGGGATGCCATTTGATACCTGTAAAAATAGCAATGTCAGGCAAACAAACTTAATCCTATAGATAGAAAAATAAAACATTTAACAAGAAATTAGAAAAATGTGTGTTTCATTGTTTAAAGCATTGGGATTACCGACAATAATATTAAAATATTATTGTTAGGACTCCAAAGTCATTCATTAAGAGACAAATGTTAAAGAAACACAGATTTTAAAAATTTATCTAAAAAAATTTGAAATTTCTCTGAAAATTTAAGATTCCACACTTAGAAAAAATATTTAAAATTTGACTCCAAACTCGAAACATGAAGGAACAAACTCGAATGAGTCTTGAACATACTCGGGTGACTTATGGTAAAACTCGGATGACATATGACCCAACTCAGGTAAGACAGAAGTCAACTCGGATGATGTTAAGTGAAACTCGAACCAAGAATGAATTTACTCGAATTACTCTAAAAGTTTCTCGAATTAACTTGGATAAAACTCGAAGGAGTCTTAAGATTTCTCGGGTGTCCTTTTATTAAACTCGAAGCATACTTAGACTCTCTCGAATGACTCTTTGTTTGAGTTGGAACATCTTAGAAAAAACTAAGTCCCTTTTATGACAAACTCGAATCAAACATGACTGTTCTCGGACAAGTCTTGACCCAACTCGAATGAAACTTGAGTTTTCTCGGACAATGTTTTCATCGAGTTTGAGATTTCTAAAATATTCTAAGTCTCAAACCTTTCAAACTCGGTTGAAACCTATACTTTTCTCAAAAGCTTCTTTTTCAAACTCAATAAACACTAACTGTTTTCTCGAGTATCTCGTTATCAAACTCTATCAAAGCTAAATTTTTGTTGATTAACACTTTGATCGAGTTTGATAAGAAATATATTTCTAAGTCCCAAATCACTTCTGAATTTTTCATAAATCATTTCCTGGGACATTTGAACCTAAAATTTTACATGTTCCTCCTCGAAATCTTATTTTGAACAACTTCCCTTTACTGAATTTGGTCTAAAAACCACATTTTGATTATTTAAAAACCCGATTTTCAGCAAGGTTAGAACTCGAAAAATTTTGAATTTGAAACACAAATTAAATTTCGTATGTTGTGTTCTAAGACTTGAAATTTGATGATTTTCAAGGTTAGATGAGCATTATAAACCCAAACATACTTTCAATTTTGGGACAATATGCCATCTACACATACCGACATAGATGAAAACACAGTGACACACACATATAAACTCGAAAGAAAATTATTGAAAAAAATACAAAACAGTAACTATCTAACAAAAATACTTACAATCTTTTTTCTGAAACTGAAATCCAACATTCATGATGTGATTGCTTCTTGATTAAGAAAAAAATTATCGAGAGAATTTTAAGAAAGGGCGGTGTACAGTAGACAGATCTATAAAAAGTGAAATTGAGTTTTGAAATTCAACTTTATACCCAAAATTTGAATTTTGAAACCGGCCAAATTAATTTTCAAACCAAACAAGCCCATTTTAACTGTTTCAGCCCATTTTTAACAAAAGATTTTCATACAAAAAAAAAACTAAAACTAAAATTTCACAACTAAAATAAAAAAATAAAATGAATTACAAAAACTATTGCTCCCCCTTGAATTTTGCAATAATGCTACCACTCAGATTAATATCAACTTTCAATGTTGCTCCCCCTGCAAACAATCAGATAAATATTATCAGATATACAATTATCAGATAAAATTTTCTGTTTGCTCCCCCTGCACATGACAATCCAATTCTGTTAAATCTCAGAAAGATTAAAAACATTTAAATCACATGAGATTAACATAAAATTAATCAAGTAGAAAATTGTAAAATTAAAATTTTATTTTGTAACAACTGAATGTTTAAATCTACCAATTCAACATACCCGATTTGTATACCAAAAAGTTAAAGTGTTTTTCATCTAACGCTTTGGTAAACAAATCAGCTAGGTGATATTTAGTTGGTACAAAATATAATTCTACATTACTATTTTCTACATGATCTTTTATGAATTGGTACCGAATGTTAATGTGTTTAGTTTTGGAGTGTTGCACCAGATTTGGAGCAATTGCAATTGCGCTCTGAGAATCACAGTAGATTGGGATCTTCTGTGGTGTAAATCCGTAGTCTCTCAGTTGGCTCTTCATCCACAACACTTCTGAACAGCATGATGATACTACAACATACTCAACTTCTGTTATTGATAGTGATACACAGTGTTGTTTCTTGGATGATCAGCAGACGGGTTTGTCACCAAGGAATTGAACTGCTCCTGATGTGCTCTTTCGATCCATTTTATCACCTGCATGATCAGCATCAGAAAAGGCAGCCAATGTAAATGATGATTCCCTAGGATACCACAAACCTAATTTCGGTGTACCCTTCAGATGTGCCTGATATCTAGCACAGACACAAGTTGCAAACATAATATCAGGTCTACTCATAGTTAAATACATTAATGACCCAATTATTCCTCGATAATGAGTTACATCAACAGGTTTCCCCGAAATGTCCTCATCAAGTTTAGATTTAGAATCAGGAGCCATGGGTGTTTTAATGGGTGTATTGTTGACCATGTTAAATTTATTCAACATGTCTTGAATGTATTTTGACTGATTGATGAAAATTCCATCACTCAGTTGTTTTACTTGTAGACCCAAAAAAATATATTTCACCCATCATGCTCATTTGAAATTTCTGGGACATTATAAACGCGAAATTTTTACAAAATTCAGTGTTAGTAGACCCCAATATTATATCATCTACATATATCTAAATAACTATGATATCCGGACCCTAACGCTTAATGAATAGGGTAGTGTCCACTGCACCTTTGTTGAAGCCACATTTCAAAAGATAATTTGATAGGCCATCATACAAAACTCAGTGTGCTTGTTTAAGGCCATACAGTGACTTGTCTACAATATATACATGATCAGGCTTCGAAGGATCGGTAAATCCATTGAGCTGATATGTATATACTTCATCTGTTAACTCCCCATTAAAAAACATAGTTTTTACATCCATTTGATATACAGTGAATTCTTATGAGCTGCAAAAGCTAAAAACATTCTAATGGCCTCTATCCAGGAAACGGGGGCAAATGTTTCATCGTAGTCTATTCCCTCCTGTTGGCTGTATCCTTTGGCCACGAGACACGCTTTGTTCCGAATGATGACACCATGTTCATCTTTCTTGTTCTTGAAAATCAATTATCGTGCCAATGATAGATTTGTCTTTTGGTCTTTCCTCCAATCTCTAGACTTTCAACCTTTCAAATTGATTGAGCTCCTATTTTGTCGCTACAATCCAGTCTGCATCCAGAAGAGCTTCCTTCACCGTTTTTGGTTCGATCTTGCTCAAAAAATTTGAGAAGAGGTATTCATTCAAAGTAGCTCTCCGGGTTTTTACAGAAGCAGAGGGATCACCAATGATGTTTTCTAATGGGTGGTCTAGTGTCTATTTGAAAGTATGAGGGTAAGGTTGAAGCTGGTCTTGATTGGGATTCAAGTCCAGGTAGGGAATACGGGGGATTGTTTCAGATGTTGATGGAATATCAGCTGAGGTGGAGGTTTCAGAATTTTCATTATTCAAGGGAGTATTATTAGATTCTGGAGCTTGAAATTGTTGTAAACTTTCAGCAGGTATGTGTACCTCAGTCGTTGAAACTTCTCCAGTATATTCAGAAATTTGTTGATGTGATTGATCAGAGACTACGACAGGATCTTCAGTAACCTTGTCAGGAACCATAATTTGAACATCAGATTTGGTCTTATCAAATTAGTCTTCATAAAAGTTTTTAAACAATTTATTTAAATCATTCATATCGTCTTTAAGCTCTGGTGACTTCACAGAAGTCGTCTGTTTTGACTCGGGTCCTGAACTGGTATGTTCAGGAGCCATTACAATTCCTACGTCAAATTTCACTTTCATGATCTCGTTGACAGTCTTCGTGCGTTTGTTGTAGACCCAGAATGCCAACGATTCTTTCGAGTATCCAATGAATATGCCTTCATCAGCTTTCTGATTAAAATTTCCCAAGTTGTCTTTATCGTTCAACATAAAACACTTGCATCCAAAGACATGGAAAAATTTTAAATTAGGCACTCTTTTATTTATCAGCTCATATGGTGTTTTTCCGAATCTTTTATTGATTATGGATCTGTTCTGGGTGAAAGACGCAGTTACCACTGCTTCAGCCCAGAGGAACAATGGCAGATTAGAATATGCGAGCATCGTCCTAGCGGATTCCACAAGCATATGGTTTCGTCTTTCAACTACTTCGTTTTGTTGTGGGGTACGAGCTGCCGAAAATTGATGCGTTATCCTAACAGAAGTCCAGTACCATTATCAGATCTAATGGTCTGGACAGAAAGCTACAACTTAACTTGTATCTTGCGTATGAAGTTAATTATTATCTATGTAGTTTCAGACTTGGATCTCAGGAAGAATACCCATGTGTATTTTGAATAATCATCAACTATCACCAAAACATATCTCTTCTTATTAATACTTTGTACTCGCATAGTTCCGCACAAATCCATATGTAGAAGTTCTAATGGCCTAGTTGAAGAATGTTGAACTTTTAATTTGTGTGAAGCCCTCACCATCTTCCCTTTCTCACATGTGGTGCACAACTGCTCCTTTTGAAATCGGAGAGTTGGTAGACGTTTTACTAATCCTCCTTATGCAAGGTTGGTCAGTTCTTTGAAGTTCAAATGAGATAGACGGCGATGCCACAACCAGGAATCTTTTGAAGTTGCTTTTGGAAAGTAGACAAACATCTTTCTTCAGATTGATGTTGGCTAAGTCTATGGATTACAAATTGGTTTTCCTATGTGACTTACAGTTTCATATCAATCAAATAACAATTCAAGAACAATTACAATTCAGTAATCAAAACTAACCGAATGATTCACTTCCTGAGAATATCGATTACAGATGATGAGAGAATAATCCAAAGATGTCAGTAACCGTTTTCCGTACAAAATGGAAATGTCAGAGATTCTTTCATATTGAAAGTCAAACCTACTATTTATATACATATTTCACAACTATAGAAGAAATACAAAACAATCCCTATACTTTGATTTTCAATCAATTAAAATAGATTCTAACATTCCCCCCCTTTGATGGAAAGAGAAAAGTCTTTAAATTTACAATCCAAGCTTTTGTTCAAATCTTCTAATGCTTTTACGATCCGAGAGCCTCCATTCAATCTTTGAGATGAATTCAACCATGAGTCTTCGGTCATTCACAGATAGAGCTCCTTTCTTCGTCTTTCTCTTTTTATCAGCTGCAAGCTTTCCCTTTAAACCACTCAAAACTTTGTTCAGAGTCCCATCTGAAAATTTGTTCAGTTCTACACTTCTCATAGCCCTTAGCTTCTTATTTCTATCTCTGTACATAACTGCTGGATGCTTTACCATGACCACCTGGAATTCTTTCAATTCACCTGCAAACTTGATATCCCTGTGAGGAGCTGTCATGTTTATCTTCCTCATACCACGTTCAACACCTATCTGCAGATCTTGCACTGACATCAATACCAATTTGGTATGCATGAAGTGAAAAAGTGTCTTAAGTGCAAATCTGCAGTGTTCATTTCTTTTGTTTCTGCACAATTCATCAAATAGATCTTCAATGTCGACCAGGTGCATATTGAACATATCCGCTTCTGTGAATGTATAAGTGTTTCCATCAGCTCTAGTAACAGTGAACTTCAGATAGAAAATCTTAACAAATATTTCCTTTTCTATTTTCACCAGATCAACTATTCTGAACTCACTCTTGACTTTCTCAACTTCTTGTGTCTTATTTCTCAGAAAGCTGGCATAGCTGACCAGATTTGGCATGTTTGGCTCTAACACTCTAAACAACTTGAGAAAAGAACATGGTGCTTGTTTCTTGCAAAAAATCCGTTTTTCCAGAATATCTTCGATATACGACATCTTGTTTCTTTTCCTGATAAACTCTGCTGATCGATTCTCTGGAAGCTCAAGCTTCTTTACTTTCTTCTTGCTAATCTCATCTTTATTCAACAGAGTCAGCATGTCTTGAATTTCCCTTTGAACAACTTGTTGTGCTTCACATCCAAGTCTATGTTGCTTCTTAGACTCATCTGCAAGCACATATTCATTGAAGAATCTATCCATCACCTCAACTTCATTCAATACAACTTTTTCTTGAACAACCACGTTTTCCACTGGAAACTCTTCAGCTTCTTCCTTAACTTGAATAACCACCTCAGGCTTTTCAACCGTTGGTGTCGATACAGTATCTTTCAAGATCTCATGAACTAATCCTTCCTCCTCTTTAATCCCTTCTGCTCGAAAATCAACATCAGTTAATGTGATTACATCATCATCTTCAGAAACTTCAATGTATTCCTCTCTCTCTTCTTCTACATCTTGAATTCTTAATTCATGTTCTTTAACTTGAACATCATCATCAGAATCATTATATTCTTGAAAATTGTAAATATCAGACTGAATGTTCAAAGGAACTGGAACATCTTCATAAAGAATCAATCCCAGCTCACTTTGTTCACCAGCCGATTCTTTTGTGCCCTCGGCCTCTCTCTCTTTAACTTCAACCTCTTTCTCTAGGTACGTAATCATCAAAACCCCAGGTGTAGGTTCATCAAGCATTCTCCTCTTCTCCCCCTCATGAGGAGCATCATCGAAGTCCTCATCATGCACATCATGTTTCCTTTTGGATGAGGAAGCTTGAGCCTTACAGGTTTCTTCAACTGCTGCAACCCTTTCTGATAAATTGCCCAATGCAGTTATCGCTGTGCTTTCTAAACTTATCATGCGCTCTCTCATTTCATCAAATTGTTCAAACACAAAATCTTTCAACTCTTCCTTCAATTCATTGATAGCTTTATTAGATTCAGATTGCTTCATTGATTCCTCTGCAACAGACTTACCCTTTAAAAACTTGTGAATATTCGACATCTGTGCCATCACCTCAGACAACTGAGCAGATACATGCGTATTCACCCTAGCAACAGCTGCATTTAACGCTTGATTCAATGTGGATTCAGTTACAAAAGGAGATAGAGTCACCACTGGGTCACGTAGACTTCCAGTTGTCACAACAGTCGAACTTGTGAAAAGCACGTCTGTGTGGCCAGTACTCAGAGTTGGCAATGTAGTCGCTCTGACTGGACTTCCACCCTCTTCAAGCGACAGAGCAACAAATGCTTCCGTTGCTGAGGATGTTCCAGTGGGAACACGAAGTTCAACCACACTGACTTCAACAGATGAAGCTGACTCTAGTGTCCTAAGCTGTATAGGATCTACACTCAGTGATTGAATTGATGTCGTACACTCCGGCAGCTGTGTACTTGTTTCAATATCCATCAAGTCCAAATGATTCTCGGATAGACTATATGGTTCATCCCAGTGCTCAACTGAAACAATCTCCTGTTGAGAGGTGAGTGAGTGGATGGTTGGGTGTGCAGTCGTCAGTGGGATACTGACTTCTTCAATGCTAACTCTCATAGGAGAGCTAACAACATATGTGGTTATACCCCGGCTTTCTAGGTTTAAGGTATCCCTCACACTCTCTTCAGCAATACTTACTATATCTATCATCATACTTCCTCCCTCATTATGATCTCCTCCATCAGCACCATCATCATCATTATCATCACCTTCACCTTCTTCTTCTTGAATATCCGACAAAGTTCTTTCGGAATCAGATTTCTGAACCTCTTCCTCACCACCCCTTACAACGTCTTCTCCTTCACTCACAGGTTGATCACCCTGAACTTCAGCCCCGTGCTGAGGTTCCTCTTGTCCTAAGGCTCCTTGGGTAAGAGATCCCGGTTCCTGGGTCTCTATTGGAGCATGATCTATCCTATATAATCTCACATGCTCACTCTCTTGATCTGCATATTTTAACAACGACTCCGGGATCGACATGATATTTGCATTTGGAGAATCCGGCGCTTCGTGTAAACTCATCATCACATAATCTGGACATCGCTGTGAATTTGCTCGCTTCGGAATATTTTCATTTCCTCGTAGAATTCCTCGGATGAGAATTTGTATGAACCTCTGGAGCGGAACAAACTTTCTTGCTCTATTTGTTGTTTTGGCAAGAACAATCTCCTTTAAGTCCTCCCAGATGCACTGAGCATAATCATAATGCTTGTTAAAAGCAATTCCATGAAAGATCCGTAAGCAATGAATGCTACATATGTCGATGCCTGTATGCTTAGAAGTCATACACCTATTGATAATTCCAAATAGCGTGTACGATTCCCCATTCAAACCATTCCTATGAAATTTGGAGCTCTTTGGTAGTGGCTTTGAGTAGCGCAGACAAATCAAATCATGAACTAGCTCCTCATCCGACACAAAATCTTCAAAATCAGCCAAGTCGGGAAAGTTAACTGTGTCTATACGTCTTGGAAGAAATAGGTTGTGACGAAGTCTGACAAGAGTGATTTTGGTTTTGAATTGGTCTATGGTTACTTTGAAGTGGTGATTTCCGTCAGTAGGAACAAATTTGACTGTGTGCCAAAATTGTTGTAGGTAGACCTGTGGAATAGATGGTTTATACTGAAGCTAGATTACCTAACGGATGGCCTTTGAGAATGTCAACTATTATTGGATGACTGACTTTAATAACCTTGGTATCCTAACGATGGTTATTATCTCTAAAAGGTAGGCAATGTTTAGGTTTAACCAATTGGTTATCTGGGATGATATTTGAAGGTGAGGGACGGGCAACAGAAGTTGAATGAACAGGTGTGGATACGAGAGTATGATTGGATGATGAATGGAAATCAGATGAATTGGAATTCTGAGACTGCACTAGAGATGCCATTTGAACACCTGTAACCAAATAAAAATCATGTTAGTCAAGACAACTAAACAAATGAACTCCTTTACAGTAGAAAAATTGTAACATTTCATCAGAATTTATAAAAATTTGTGATTTTCTGTTTAAGGCATCGGGATTCCAGACAATAATAAACTATTATTGACAGGACTCCAGAGTCAATCGTTTAGAGACCAATGTTAGAAAATTACAAATTTATTATAATTTCTTGAAAAAATGTGACATTTTTCTTAAAGCATTAAAAATTCAACACTTAGAAAAACATTTTTTTTTGAAACTCGAATGAAACTACAACACTCTCGAATGAAATTACAACAATCTCGAATGACCCTTGTTGAATCTCGGATGTTACATGAATAGACTCGAATGAACTATGTATCAACTCGAATAAAACAGAGTGAATCTCGAATCAGTGTATAATCATCTCGCAGTACATATGGATTAAACTCGAACATACCATGAAACAACTCGAATAACTCATGAAGTGAAATCGAATAGAATATGAAACAACTCGAATATAACATGAATGTTCTCGAATATAGCATGATGTCAACTCGAATGAATCCTATGTCTATAAGACCTTTCTGAAATTTTCTAAGTATAAATTTAAATCAACTCGAATCACATTTCAGTCGAGTCGAATGACTCTTGGTCTTTCTCGAGTAACATAGCATTCAACTCGCATGAATCACAGAAGTTTCTCGAGTATTATTTTAGTCAACTCGATTAAGTCTTGAACTTTCTCGAATGTCTTTTGATTCAACTCGATTAAGTCTTGAACATTCTCGAATGTCTTTTAAGTCAACTCGATTAACTCTTGGGCTTTCTCGAACATACCCTTTAATCGAGAAGTTCCTTTGTGTTTTTATTCCAAGTCCAATATACACTGAATTTTCAAATTTGATTTCTGGGATCTTTTTCAGTGATTTAAAACTTGTATCCCCTTCGAAAATACATTTTAACCACTTTTGTTTTACTGAACTTCGATTAAAAACAACATTTAAGTTGTTAAAAATGCAAATTTCAGAAAAAACTTGAACTCGAAGCTTTTTGACATTGAAATCCAAATTTCTGTTTGTGTGGATTGTTTTGAACCATGAAATTACAGATTCATGTTCATAATCATACAACACGTCATACCACACATTTAATTTGAGTTTTATGAACAACAATCGTGAATCACCATTAACACACAAAACACAAAAAATACATACACAATATACATATGACGACTGATATTGAAATACATTTATGTAAAACACAACACACAATCAGATTTACTCACTATCTATTGTAATCTTGCTTGAATCTTTCAAAGATATTTGTGGGTTTTAGGTTTCTTAAGAGTGAAGAAACTTTTTGTAGAAGAAGATGGAAAGTCGGTTTTTGAGAAAGTGTTTTTGAAATTTGAAATTCAAATTTATAGAACCCTTTGACCCGGCCCTTGGTTTGAAAAACAAAATCTAACCGGCCCAAATATCTTCATTATTAGATCCATTTAATTTCCATAACCCACTATCTTAAAAAAAAATTTTAGTAAACTTAAACAACAACAAAAAAATATTTCTTAAAAAAATAAAAAAAAAAATCAAACAAAAATTTAAACACACACACAAAAAAAAAAACAAAAACAACAATTCAAAGAGAACATAAAGAAAAGAAAAAAAAATAAAAAAATAAACTAGACAACAAAAAAAATAAAATTCTCCCCCTTTAATTTCTGAATGCTGCTCCCCCTCAAATGTATATCATTTTTCTTAGCTCAGCTCCCCCTACAAAGTAACATAAAAAATGTATCAGATTTATTCACAATCAGATAAATTTATTTTCTGCTCCCCCTGCACATGACAATTTAGATCTTGTTAAATTCCAAAGAATATTAACTTTTTAAGATTCATGAATTTAAATCTTAACGATTCAACATACCTAATTTGTATACCAAAAAATTAAACTGTTTTTCATCTAACGCTTTGGTAAACAAATCAGCTAGTTGATATTTAGTAGGCACAAAATATAATTCTATATTTCCATTTTCTACATGATCTTTTATAAAATGGTACTGAATGTCAATGTGTTCTGTTTTTGAATGTTGCACCGGATTTGATGCAATAGCTATTGCGCTCTGAGAATCACAGTAAATTGGTATTTTCTTTGGTGTAAACCCGTAATCGTGCAGTTGGCTCTTAATCCACAACACCTGAGAACAGCAAGAAGATACAGCAACGTACTCTGCTTCTGCTGTAGACAATGAGACGCAATGTTGTTTCTTGGATGACCAGCATACGGGTTTGTCACCTAAGAACTGTACTGCTCCAGACGTACTTTTCTGTCCATCTTATCACCTGCGTGATCAGCGTCAGAAAAAGCATTTAGATTAAATGAAGATTCTCTAGGATACCACAAACCAAGATTTGGAGTTCCTTTGAGATATCTTAAAATTCGTTTCGCAGCTGTTAAATGTGATTCTTTAGGATTTGCCTGATATCTTGCACAGACACATGTAGCAAACATAATATCCGGTCTACTAGCTGTTAAGTACATTAATGACCCAATTATACCTCGATAGTGAGTTACATCTACAGGTTTCCCTGAAATGTCCTCATCGAGTTTTGATCTTGAATCCGGAGCCATGGGAGTTTTCATAAGAGTATTGTTTACCATGTTAAATTTCTTTAACATGTCTTGTATATATTTTGACTAATTGATAAAAATACCATCAGCTAATTGTTTTACTTGTAATCCTAAGAAAAAAATTATTTCTCCCATCATGCTCATTTCAAAATTTTTGGGACATTAAAAATGCGAATTTCTTACAAAATTCCGGATTTGTAGACCCAAATATTATGTCACCTATATATATTTGTATAACTATGATATCTGACCCCTGACGTTTTATAAACAGGGTTGTGTCAAATGTACCTTTGTTGAATCCACATTTCAACAGATTTGTTGAAAGTGCATCATACCAAGCACGCGGTGCTTGTTTAAGGCCATACAGTGACTTATCTAAAATCTATACATGATCAGGTTTCAAAGGATCAGTAAAACCTTCGGGCTGATATGTATATACTTCGTCTGTTAGTTCCCCATTTAAAAACGCAGTTTTAACATCCATTTGATAAACTGTAAGGTTTTTATGAGCGGCAAAAGCTAAAAACATTCTAATAGCTTCTATTCGTGCAACTGGTGCAAACGTTTCATCGTAGTCAATCCCTTCTTGTTGGCTGTATCCTTTGGCAACGAGACGAGCTTTATTCCGAATGATTACTCCATGTTCGTCTTTCTTGTTTTTAAAGATCCATTTCGTGCCTATAATGGATTTGTCTTTTGTGCGCTCAACAAGTCTCCAGACCTTTAACCGTTCGAACTGGTTCAGTTCTTCTTGCATCGCCACAATCCAATCAGCGTCCAGAAGTGCTTCTTTTACATTCTTGGGCTCTATTTTACTTAGAAAATTTGAAAATAGACATTCATTTATGGTGGCCCTTCTGGTTTGGACTGACGCGGATGGATCACCAATAATGTTTTCTATTGGGTGATTTCTTGTCCACTTAAAAGTATGTGGAAACGTTTCTATTAGTGTCACACCCCGTTACCCCGGTTGGCAACGAAACGTGACGTCGCGGAAGCATAACCGTAATCATAATGAACGACCACTATATGGACGTTTTCAAAAATACATCGGTATAACTTTAAAAGATATAAATGTTTTACATAACCCGAAAATGATAAAGAGTAGTTCGCAAGATACAGAGATTTAAATACATAATTAAATTATTCAAAATAATGCAAGTAAATCTCCGACGGTTTGAAACTGAGTGCGACTCCTTAAATGCGGAAGCTTGAAAATACTACCGATGTGATGGACTTGCCTTAATTTCCTGAAAATACACGCTAAAATACGTCAACAAAATTGTTGGTGAGCTCATAGGTTTACACGTAAATCTGACTTGTATGGACAACAATAATAGAGATTGAATTTATAAAATCATAAATTCCGTGTTATGTATTACATATAAACCATCATGCAACCAAAGCTTAATTAAAATGAGTTTGCCCTGTGCAGTATCCCGGACTGTAATACCGTGTGTCGAATATATATGCACTCACTGTTAGCCGACCCGAACTAACCCGAATGGGGGACATGACTCCCAATAGATCTATCCACAATATATTCGCGCTTGCAAATAAATGCAATTAACGGTTCATGATATAAGGGCTGATGGAACCACATGTGTAATACATAATAGAAATGAAGATATTTTCGTGTCCATATAAAAACGAAGCATGTATTTCATCCCCAAAACATAACAGTGTGAAAATAGGGGCTATGAGAACTCACCGAGATTGCGATGGCAAAAACTAGCGTAAAAAGCTATTTAGCGTGAATGGATGGATGATGCGTCGCGTGAGTTTAATCGAGTCCTAAATGATAATAAGGACTTAATATCTCTAATATATGATGATATATATATTTATAGATTTTTATGTCTTAAATCACCCAACATTACAATTTTATAAATAAAATCCGCTTAAAACGTCAAGTTTATATATATATATATATATATAATTTTCCAGCTTTTTCGGAGGTTTTTCGGCCTACTTTGAGACTGTTTTTGACCAAGCTCCAAAACGTTTTAGGCTTTGGTTTTCTAGAACATTAAACTACTATAAACAAAGGATTTTTATAATCAGGAACGACCATTTTTCGAGATGTTTAGGTTGGTGAAAAAGCTCGTTAAAAACCCTATGTTGGCCATTTTTGAGCTGTCAAACTTTCGGTTTCCCAAATAATTTCTGGAGGTCTTAAACTCCAAAATAAATTATGAAAAATTCCAGATCTATAGTTAAGACATAGATCTAACTTTTGAGACAAGAATCAACTCATTTCGTTAAGTTATGAATTAGTTATGATTTTTCAAAGTTGATATAAAATTTCTGCCGAAAATCCGCAGTTTATAAACTTGAAACAACTTACGATTCTTGTTGTTTATTCAAAGACTACTTGTATAAAAGTTATAAAAGTTATAAAACACATATATATCACATATTTTCTTAATATTAACAATTTTATAATGTGTTAATATATTCATAAACACATTTAAAGAAACAATCTTAAAAATAAAACTAGAAACTTATAAACTTGAGTTTTTATGAAACTTGTTGTTGTTGGTGATTATATATATTATGCAAGACTTATATAAACATAAATATATGATGAAATAAGTTAGTATTTACTTACTTTGATGTATTTGGAGTATGAAATTGATAAGAAGTTGGAACTCTTGCAAGATTTGAACCAAGAACACTTGAACTTCACCAAGAACACTTGAATGAAAATGTTTGTAGTGTGTGTGTGTGTGTGGGATCCGGTTTATAAAGGAAAAAAAGAGATATTTTGGTGTGAAAATAATGAAAAAGAAGCCCTCTATATATAGGCAAAGTCTTGGTCTTTCAAATGGAGGTGGAGTGTAAGATCATGTTGAAATGAAAGGAGAATGGGGTGTGAAAGATTTGATTATGAAAGGTTATGGAGTTGGGAATTAAAAAATTGAAATCAAATCTTGGGTAGTACTACCCTATGGCTAGATTTTTATGGATTATTTTGATGTATTTATATATTTATATATATGTATTTTTTGTATAAAAATATTTAGAATGTATTCTTGTATTTCCCTTTTCTTGTAAATCCATAAATACTTTTGAATGCATTGTTTTAATGAATTGTTTTAGTCTTGCATAATTAATGTTAAGTAATTGTATTAGTGTATGATTAGTGTCACTAATCATAATTTAATTATGTACTTAGTTGAATTAATCCCTCATATCGTAAATTGATCGGATTAATTGATTTCCCGATTCATCGCACCGATGAATTTGATTCTAATTGAGTTGAATTTTCTAATAAACCTTGTTAATCACTTGATTAAATTCTAATGACCACTGATTAGGCTATAATTGACTATTAAATACATATTAGGTCATTGTTACTAACCTGGTTTAGTACCGGATGTTACAGTCTCCCCCTGTTAAGGAATTTCATCCCGAAATTAGCTCGTGTTTTCCACTGCTTGAGTATTTGAGAACAGCTGAGGGTATTTTTCTCGGAACTGATCTTCACGTTCCCATGTAAACTCAGGACCTCGCTTAGAGTTCCATCTGACTTTTATTATCGGGATACAACTGTGCTTGAGTTTCTTGACTTCTCGGTCCATTTTTTCTACAGGTTGCTCAATAAAATTTAGCTTATCATCTAACTCTAGCTCGTCCATGGGTATAACGAGTGCTTCATCAGCCAGGCATTTCTTAAGATTGGACACGTGGAAGGTACTATGAACGTTACTAAGCTCTGGGGGCAGATCGAGTCGGTAGGCTACCGGGCCAATTCTTTTGGTGATCTTGAATGGTCCGATATAACGAGGATTGAGTTTTCCTCGTTTCCCAAAACGGATTACGCCCTTCCAAGGCAAGACTTTCAACATTACTTGATCTCCCTCTTGGAATTCCAGATCCTTCCGTCGAATGTCTGCATAACTTTTCTGCCGATCCCGCGCGATCTTTAACCGGTTACGAATCTGGGCTATCTTTTCTGTAGTCTCCTGGATGATCTCAGGTCCAGTAATCTGACTATCTCCTACTTCAGCCCAACAAAGTGGCAATCGACACTTTCGCCCGTAGAGTGCCTCGAATGGGGCGGTCTTAATACTTGAGTGATAGCTGTTGTTATAGGAAAACTCAACTAATGGCAGGTGTCTGTCCCAACTTTTTCCAAAGTCGATAACACATGCCCTTAGCATGTCTTCCAACGTCTGAATTGTCCTTTCACTCTAACCATCCGTTTGCGGGTGGTAGGCTGTGCTCGTATCGAGACGTGTACCCAGTGCTTCTTGCGATGACTGCCAAAATGTTGATGTGAACCGGCTGTCCCTGTCTGATATAATTGATACTGGCACTCCATGCCTTGAGACGACTTCTTTAAGATAGATTCGTGTTAACTTATCCATCTTATCAGTCTTCTTGATTGGCAGGAAGTGTGCGGTTCTGGTCAGTCGATCCACAATCACCCAAATGGTGTCATAACCTCCATAAGTCTTCGGCAACTTGGTGATGAAATCCATAGTGATGTTTTCCCACTTCCACTGGGGTATTTCTGGTTGAACTAGCAATCCTGATGGTTTCTGGTGCTCAGCCTTAACCTTCAAACATGTTAAGCACTTGCTGATATAGGTATCAATGTCAGCCTTCATGTTTGGCCACCAGTACATTCCCTTCAAGTCGTGATACATCTTATCTGACCCTGGATGAATAGCATATCTTGTCTTATGCCCTCATCCATGACCAGCTTCCTTACTCCTCAGAATTTTGGTAACCAAATTCTGCTCATGAAGTACCGACATCCATCTGGCTTGATTTCAAACTGCTTATCCATACCTCTCAAGGCTTCATCCAGTAGATTACCCTCCTTGACTGCTTATTCTTGTGCCTCGCGGACTTGAGAGTTTAGGTTTGACTGTACAGTCATGACCAAAGCTTGGACTCTCAATGGTTTAACCCGTTCCTTTCGGCTCAGGGCATCAACTACGACATTCGCCTTCCCCGGATGATAACGAATTTCGCAGTCATAATCGCTAAGCAGTTCAACCCAACGCCGTTGCCTCATATTTAACTCTTTCTGATTCAGGATATGCTGAAGGCTTTTATGGTCTGTGAACACCGTGCACTTAGTTCCATATAGGTAGTGCCTCCATATTTTGAGAGCAAACACCACTGCTCCAAGCTCCAAGTCATGAGTCGTATGGTTCACCTCGTGAATTTTGAGCCGTCGTGATGCGTAATCAAATGACTTTATCCCTTTGCATGAGCACACAACCTAATCCATTGTGTGAGGCATCACAGTAGACCATAAACTTTTCAGTCCCTTCAGGTAAGGACAGAATTGGTGCACTACACAATCTTTGCTTTTACTGCTGAAACGCCTTTTCTTGCTCTTCACCCCAGACATATCTTACATCCTTCCGAGTCAACTCTGTTAGGGAACCTTCTATCTTCGAGAAGTTTTCAATAAATCGCCTATAATAACCGGCAAGCCCTAGAAATTGGCGGATTTTCGTGGGAGTTCTAGGAGTTGCCTAGTTCTTTATGGCCTCGATTTTTGATGGATCAACTTGGATTCCCTTGCTGTTGATCACATGTCCAAGGAATTTAATTTCTCGCAACCAAAATTCATATTTTGAAAATTTGGCGTATAACTATTCCTTCTCTAACAGCTCCAAGATCAGCTTGAGATGTTGTTCGTGTTCCTCCTTATTTCTGGAATAGATGAGGATATCGTCTATGAACACTATTACAAATTTGTCCAGATACGGTTTACACACTCGATTCATGAGGTCCATGAATACGGCTGGTGCGTTGGTCAAACCAAATGGCATTACCTGAAATTCGCAATGTCCATAACGAGTTCTGAATGCTGTCTTGGGAATGTCTACTTCTCGAACCTTTACTTGATGATAACCGGATCGCAGATCAATCTTAGAGTAGAAGCTAAATCCCTGTAGTTGGTCAAACAGGTCGTCAATTCTGGGAAGGGGGTAGCGGTTCTTTACTGTTTACTTGTTTAGTTCTCGGTAGTCTACGCACATCCTGAAGGATCCGTCTTTCTTTTTCATGAACAAGACCGGAGCTCCCCAAGGTGAGGAACTTGGTCGAATGAATCCTTTCCATTAACTCTTGTAATTGATTGGATAGCTCTTGCATTTCAGAAGGAGCGAGTCTTTATGGGGCTCTTGCGACTGGTGCAGCTCCCGGCACCAAATCGATTTGAAACTCCACTTGCCTAGCTGGCGGAAGCCCAGGCAAATCTTCCGGGAAAACCTTCGGATAGTCACAAACCACTGGAATATCCTCGAGTCGTTTCTCATCCGACTCTTTTTCTGCAATTTGTACCAGTACTGCATGGCAACCTTTCCTAAGGCACTTTAATGTTCTTAGGCCGGATATGACATTCAACTGTCGGTTCTTTCTTTTCCCCCTGGACTGTTAGGACCTTCTTCTTGTGGAGTGGTATCCGTACCACTTTCTTACCGCACAAAATCTCGGCCTGATTGTGTGACAACCAATCCATACCAATTACTACATCAAAACATCCGAGTTCTATAGGCATCAAGTCTATCTTAAAGGGATGATCTGCCAGCTTCAGTGTGCATTCCTTAATAATACTACTTGCCTCTATTATTTTGCCGTCAGCCAGTTCTATAGTATAAGAGTTGTCTAAGGGAAAAGGAGTGGCATTCAATTGCTTACTAAACTTATCAGATATAAAGCTCCTATCAGCCCCAGTGTTAAAGAGTACGTAAGCGTAAATATCATTTAAAAGAAACGTACCTGATACCACATGGGGATCCTGACGAGCGTCACCTGCTCCTAACACAAAAGCTCTCCCCTGAGCTCCTCCACCATTTCTCAACTTCGGGCACTCACTCTTGAAGTGCCCAGCAGCTCCACATTCATAGCAGCCTCTCTGATTGCCGCCATTGACACCCGGGATTCCAAATTTACAGTCTTTGGCCACATGACCAATACATTTGCATTTTCCACAAGGGGTTGGGCAGGGACCCTTGTTGTGATGAAAGGTGCATTGGGTGCAGAAAGACTTGGTACCTGTGTAGCCCTTCCTAGACTCAGCTCCTGCTACATAAGCCTTGATGGTCTCGGGCTTCTTGGATTGCGAGCCCGTATTCCTCCCGGACTTGTCCTCCCACTTCCTCTTGTTTTCCCCGGCCTTGGCTTCATTTCTCCGGGACACTTGATCCATAAGATTGTTGGCCATTCGGATGACATCTTGTATGGTGGATGGGTTGGAGGCAGTGACATTTCCTTGAATTTGAGGAGCGATTCCCCAAATGTAACGCTCGATTTTCTTGTACTCAGGGGTCAGCATCTGAGGGCACAAAATACTTAGTTCGTGGAATCGGTTGGTGTACCCAACTATATTCGTTCCCTTCATAGCCAGATTCCAAAACTCTGACTCCATTTTCTGTAGCTCATTCCTCGGGCAATACTCATCGGTCATCATCTACTTCAACTCGGTCCAGGCGAGTTGGTAAGCTACATCAATCCCCACAGACTGGGTATACGAGTTCCCCCATGTCAAGGCACTGTCTTGCAGAGTGTGGGTGGCGAACTTCACCTTTTCTCCTTCAATGCATCCGCTAACACGGAACACAGACTCCAACTTTTCGAACCATCGTACTAATCCAATGGCTTCTTCAGTTCCATTGAAGTATCGGGGCTTGCAGCTCAAAAACCCCTTAATTCCACAACCCTTTGGGTGGGTTTCAGTTCCTCCCGTGGTGCGGCTAGCACCAACATCTCCATTAGCTGAACTATTTCTGTCGGTCTCGTAAGTGGCTTTAGCAGCAGCCACTCTTTGTGCAACTAGTTCCTCAATTTCTGCGGCGTTCATAACTCGTCTTGGCGGCATTATCTTAGAGTTTAAAGAAAAGAGCATAGTGTAAGAAGTTGAATCTTAAAGATGTAATTTTTCTTAAGGCACAACACTATAATCATCAAACACAATTTCATAAATAACTTGCAAATTTCATTAATCATTCATAACTTTCTTACATTGGGGCGGGTTATTACCCGAAAATTTTTAGTCCTACACAATTACATAATAATTTCCTAATATTACAAAGATAGAGGAGGGGGGTACTAGGTGCGGGAGTGATCAGGGGTCTCTCCCTTTTCTAAAGCATTGAGGTGCTGTGTCAGCTCCTCATTACGGGCCTCGCTCTCGGCTAATCGTTGCTGAAGCTCATCTAGTCCGCCCTGCTGGATGGCGAGGGCGTGCTGGTTGGCCCAGTATAAGTTGGAGTTTTGTAACTCCTCCCGCTCTAAACGAGCGGTCATTTCTCCGATGTCTTGGTTAAGCAACCGAAGTTAGAGATCATGCCTTGAAGATCGTGCTACCAAGAGTGGTATGGTCTGTTCGGCGGGTTCTTGGGTGAGTGACGGGATAGGTGCGGAGGATTGTCCTCCGATCTCAAAGTGGGAAGGGATTCCTTCCTCCCGCCTCCATTCTTGGAGGGTCTCGGGCATCCAGCCCCATCTTCGGGCGTTTGCCCGTCGTCTTGGTGGTGAACTTGGTTTTGGTGCTGGCATGGGGATAGACTCCCGTCTTGGCATGAAAACTCTCTTGCGGGGTGTATAGAGCATCTTTGGGCCATTGGGGTGAGGGCGGTATGGTGTGAATGATGGAATCTCTGGATGATACGGGATATAAGAGGGGACCACCGGGGGTGGTGGATCGTCTCCGGATTGTCTTCCTCCATGGGTTCTTCCTCGGATTCCTCCATTGGGTCTTCTTCTTCAGAGGGGTCTTCCTCTTCTGATGGGTCCTCTTCTACGAACACCTCTGTGACTTCCGGGTTTAAAGGGGCATACTCGTCTTCAGAGTCGGACAAAATGATTATCTCTTGGCGGGACATGTTTTCTGCTATGAAGGTCCATGCATAGTCTTTCAGTTAGTTACAAAATATTTAGCAAAACTTAACTGCAGTTATAGTCTAGGGTACTAATGCAACCTAGTTCACTATAACTATAGCTCTGATACCAATCTGTCACACCCCGTTACCCCGGTTGGCAACGAAGCGTGACGTCGCGGAAGCGTAACCATAATCATAATGAACGACCACTATATGGACGTTTTCAAAAATATATCGGTATAACTTTAAAAGATATAAATGTTTTACATAACCCGAAAATGATAAAGAGTAGTTCGCAAGATACATAGATTTAAATACATAATTAAATTATCCAAAATAATGCAAGTAAATCTCCGACGGTTTGAAACTGAGTGCGACTCCTTAAATGCGGAAGCTTGAAAATACTACCGATGTGATGGACTTGCCTTAATTTCCTGAAAATACACGCTAAAATACGTCAACAAAATTGTTGGTGAGCTCATAGGTTTACACGTAAATCTGACTTGTATGGACAACAATAATAGAGATTGAATTTATAAAATCATAAATTCCATGTTATGTATTACATATAAACCATCATGCAACCGAAGCTTAATTAAAATGAGTTTGCCCTGTGCAGTATCCCCGACTGTAATACCGTGTGTTGAATATATATGCACTCACTGTTAGCCGACCCGAACTAACCCGAATGGGTGACATGACTCCCAATAGATCTATCCACAATATATTCGCGCTTACAAATAAATGCAATTAACGGTTCATGATATAAGGGCTGATGGAACCACATGACTAATACATAATAGAAATGAAGATGTTTTCGTGTCCATATAAAAACGAAGCATGTATTTCAACCCTAAAACATAACAGTGTGAAAATAGGGACTATGAGAACTCACCGAGATTGCGATGGCAAAAACTAGTGTAAAAAGCTATTTAGCGTGAATGGATGGATGATGCGTCGCGTGAGTTTAATCGAGTCCTAAATGATAATAAGGACTTAATATCTCTAATATATGATGATATATATATTTATAGATTTTTATGTCTTAAATCACCCAACATTACAAGTTTATAAATAAAATTCGCTTAAAACGTCAAGTTTATATATATATATATATATATATATATATATATATATATATATATATATATATATATATATATATATATATATATATATATATATATATATATATATATATATATATATAATTTTCCAGCTTTTTCGGAGGTTTTTCGGCTTACTTTGAGGCTGTTTTTAACCAAGCTCCAAAATTTTTTAGACTTTGGTTTTCTAGGACATTAAACTACTATATACAAAGGATTTTTAGAATCAAGAATGGCCATTTTTCGAGATGTTTAGGTTGGTGAAAAAGCTCGTTAAAAACCCTATGTTGGCCATTTTTGAGCTGTCAAACTTTCGGTTTCCCAAATAATTTCTGGAGGTCTTAAACTCCAAAATAAATTATGAAAAATTCCAGATCTATAGTTAAGACATAGATCTAACTTTTGAGACAAGAATCAACTCATTTCGTTAAGTTATGAATTCGTTATGATTTTTCAAAGTTGCAGTTTATAAACTTGAAACAACTTACGATTCTTGTTGTTTATTCAAAGAGTACTTGTATAAAAGTTATAAAAGTTATAAAACACATATATATCACATATCTATACTATATATAATAAGAAAACCACTTGAAGTTTCTGGACCATTGGATGGAAATAAATTAATGGTCCAGATTAATGACAACTCATAATTATTTATGAAATGTCTATTATACCCTTTACTAAAATCAATAATTACACCTATGCCATATATTAATTTTTAGAAGTTACCAAATTTAACTCATAATTATTTATGAAGTTACCAAATTCAACTCATTACCTATATATGGATTATTACGGTTATATTTTTGTCTCCAATGGGTCAAATGAGTATATTATAAAAAATTAAATTACAATTGAAACTGGTTGAAGGTCACATAAAGTGTGTTCAAGTGCATATAATATAATTTGCCAATAATAGACATGGATATTTTATGATGTTCAAGTCCTATCTGTATTAGTGACAATTAGTGCCACAAAAATATCAAATTGACACATGACGTAAAATTAGTGACAATTAGTACCACAAAAATATCAAAATGATAAAAACAAACATTGTAAAATATAATTTTACAAGTAGGGTCTATCCGAAAAAAATTATTGTAATATTAATTAAGTAACTTAATTTAATTTACCCACGTGTCCGTGGGTCATAATCTAGTTTTCTTAATATCAACACTTTTATAATGTGTTCATATATTCATAAACACATTTAAAGAAACAATCTGAAAAATAAAACTAGAAACTTATAAACTTGAGTTTTTATGAAACTTGTTGTTGTTGGTGATTATATATATTATGCAAGACTTATATAAACATAAATATATGATGAAATAAGTTAGTATTTACTTACTTTGATGTATTTGGAGTATGAAATTGAGAAGAAGTTGGAACTCTTGCAAGATTTGAACCAAGAACACTTGAATTTCACCATGAACACTTGAACTTCACCAAGAACACTTGAATGAAAATGTTTGTAGTGTGTGTGTGTGTGAGATCCGGTTTTGAGAGGAAAGAAAGAGATATTTTGGTGTGAAAATAATGAAAAGGAAGCCCTCTATTTATAGGCAAAGTCTTGGTCTTTCAAATGGAGGTGGAGTGTAAGATCATGTTGAAATGAAAGGAGAATGGGGTGTGAAAGATTTGATTATGAAAGGTTATGGAGTTGGGAATTAAAAAATTGAAATCAAATCTTGGGTAGTACTACCCTATGGCCAGATTTTTATGGATTATTTTGATGTATTTATATATATATATATTTTTTTTGTATAAAAGTATTTAGAATGTATTCTTGTATTTCCCTTTTCTTGTAAATTCATAAATACTTTTGAATGCATTGTTTTATTGAATTGTTTTAGTCTTGCATAATTAATGTTAAGTAATTGTATTAGTGTATGATTAGGTCACTAATCATAATTTAATTATGTACTTAGTTGAATTAATCCCTCATATCGTAAATTGATCGGATTAATTGATTTCCCGATTCATCGCACTGATGAATTTGATTCTAATTGAGTTGAATTTTCTAATAAACCTTGTTAATCACTTGATTAATTTCTAATGACCACTGATGAGGCTATAATTGATTATTAAATACATATTAGGTCATTGTTACTAACCTGGTTTAGTCCCGGATGTTACAATTAGGTCTTGATTGGGATGACGATCTAGATATGTTGGTTGGGGAGTTACCTCAGATGTAGTAGGTGGGACATCTGAGGTAGGAGCTTCTGAATGTTCAGAAGTTATGGGGGTTTCAGAAGGATTGGAGGTTCAATGGGTTCTACAATCTCAGTTGTCGACTGCACATTTGTTGTTGAAGCTTCTCCAGTTTCTTTTGAACCTTGTTGTTGAGAAAGATCAGAGACTACGACTGGATCTTCAGTAATCCTGTTAGGCACCAAATTTAGAACATTAGTTTTGAGCTTTTCAAAATAGTCTTCATAAAAATTCTCAAACAACTTATGTAATTCTGAGTGTTCAGCATTTTGTTCAGATGACTCCAATGAAGTCTGCATTTGAGGATCGGGTCCTGAACTGGTGTGTTCAGAAGCCATAACCACTCCTTCATCAAATTTGACGTTCACACTCTCGTTGACTGTCTTTGTTTTCTTGTTGTACACACGGAAAGCTACCGATTCCATTGAATATCCGATGAATATTCCTTCATCTGCCTTTTGATTAAACTTTCCAAGATTATCTTTGTCATTTAGAATAAAGCATTTGCAACCAAAGACATGGAAAAATTTAATATTAGGTATTCGTTTATTAATCAATTCATAAGGAGTCTTTCCGAATCTCTTATTTATGATTGAACGATTCTGTGTGAAACAAGCTGTTGCAACTGCTTCTGCCCATAAGAATAACGGTAAATTTGAATATGCCAGCATCGTCCTAGCTGATTCCACTAGTGTCCGATTTCTTCTTTCAACGACACCGTTTTGTTGTGGAGTTCGAGCAGCTGAAAACTGATGTGTTATTCCTACAGAATTCAAAAATGAGTCAAACGATTTGTTCTTAAATTTTGTTCCGTTATCTGAGCGGATAGATTGAATTGTGAGTTGTAACTTCACTTGTATTCTCCGGATGAAGTCTATGATAGTTTCGGTTGCATCCGATTTGGACCTCAGGAAGAAAACCCATGTGTATCGTGAATAGTCATCAACTATCACCAATACATATCGTTTCTTATTAATGCTTTGTACTCTCATTGGTCCACACAAATCCATATAAAATAATTCCAGTGCTCTCATGGATGAGTGTTCAGTTTCGGATTTGTGTGAAGCTCTTGTCATTTTTCCTTTTTCACATGCGGCACACAACTGCTCCTTTTGGAATTTGAGAGTTGACAGCCCTTTAACTAACCCCCCTTTCGCTAGGTTGGTAAAATCATTGAAGTTCAGATGTGAAAGGCGACGATGCCATAGCCATGTTGTTTTAGATGTAGCTTTTGACAGTAAGCAGACATCTTTCTTCAGATAAATCGAGGCTAAGTAAATGGAGTACAAATTGGTTTTCCTGGTTCCTGCTAAAATTTCCTTACCTTCCCCAGATCTGATGTTGCACCGATTGGCTTTGAAATTGACTTCTAAACCTTTATCACACAACTGTCCAATACTAAACAAATTGTGTCCAAGACCATCAACATAGAAAACCTTTTGGATGGTAATTTTGTCGTATTTGAGACTTCCGTATCCTCTGATCGGACAAAACTGATCATTTCCAAATCTGACCGTCCCATAGAACTTTTCTACAAAGTGCGTGAGTGTTTCTCTTTGTCCGGTCATATGCTTGGAACATCCGGAGTCAAGATACCAGACATGGTTTACCTATAAGACGAACTAGCACATAAGGTACCCACTTGTAGTTGGGTACTTTTGTTTTAGGTAATTCATGCAAAGTATTATTTGTTTTCCTAACAGATATGGCTTTTAGCTTATCATTTGATATTGTTTTAGGTACCCACTTTTGAATTGTTCTTTTAGGTATCCACTTTTGTACAATACGTGGTGGAATTATTTTTGAAATTCTTTTCTGTGGAACCTTTTTCTGTTCTTAAAATGGGTCCTTTTTCTTCGGTTGCCAGACGAGCTTATTAGATTTAACAATTGAAGGCTTACAAGCACAAGAATTCAAAGCAATTAAGTCCGTTCTTGAAAACTTGATACAAGAATTATTAACAAATTTATTATTACGGACAGGATGTTCAATGTTGCTATTTCTATCTCTAACAATTTTGTTCTTCACGCGCCACTCTTGTTTTATACTCTTGTGTTTCTGCTCTCTTTTCTGCTTTCTCCAAACTTTTTTTCTCGAACCGTTCACAATGATATCTGACATAAAATAAGTATGAGAATTAGTAGATTTAGATACTTGTTTCTTCTGTAAATTTCTCATACCTTTTGAAGATTGGACTTTAAGTGCAATGGAGTCCGCTGATGAAGATGATTCACCTTTTTCAAAGTTAGGAGTATTAACAATAACTTTTGTTTTCTCCTTCTTTTGTTGTAATAATGATAAATTTTCAGATGATTTTAATGAATCTGTAGAAATTCTTTGCGGAATTTTAACAAGTTCTTTATTATCATATGATTGTTTGTTATGCAAAGGTTTGACAATTTCATCAATTTTACCAAACATTTGCTCTAATGAATTAAAGTCAGAGTGCATATACAGATCAAATTCATTTTCTGAATTAATAGAATCTAGAGAAGTTGAGGATTGTGGATCAGACAATTTTATGTTTTTAGGCTGATTTTGTAACTTTTGTTCCATAGTTCTTAGTTCAGCCTTGAGAGTTCCATTCTCTGTCTCAAAATTTTTAATTTTCAATTCTAGATCAGAATTTATCTTTTCTAGAATTGAATACGGTAGATATAACTTTTGAGATTGAGTAGGTGATTCAGACAAATCCTTTTCAGAATATGTTTGAATGTACTCTTCTTTAATATCAGGAATATTACTTGTTTCATTTATTCTGGTATAATCACCAGAATTTTGCATTTTGTCTGATCGTAATCTTTTTATTTCTTCACTAGATTCTACTTCATCAGAGGCTTTCATAAATGCCATTTTTATTCCCAAGTTCATGTATCTGACATCATATAGTGTTGGTGAACTAGATATTGCTTTCGTCAGACACTTTGGATTTTCCCAACCAATTCCAGATTTAGAATTATAAAATTCTGTGTCTTTTGGTTGATTTTAATAAATGGTTTGATCTGTTTGCCCTCTTTTGATAAATTCATCTTCCATCTTCTTTATTTTTTCATAAAGTTTAGTTCGTTCTTCAAAAATAGCATGATATTTTACAGAAAAATTGGAAGCTTCTAATTCTGCAATTCTCAGTCTTTCTTGTAAGTCAGATATATTCTGAATAAGATTAAGTATTTTTCTTTGTAGTTCTTTTTCCTTTTCTTGTAAATCTGAAACTGCTCGTAAGGCTAATGCTTTATCTTTGGAAAAATCTAAAACTAAGTTATGTTCATTTCGATGTTTGTTTTCCAAAGAATGAGCATTTTTCTTTTCCGCCTTTAAAGATTTTTCAAACTTTTTAAGCATAAAGGCCATATGAGTTAGTTTTTCTTCTAGTACACATGATTCATCAATATCAGAGTCAGAATTAGAATGTACCTCCGGCTTATCTGAATCATCTGATCTATCTGACTCTGAATCTTCATCATTTTCAGCCTCAGTTTTCCCAGTTGCCATCAATGCAACTTCTTCTGTCTCTTCCTCCTCAGATTCTTGTCTTTCTGCATCCTCTTCATCAGTCAAACCAACCCATACCTCATCCTCAGCTATCATGGCTGATTCACTCAGTTCTGACTCATTGAAAATCTCTGATTTGAGGCAAATGTGAGCATCTTCATCCAGAATATCTTCATCTTCAGATAACTGTAACCAATGGTTATCCTCCGCCATAAGAGCTTTTCCCGACTCTTTTTCTTTTGCTAAGAGAGCCTTTCTCGTATGGTAGTCTGAGTTTTTGACTACTGGGAGTCTACATTCTCGGGCATAATGACCTGGTTTTCCACAGTTGTAACATTTCTGTTCTGAATCTTTCTTTGCTGACTTGTCTGATTTACATATTTGTCAGTCTTTCTTCCACTGCTCTCTCCAGATTTTTCATATTTGTCCTTCTTCTCAATTTTCCTTGAGCCTGTTTTGTATCGCATTTTATTGTTGGTTGGCTTTCTGTAGAACTTCTTTTGAAAGGCTTTTGTTAGCAGTGCCATCTGCTTTTTCATTTCTTCGATCTCTGAATCTGCAGATGAATCGGAGGATTCTGATTCGGAAGATGTACTGCTGACTACTGCTCTTTTCTCCTTTTTCATTTTATATTTGTACTTTTTCTCTGCCAGTAGTGCCAGTGGATCAGTAGTTTCTTTCTCGGCTTTCTTCTTTCCTGATAATTTCCTCAACACGACTTCTTGGTAGTTGTTGAGGTTTTCAAATATCATATGAAAATCCATTTCTTCAATATCCTTTGTTTGCTGGATAATCATAGCATATTTCTCCCATTCAGGGTTCAGAACGTTTAGAAACTTGACATTTATGTCCAGGTTGGACTTTGTCACTCCATTTCGTTTCATTTCACTTACCAAAGTCACAAACCTTAGGTAAGTGTTTTCCAGTAGTTCTCCTTCACGGGCTCTGAAATTTTCAAACGTCATTAGGCTGTTTCTAGCCCTGTTTGTGGCAGCTCTCTCAGATCCCCGCATCAGTTTACACACTTCATCCCATATTGACTTGGCAGTTTTATCCCCTAATTTTCTCTTCTTTTGAGCCTCAGTCAGGTTTGTGACCTCGACTGTCCTTGGTGATATCGGGGGATTACCGGTTGGTACTCCAGGTATTGTTTCCATAAATGTGGCTGGTCCTTCTGTTAAGGATTTCAGCATCTCTTCTGATAGATCATGAAAGCTGATGAATTCAAGAAACCTCTCTCTCCATTGAACATATTCACCCCTGTATAGGATTGGGGGTTTGGTTTCTGATCCCATTGCTAGAGCATCCTTTGACATATTGACTGATATATGGGAAACTATCCAAGATCTGATGAACTTTGATTGAGATTGAAAATTTGATCAAACTTGGAAACACAGATTAGTACTGAAATCTACAACACAGTAACTTGTTAGTAGCAATAATCAACTTGAATCAGACACTGAATAGACTTGATGTTGATGTAATGCAACAATCTTGAATAATGTGTGTATGAAACTCGAATGATCTAAGTATGAAACTCGAATGAGTTTAGAATGAAACTCGAATGGGTGTGATGTGAAACTCGAATGAGTTTGATGTGAGACTCGAATGTGTTTGGTGTGAAACTCGAATGTGTTTGGAATGAAACTCGAACGAGTTTGGTGTGAAACTCGAGTGAGTTTGGTGTGAAACTCGAGTGAGTTTGATGTGAAACTCGAATGATGTTCAGATACTTGAGTTTTAAAGTAAAACTCGATCAATACTTATCTGAAACTCGACTTGGTGTTTTGAAAAACTCGAATTTGTCTTCCTTAAAACTCGAATAATCTTCAAACTTATAATAAACTCGAATGAATTTTATATCCAACTCGATTGACTGAGGTTGTCAAGTCGATTGACTGAGGTTATCAACTCGATTGACTGAGGTTGTCAACTTGATTGACAGAGGTTGTCAACTCGATTGACACTATTGTCAACTCGACTTTCACAGGTATTTAACTCGAATGACACAATGGATATGTGTATTTCGAGTTTCTTAATACTTTGAGATTTTTCAAGTCTGAAATTTAAATTAAATCTGAAAATTTGCCCATTTTCACTTAAATTGCAATCGAAGGTTAGGATTTTGATTACAAACACTTTTTGTGAAACACTTTTGTCCAAAAATAGATCTAGAATGAACTTTTTCAATAGAACAGTAGTCGACTTTGTATTTTTCAAAATTTGACAAAAATGCCTAGATCTTTTTCTGTGTTTTGTGAATCACTTCAAGTTTATAATCAATTGATTCGACTATTGATCCTATACCTTCGATCCAATTTTCACTGTCTATGATCAACAGATTAAAAACCCTTAGTGATTTTAGGGTTTTTCGAAAAAATTGAGCAATATCGAAAAAAAAATTCAATCTCAGAATCAAAATATTCACCCCTAAATCTCTGATACCAATTGTGAATTACAGTTTCATATCAATCAAATAACAATTCAAGAACAATAACAATTCAGTAATCAAAACTAACCGAATGATTCAATTCCTGAGAATATCGATTACAGATGATGAGAGAATAATCCAAAGATGTCAGTAACCGTTTTCCGTACAAAATGGAAATGTCAGAGATTCTTTCATATTGAAAGTCAAACCTACTATTTATATACATATTTTACAACTATAGAAGAAATACAAAACAATCCCTATACTTTGATTTTCCATCAATTAAAATACATTCTAACATCCTATTTCCAGCTAGGATTTCCTTCCCTTCCCCAGATCTTATACTACACCTATTCGCCTTGAAATTGACTTCCAACCCTTTATCGCATAGTTGGCCGATGCTGAACAGATTGTGGCCAAGACCATCAACATAGAATACCTTCTGAATTGTTATCTTGTCGTACTCCAGAATTTCATAGCCTTTGATCGGACAGAACTGATCGTTTCCAAATCTGACCGTCCCACAGAATTTGTCCACGAAATTCGTGACGGTGTCTCGCTGTCCGGTTATGTGCTTGGAAGATCTGTAGTCAAGGTACCACACATGATTTACCTACAAGACGAAGTAAAACATGAGGTACCCACTTAAAGTTGGGTACCTTGGAATTCGGTAAATCATGCGGTATGACTTCAGGTAGATTAACAGATGGTTTCATTATCTTTGGAACCCACTTTTTAACAGTCTTTTTGGGTATCCATTTTGCACAGTTCTCTTAGGAACTGATTTTGAAATTTGCTTCTTAGGATCACTTTTCTGTAATAAAATGGGAACCTTGTTCTTTGCTACCCATACAAACATATCAAAATTATGGAATGATTTAACATTCAACGCATGACGTTTGACAAAATTAAATGAAAACAGTTCAGCACGAGAGTACTTAAAACATTGTTTATCAGTAGATTTATTACAGACAGATTTCTCTACAGATATAATGCTATCTGTAACACTCGTATCTTTCACTCTCCACTCCTTTGTAAAACTCGTCTTTTTCTTTGCCACTTGAAACTTTCGCCATATTTGTTTCAACGTTCATTTCACAGAATTATCTTACATTAGAGAAGAACATGAATTAGTCGATTTAGTATCATCTTTAATCTGCAAAACCTTCTTACCTTTGGAAGCATCTGCATTCTTTGTCGTTGTGTCACACCCCGTTACCCCGGTTGGCAACGAAGCGTGACGTCGCGGCAGCGTAACCATAATCATAATGAACGACCACTATATGGATGTTTTCAAAAATACATCGGTATAACTTTAAAAGATATAAATGTTTTACATAACCCGAAAATGATAAAGAGTAGTTCGCAAGATACAGAGATTTAAATACATAATTAAATTGTCCAAAATAATGCAAGTAAATCTCCGTCGGTTTGAAACTGAGTGCGACTCCTTAAATGCGGAAGCTTAAAAATACTACCGATGTGATGGACTTGCCTTAATATCCTGAAAATACACGCTAAAATACGTCAACAAAATTGTTGGTGAGCTCATAGGTTTACACGTAAATCTGACTTGTATGGACAACAATAATAGAGATTGAATTTATAAAATCATAAATTCCATGTTATGTATTACATATAAACCATCATGCAACCGAAGCTTAATTAAAATGAGTTTGCCCTGTGCAGTATCCCCGACCGTAATACCGTGTGTTGAATATATATGCACTCGCTGTTAGCCGACCCGAACTAACCCGAGTGGGGGCATGACTCCCAATAGATCTATCCACAATATATTCGCGCTTACAAATAAATGCAATTAACGGTTCATGATATAAGGGCTGATGGAACCACATGTGTAATACATAATAGAAATGAAGATGTTTTCGTGTCCATATAAAAACGAAGCATGTATTTCATCCCCAAAATATAACATTGTGAAAATAGGGGGCTATGAGAACTCACCGAGATTGCGATGGCAAAAACTAGCGTAAAAAGCTATTTATCGTAAATGGATGGATGATGCGTCACGTGAGTTTAATCGAGTCCTAAATGATAATGAGGACTTAATATCTCTAATATATGATGATATATACATTTATAGATTTTTATGTCTTAAATCACCAAACATTACAAGTTTATAAATAAAATTCGCTTAAAACGTCAAGTTTATATATATATATATATATATATATATATATATATATATATATATATATATATATATATATATATATATATATATATATATATATATATATATATATATATATATATATATATATAAATTTCTAGCTTTTTCGGAGGTTTTTCGGCCTACTTTGAGGCTGTTTTTGACCAAGCTCCAAAACGTTTTAGGCTTTGGTTTTCTAGGCTTGTTTTAGTCTTGCATAATTAATGTTAAGTAATTGTATTAGTGTATGATTAGTGTCACTAATCATAATTTAATTATGTACTTAGTTGAATTAATCCTTCATATCCACTAGTACAAAATATGTCATTCGTCACGCTAAAAAACTGTTGCCATAGACTTTTGGCCACAATTTTATTTTTCATTTAAATCGTGACCAAAGGTCGCATCACTTTTGGTACCTTGTGGCTACATTTAATATTTGTGACTAAATAATATGTAAAACTGTGGCCATATCCTAAAACCGTGGCTATATGGTAACAATTTGTATATAGTTGAGGTCTATATTTTTTAGTAACCGTGACCATAAAATACTTTTAGTTCACAATTTCTTTTAACACCATGACAGTTGGATACATTTAGACACACATAAACAATTAATCTGTGGCGTTAACATTTTTACAGACACGCATAAACAAATAAACCGTGGCCACCTGGTATATTTAAAGACGCACAAATTTTTAATCGTGACCATTGGATAAATTTATACACACATAATCAGCTAAACAGTAACTATTTGAGACATTTAAACACACCCCATTAATGAAACCGTGACAATTGGTTATATTTTGACACACATAAACTATTAAGTGTGACCATTGGTATATTTAGACATGCATAAACAATTAAACCGTGACCGTCGGGTACACTTAGACACATATAATTAATTAAAATGTGACCATTGGTTGCAATTGGACATACATAAAGTATTAAACCGTGACAATTGATACATTTTGACACACAAAAATAATTACAGCGTGACCATTATTTTAGTCACATAATAATTCGTTTATTCATGACAATTGGTTACTTTTAGACACATATAACAAACAATACCGTGACCATAAAGTATTTATAGTTACTTATGTATTCCTAATCGTGGCAATTGGTAAATTTTAGACACATGCAACAATACAATCTGTGACCATTAAATATTTTTTTTAACGGCAAACTATCCTACTCTTACTCCTACTCCTAAACTACTCATTTACCACAAGACTTACTTTCACCACCTAAATATCAACTTGTCTCCGACGGGAGTCGAACCCGTGACCTCTCACTTGTATCTCCACCCTCCTACCGCCACGCCAAAGGCCCTTTGGTGACCATCAAATACTTGTTGTCACATTATATTTCTTTTAAAATCACAATTGTTCCATTTAGACACGTGTTAAAAAATAAACTGTGACAATAAGTTACTTACAGCCACATGTGTTTTCTTTTATCGTTATTGTTGTTTACTTTTAGACACACATAACATTTATAATAGTGACCGTAAAATATTTATAGTATCATGTTGTTTCGTAAACGGTGATCGTTGATTCCTTTTAGTCATACAAATTAAAATAAAGTGTGACCATAAAATACATATACTCACATTCTTTTCCTTTAATTATTACAATTAATTACTTTTAGCCACATATATTAAAATAAGACGTGACCATAAACTACTTGTAGTCATGGTTTGTTTTCCTTTATCGTGATTAATATTTAGTTTTTGACACATATAAGACATTTAATCATGACCATAAAATACTTATACTGACATGTTGCTTTTTAAACTGTGACAATTGATAACTGTAACCATACAAAACAAACTAAATTATGACCACAAAAAACTTATAGTTACACTTTGCCTCTTTTATTATGACAATTAATTACTTTTAGTCACGTAAAATAAAATAAGACATGACCATAAACTTCTTGTAGTCGTGGTTGTTTTCTTTAATCATAATTAATGTTTACTTTTTGACACATATAAGACATTTAACCATGACCACAAAATAATACTAGTGATAAGTTTTTTCTTAAACTGTGACAATTAATAACCTTTAACCACACAAAATTAACTAAATCGTGACCATAAAGTAGTTATAGCCACATTTTGTTGCTTTTATTATGACAATTAATAACATTTAGCAACTGGTGAAAAAAATAAGTCGTGACCATAAACTACTTGTAGTCACGACATTTTTTCTTTTATCATGGTTAATGTTTAGTTTTTGACACACATAACACAATTAACCATGACCACAAAATACTCATATTAACAAGTTTTTTTTAAATATGACAATTGATAACCTTTAACCACACAAAACAAAATAAATTGTGACCATAAAATACTTTCAAATACATTTTTGTTCTTTATCATGGTTAATGTTTAGTTTCAGACACAATAATATATTAAACCGTGACGACTAAATACTTATAGGGACATTTTTTTCACTTAAACCATGACCACCGATTACTTTTAGTCACACAAACCAATTCTTGTGTGACCAGAAAATACTTATAGTCACTGTTTTTTTCTTTAATCATGAAAACTGTTACTTTTACACACTAATAAGAAATTAACTAAACCATGATCATTAAAAAAATATAGTCACAACATTTTTTTATCATGAGTATTGTTTACTTTTAGTTACATAAAAACAATAAACTGTTACCTTTAAATATTAATAGTCACAAATTTGTTTAATCCGTGACAAAAAACTCCTTATATTGAATTTTTTTAATGTGTGAGATTGATAACTTTTAGTCACAAAATAAATTAAATCGTGACTTAAATATACTTATAATCATATCTATTTCATTTTACTATTACTATTGTTTACATTTAGACACACATAAAAACATAATCTGTCACCTTTAAATATTAATAGTCACATGCTTGTGTGTCTTAAACTGTGACCAAAACATAATTATGGTGATATGTGTTTTTCTTAAACCGTGATTATTAATTACTTTTATATACATAAAAGAAATTAAATCGTGACAAAAAAAAATACTTAGTCATATTTTTCTCTTTTATCATGAATATTGTATACTTTTAGACACACATAAGAAACTAAACCGTGACTGTAAAATACTTATAGTCATAATAATTTTCTTATTTCATCACAATTGTTTACTTTTGGACACACTTAATCAACTAAATCATGACAATTAAATACTTATAGTCACAATATTTTTCTTTTACCATACGTGGCTAATGAACTCCACCCTTTGGTCACACAAAGCGATTTCGTGACCATATAAGTTAGCCTTCTGTCACAGTTTATTCATGTGACTAATTCCACCATATAATTTAGAGTCATACAATTAGACTTCAGGGTGTCCCTTTGGTCACCGAAAGAGATTTCCATGACCATATACATATTTATCGTCACAGTTAATAACCATCACAAGATTATTATAGACATCAAACAAATAACTGTGACAAACGATGACATCTGGTAACAATGTGGCAACCGTGACAAGTCTTTGTCACGATCCTTATGTTAATCTGTGGCTTAAGGTTTGAATGTGATTTGCAATGGTCACAGTTATTGAGATAAACTGTGCCTATCATAATAATACAAGTTCATATATGACCCTTTAGCCACGTCAATAACAAAAACTGTGGCTAGGCAGTTTGGACAAAACCGTGACCATAGGTCATTTTTGTACTAGTGATCGTAAATTGATCGGATTAATTGATTTCTCGATTCATCGCACCGATGAATTTGATTCTAATTGAGTTGAATTTTCTAATAAACCTTGTTAATCACTTGATTAATTTCTAACGACCACTGATTAGGCTATAATTGACTATTAAATACAGATTAGGTCATTGTTGTTAACCTGGATTAATGCCGGATGTTACAGTCTCCCCCTGTTAAGGGAATTTCGTCCAAAAATTAGCTAGTGTTCTCTACTGCTTGAGTATTTGAGAACAGCTGAGGGTATTTTTCTCGGAACTGATCTTCGTGTTCCCATGTTAACTCAGGACCTCGCTTAGAGTTCCATCTGACTTTTACTATCGTAATCCGACTGTGCTTGAGTTTCTTGACTTCTCGGTCCATTATTTCCGCAGGTTGCTCAATGAAGTTCAACTTATCGTCTAACTCTAGCTCGTCCATGGGTATTACGAGTGATTCATCAGCCAGACACTTCTTAAGATTTGACACGTGGAAGGTACTATAAACGTTACTAAGCTCTGGGGGCAGATCGAGTCGGTAAGCTACCGGGCCAATTCTTTTGGTGATCTTGAATGGTCCGATTTAACGGGGATTGAGTTTTCCTCGTTTCCCAAAACGGATTATGCCCTTCGAAGGCGAGACTTTCAACATTACTTGATCTCCCTCTTGGAATTCCAAATCCTTCTGTCGAACGTTTGCATAACTTTTCTGTCGATCCCGCGCGATCTTTAACCGATTACGAATCTGGGCTATCTTTTCTGTAGTCTCCTGGATGATCTCAGGTCCAGTAATCTGACTATCTCCTACTTCAGCCTAACAAAGCGGCGATCGACACTTTCGCCCGTAGAGTGCTTCGAATGGTGCGGTCTTATTACTTGAGTGATAGATGTTGTTTTAGGAAAACTCAACTAATGGCAGGTGTCTGTCCCAACTTTTGCCAAAGTCGATAACACATGCCATTAGCATGTCTTCCAAAGTCTGAATCGTCCTTTCACTCTGACCATCTGTTTGCGGGTGATAGGTTGTGCTCATATCTTGACGTGTACCCAGTGCTTCTTGCAATGACTGCCAAAATCTTGATGTGAACTGGCTGTCCCTGTCTGATATAATTGATACTGGCACTCCATGCCTTGAGACGACTTCTTTAAGATAGATTCGTGTTAACTTATCCATCTTCTCAGTCTCCTTGATTGGCAGGAAATGTGCGGTCTTGGTAAGTCGATCCACAATCACCCAAATGGTGTCATAACCTCCAGAAGTCTTCGGCAACTTGGTGATGAAATCCATGGTGATGTTTTCCCACTTCCACTGGGGTATTTCTGGTTGAACTAGAAACCCTGATGGTTTCTGGTGCTCAGCCTTAACCTTCAACCATGTTAAGCACTTGCTGACATAGGTAGCAATGTCAGCCTTCATGTTTGGCCACCAGTACATTCCTTTCAAGTCGTGGTACATCTTATCTGACCCTGGATGAATAGCATATCTTGTTTTATGCCCTTCATCCATGACCAGCTTCTTTACTCCGAATTTTGGTAACCAAATTCTGCTCATGAAGTACCGACATCCATCTGGCTTGATTTCAAACTGCTTATCCATACCTCTCAAGGCTTCATCCAGTAGATTACCCTCCTTGACTGCTTCTTCTTGTGCCTCGCGGACTTGAGAGTTTAGGTTTGACTGTATAGTCATGACCAAAGCTCGGACTCTCAATGGTTTAACCCGTTCCTTTTGGCTCAGGGCATCAGCTACAACATTCGCCTTCCCCGGATGATAACGAATTTCGCTGTCATGGACGCTAAGCAGTTGTACCCAACGACGTTGCCTCATATTTAACTCTTTCTGATTCTGGATATGCTGAAGGCTTTTATGGTCTGTGAACACCATGCACTTAGTTCCGTACAGGTAGTGCCTCCATATTTTGAGAGCAAACACCACTGCTCCAAGCTCCAAGTCATGAGGCGTATAGTTCACCTCGTGAATTTTGAGCTGCCGTGATGCGTAAGCAATGACTTTATCCCTTTGCATGAGCACACAACCTAATCCATTGTGTGAGGCATCACAAAAAACCACAAAATTTTCAGTCCCTTCAGGTAAGGACAGAATTGGTGCACTACACAATATTTGCTTTAACTGCTGAAACGCCTTTACTTGCTCTTCACCCCAGATATATTTTACATCCTTCCGAGTCAACTCTGTTAGGGAACCTGCTATCTTCGAGATGTTATCAATAAAACGTCTATAATAACCGGCAAATCCTAGAAATTGGCGGATTTCTGTCGGAGTTCTAGGAGTTGGCCAGTTCTTTATGGCCTCGATTTTTGATGGATCAACTTGGATTCCCTGGCTGTTGATCACATGTCCAAGGAATTTAACTTCTCGCAACCAAAATTCACATTTTGAAAATTTGCGTATAACTGTTCCTTCTCTAACAACTCCAAGATCAGCTTGAGATGTTGTTCGTGCTCCTCCTTATTTCTGGAATAGATGAGGATATCGTCTATGAACACTATTACAAATTTGTCCAGATACGGTTTACACACTCGATTCATGAGGTCCATGAATACGGCTGGTGCGTTGGTCAAACCGAATGGCATTACCTGGAATTCGTAATGTCCATCACGAGTTCTGAATGCTGTCTTGGGAATGTCTTCTTCTCAAACCTTTACATGATGATAACCGGATCGCAGATCAATCTTACATTAGAAGCTAGATCCCTGTAGTTGGTCGAACAGGTCGTCAATTCTGGGAAGGGGGTAGCGGTTCTTTACTGTCAACTTGTTTAGTTCTCGGTAGTCTATGCACATCCTGAAGGATCCGTCTTTCTTTTTCATGAATAAGACCGGAGCTCCCCAAGGTGAGGAACTTGGTCGAATGAATCCTTTATCCATCAACTCCTGTAATTGATTGGATAGCTCTTGCATTTCAGAAGGAGTGAGTCTGTATGGGGCTCTTGCCACCGGTGCAGCTCCCGGCACCAAATCGATTTGAAACTCCACTTGCCTAGTTGGCGGAAGCCCAGGCAAGTCTTCCGGGAAAACCTTCGGATAGTCACAAACCACTGGAATATCCTCGAGTCGTTTCTCCTCCGACTCTTTTTCTGCAATTTGTACCAGTACTGCATGGCAACCTTTCCTAAGGCACTTTAATGTTCATAGGCCGGATATGACATTCAGCTGTCGGTTCTTTCTTTCCCCTTGGACTGTTAGGACCTTCTTCTTGTGGAGTGGTATCCGTACCACTTTCTTACCGCACAAAATCTCGGCCTGGTTGTGTGACAACCAATTCATACCAATTACTACATCAAAACTTTCAAGTTCTATAGGCATCAAGTCTATCTTAAAGGGATGATCTGCCAGCTTCAGAGTGCATTCCTTAATAATACTACTTGCCTCTATTATTTTGCTGTCAGCCAGTTCTATAGTATAAGAGTTGTCTAAGGGAAAAGGAGTGGCATTCAAGTGCTTACTAAACTTATCAGATATAAAGCTCCTATCAGCCCAGTATCAAAGAGTACGTAAGCGTAAATGTCATTTAAAAGAAACGTACCTGATACCACATGGGGATCCTGACGAGCGTCACCTGCTCCTAACACAAAAGCTCTCCCCTGAGCTCCTCCAACATTTTTCAACTTCGGACACTCACTCTTGAAGTGCCCAGCAGCTCCACATTCATAGCAGCCTCTCTGATTGCCGCCATTGACACCCGGGGTTCCAAATTTACAGTCTTTGGCCACATGGCCAATACGTTTGCATTTTCCACAAGGGTTGGGCAGGGACCCTTGTTGTGATGAAAGGTGCATTGGGTGTAGAAAGGTTTGGTACCTGTGTATCCCTTCTTTGACTCAGTTCGTGCTACATAAGCGTTGATGGTCTCGGGCATCTTGGATTGCGAGCCCGTATTCCTCCCTGACTTGTCATCCCTTTTTCTCTTGTTTTCCCCAGCCTTGGCTTCATTTCTCCGGGACACTTGATCCATAAGGTTGTTGGCCATTCTGATGGCATCCTGTATGGTGGATGGGTTGGAGGTAGTGACATTACCTTGAATTTGAGGAGCGAGTCCCCAACTGTAACGCTCGATTTTCTTGTACTCAGGGGTCACCATCTGAGGCACAGAATACTTAGTTCGTGGAATCGGTTGGTGTACCCAGCTACATCCGTTCCCTTCATAGCCAGATTCAAAAACTCTGACTCCATTTTCTGTAGCTCATTCCTCGGGCAATACTCATCGGTCATCATCTGCTTCAACTCGGTCCAGGCGAGTTGGTAAGCTGCATCAATCCCCACAAACTGGGTATATGAGTTCCACCATGTCAAGGCGCTGTCTTGCAGGTTGTGGGTGACGAACTTCACCTTTTCTCCTTCAATGCATCCGCTAACACGGAAGACAGACTCCAACTTTTCGAACCATCGTACTAATCCAACGGCTCCTTCAGTTCCATTGAAGTATCGGGGCTTGTAGCTCAAAAACCCCTTAATTCCACAACACTTTGGGTGGGTTTCAGTTCCTCCCGTGGTGGGGCTAGCACCACCATCTCCATTAGCTGAACTGTTTTCGTTGGTCTCGTAAGTGGCTATAGCAGCTGCCACTCTTTGTGCAACTAGTTCCTCAATTTCTGCGGCGTTCATAACTTGTCTTGGCAGAATTATCTTAAAGTTTAAAGAAAATCGCATAGTGTATGAAGTTGAATCTTAAAGATGTAAATTTTTCTTAAGGCACAACACTATAATCATCAAACACAATTTCAGAAATAACTTGCAATTTTCATTAATCATTCATAACTTTCATACATTGGGGCGGGTTATTACCCGAAAATTTTAGTCCTACACTATTACATAATAATTTCCTAATATTACAAAGATAGAGGAGGGGGGTACTAGGTGCGGGAGTGATCCGGGATCTCTCCCTTTTCTAAAGCATTGAGGCGCCGTGTCAGCTCCTCATTACGGGCCTCGCTCTCGGCTAATCGTTGCCGGAGCTCGTTCAGTCCGTCCTGCTGAATGGCGAGGGCGTGCTGGTTGGCCCAGTATAAATTGGAGTTTTGTAACTCCTCCCGGTCTAAACGAGCAGTCATTTCTCCGATGTCTTGGTTAAGCAACCGAAGTTGGAGATCATGCCTTGAAGACCGTGCTACCAAGAGTGGTATGGTCTGTTCGGCGGGTTCTTGAGTGAGTGACGGGATAGGTGCGGAGGATGGTCCTCCAATCTCAAAGTGGGAAGGGATTCCTTCCTCTTGCCTCCATTCACGGAGGGTTTCAGGTATCCAGCCCCATCGTCGGGTTTCTATACGTCGGTGTGGTGGTGGGGGATTGGGTTGAGGAGTCGAGATGGGAATAGACTCCCGTCTCGGCATGATCACCCGCTTTCGGGGTGTATACAACATTTTAGGGCCGTTTGGGTATGGCCGGTATGACTTAAATGATGGCTCTGCCGGGTGGTATGGAATGTGGGCGGGGACCGCTGGGGGCGGTGGATCCTCTCCGTCGTCATCTTCTTCCATCGGTTCCTCTTCTGACTCCTCCATTGGTTCTTCGGAGGGGTCTTCTTCAGATGGTTCTCCTTCAGTGAAAACCTCAGTAACTGCGGGGCTCGTAGGGGTGTACTCATCCTCTGAATCTGACAAGATGATGGTCTCTAGGTGGGACATGTTTTCTGCTATCAAGGTCCATTCATAGTCTTTTAGTTAGTTACAAAATATTTTTAAAACTAGTAAAACTTAAGTGCAGTTATAGTCTAGGGTACTAATGCAACCTAGTTCACTATAACTATGGCTCTGATACCAATCTGTCACACCCCGTTACCCCGGTTGGCAAGGAAGCGTGACGTCGCGGAAGCGTAACCATAATCAAAATGAACAACCACTATATGGACGTTTTCAAAAATACATCGGTATAACTTTAAAAGATATAAATGTTTTACATAACCCGAAAATGATAAAGAGTAGTTCGCAAGATACAGAGATTTAAATACATAATTAAATTGTCCAAAATAATGCAAGTAAATCTCCGTCGGTTTGAAACTGAGTGCGACTCCTTAATTTTGGAAGCTTGAAAATACTACCGATGTGATGGACTTGCCTTAATTTCTTGAAAATACACGCTAAAATACGTCAACAAAATTGTTGGTGAGCTCATAGGTTTACACATAAATCTGACTTGTATGGACAACAATAATAGAGATTGAATTTATAAAATCATAAATTCCATGTTATGTATTACATATAAACCATCATGCAACCGAAGGTTAATTAAAATGAGTTTGCCCTGTGCAGTATCCCCGACCGTAATACCGTGTGTTGAATATATATGCACTCCCTGTTAGCCGACCCGAACTAACCCGAGTGGGGGACATGACTCCCAATAGATCTATCCACAATATATTCGCGCTTACAAATAAATGCAATTAACGGTTCATGATATAAGGGCTGATGGAACCACATGTGTAATACGATGTTTTCGTGTCCATATAAAAACGAAGCATGTATTTCATCCCCAAAATATAACTTTGTGAAAATAGGGGCTATGAGAACTCACCGAGATTGCGATGGCAAAAAGTAGCGTAAAAAGCTATTCATCGTAAATGGATGGATGATACGTCGCGTAAGTTTAATCGAGTCCTAAATGATAATAAGGACTTAATATCTCTAATATATGATGATATATACATTTATAGATTTTTATGTCTTAAATCACCCAACATTACAAGTTTATAAATAAAATTCGCTTAAAACGTCAAGTTTATATATTTTCCAGCTTTTTCGGAGGTTTTTCGGCCTACTTTGAGGCTGTTTTTGACCAAGCTCCAAAACGTTTTAGGCTTTGGTTTTCTAGGACCTTAAACTACTATATACAAAGGATTTTTAGAATCAAGAACGTCCATTTTTCGAAACTTTAGGTTGGTGAAAAAGCTCGTTAAAAACCCTATGTTGGCCATTTTTGAGCTGTCAAACTTTCGGTTTCCCAAATAATTTCTGGAGGTCTTAAACTCCAAAATAAATTATGTAAAAATTCCAGATCTATAGTTAAGACATAGATCTAACTTTTGAGACAAGAATCAACTCATTTCGTTAAGTTATGAATTAGTTATGATTTTTCAAAGTTGATATAAAATTTCTGCCGAAAATCCGCAGTTTATAAACTTGAAACAACTTACGATTCTTGTTGTTTATTCAAAGACTACTTGTATAAAAGTTATAAAAGTTATATAACACATATATAACACATGTTTTCATAATATTAACATGTTTATAATGTGTTCCTATATTCATAAACATATTTAAAGAAACAACTTAAAAATAAGAACTAGAAACTTATAAACTTGAGTTTTTATGAAAGGGGAAATTGCGCAAAAAACCTCTAAGTTGGATCATTTTTGCGATTAAAACCCCCAACCATTTTTCATTTCACAAAAAACCTCCAACCGGTTAAAACTTTGTAAATTTGGGTTTTTTCCAAAAATTCTGACTTGCAACCGGTTTAGCCAGTTGCAACTTGATGACGTGTACAATTTTTAAATAGATTTTTGTATAAAAAACCCCCAACTTGTTTAGTTTTTTCAATTAAAACCCCAAATCATTTCTCATTTGATAAAAAAAACCTCCAACCAACAAAAATAATTAAAACTGAGTCTTCACTGATGGAACATAAATAAACGAAATTCAGAAGCTAAAAATGGAACATAAATAAACGAAATTGAACATAAAGCTGAAGCTAAAAATGCAACTCGTGAACACAAAATGAAATTGATTCCATCGGCACAATTGAAGTTAAAATTCAAAATTAAACGGCAAAAGTTAATCGAACATCCATACATTAAATAAATAACACTGAACATAAAGATGGGATAGAGTAATCGGAGTTGCCGGAGGTAGAGAAGAAGAGAAAAGGTAAATATTATTGTTGGTTAGAGATAAAAAAAATAGTTAAGGGTTTTAATCGAAAAAGTCACCAACTTAGAGGTTTTTTATGCATAAATTCAGTGGGTTTGCCATGTGGACGCCACGTGTGTGCCATGTAAGCATATTAACCTATTATAACCGGTAATGTCCTAATTTCAAAAGATTTTACCGGTTAGATGTTTTTTGTGCAACAGAAAATGGTTAGGGGTTTTAATCACAAAAATGGTCCAACTTTAGGGTTTTTTACGCAATTATCCCTTTATGAAAGTTATTGTTGTTGGTGATATATATTATGCAAGACTTATATAAACATAAATATATGATGAAATAAGTTAGTATTTACTTACTTTAATGAAAATGAGTAGAATGTTGGATCTTCAAAGATTTCACCAAGAACACCTTGCAAATGTGAAGAACACTTAAAAGAAAATGGTGGGTTGTGTGTGTGGGTATATGGCCGGTTTTTGGAGAGGAGAAAGAGAGGTTTTGGTGTTTTGAAAGTGTGAAGAAAATGCAAGGAATTAGGGTCTTATTTATAGAGGTGAAAAAGGTGGTGAAATGATGAAAATAGTTGTAAAATCTTGCTTGAAATGAAAGAGGAGGATTTGATGTAGAAATGTTGAGTAAAAAATTTTTTCATAGGTCCTTTTTGGTCCCTCCTTTGGCCGGCCTATATGGGGTATTTTTGGTGTATTGTTTTTTTGTATAAAAGTACTTAGAAATGTATTCTTGTATTTCCCTTTTCTTGTAAATTTATAAATACATTTGGATGCATTGTTTTAATGACTTGTTTTAGTCTTGCATAATTAATGTTAATTAATTGTATTAGTATATGATTAGTGTCACTACTCATAATTTAATTATGTACTTAGTTGAATTAATCCTTCATATCGTAAATTGATCAGATTAATTGATTTCCCGATTCATTGCACCGATAAATTTGATTCTAATTGAGTTGAATTTTCTAATAAACCTTGTTAATCACTTGATTAATTTCTAATGACCACTGATTAGGCTATAATTGACTATTAAATACAGATTAGGTCATTGTTGCTAACCTGGATTAATGCCGGATGTTACACGTTGTAACCTTAGAAGAAGATGATTCACCTTTTCCAAATTCTGGAGTAACAAAAGAAACTTTTGCTTTCTCCTTTTGTGTGAAACAGATGATGGAACTAATTCAACCTTAGAAGTTGTAGGTATTCTATTCGAAATACTTACTGGTTCTTTAGGTTTATCAGTTTGTTTGTCATGAAGTGGTTTAATAAACTCATCAAATTTGACCAACATTTCTTCCAAAGAATTGATATCAGAGTTCATATACAGATTAAACTCTTTTTTAGAATTAATAGTTTTAGGTTGAATTGAAGAAATCTGATCTGGTTGAGATTTGATTTCAGGCTGGGTTTTAAGTTGCATTTCCAAATCTTTAATCTCAGCCTGAAGTTTTTGCTTTTCATTCTTAAAAGATTTAATTTTCAATTCAAGATCAGAGTTAATCTTCTTAAGAATTGTGTTTGGAATATAAGGCGTTTGAGTAGAATATGTATTTTCTAACAAATCTTTATCAGAATATGTCTGAATATATTCTTCTAATATGCATGGATTTTGATAACTGTCATTAAGCTTGTTATAATCAAAATTATTTTGCATTTTATATTTTCCTCAATATTTTCAGATCTTCACATGATTCTATCTAATCTGATGCTTTCATAAAAACCATTTGTAATCTCAAATTCATGTATCTAGTATCATACAGAGTTGGTGAACACAAAATTGCTTTCGTTAGATACTTAGGATTATCACAACCAATTCCTAATTTTGAATTATAAAAATCAGTATCTTTTGGTTGATTCAGATGAATAGTCTGCTCTGTTTGACCTCTTATAAGAAATTCATCTTCTAAGGACTTAATTTTATCATACAGTTTTGTCCTTGTAACAAAGATGGAATTATGTTTTACAGAATAATTTGCTGATTCTAATTCTGCTAGTTTTAGTTTTTCTGTTAAGTCAGTAATAGTGTTACTTAGCTTTTCATTTGGGAGTTGAATATCATTGTACCTTTCTTCTTTGTCTGATACAGATTGCAATGAAAATGCCGTATCTTTGGAAAACTCTAACACTAAAGCATGTTCGAGTCTCAATTTGTTTTTTCAAAGAATGGACATTCTTTTTCTCGGCTTTTAAAGATTTTCAAAGTGTTTTAGCATGTAAGCCATCTGAGCAAGTTTTTGTTCTAGCTCACAGGAGTTATCATCATCAGAATCAGGATTAGATTGTACCTCGGGTGTCTATGATTTGTCTGAGGCATCTGAATCTGACCCGTTAGTTTCTTGGTCTTTGCTGCCTCCAACTTCTCCTGTGGCCATCAATACCATTTCCTCTCTAAGTTCATTCTCAAAATCAGAGTCCTTTATCTCTTCACCTTCATCATCAGTCAAACCCACCCAGACTTCATCTTCAGCCAGCATTGCAGATTCACTTAACTCAAATTCATTAAAAATTTCTAACATCAGGCAAATATGTGCATCTTCATCCACAATATCTTCATCTTCAGACAGTTGAAGCCAGTGATCATCGTCAGCCATTAAATCCTTTCCAGCCTGTTTTTCCTTAGCCAGCAGAGCATTCCGAGTATAGTAGTCTGAATTTTTAACTACTGGTTGTCTGCATTCCCTTGCAAAGTGGCCTGGCTTGCCACAATTGTAGCATTTCTGCTCAGCTTCTTTCTTGGCCGACTTTTCAGGCTTCTCATACTTTTCAAGCTTCTTACCACTACTTTCTCTAGATTTTTCATATTTGTCTCTTTTCTCAAACTTCCTAGAGCCTCTTTTGTATCACATTTTATTATTCGTGGGTTTGCGATAGAACTTTTGTTGGAAAGCCTTCGTCAGGAGAGTCATCTGTTTTTGATCTCCCCTATCTCTGAGTCTACTGATGAATCTGTTGATTCTGAATCAAATAAACTGCTGCTTATAACAACACGCTTCTCCTTTTTTAGCTTGTATTTGTACTTTTTATCTGCAAGGAGAGCCAGAGGATCAATCGTTGCTTTCTCAGCCTGCTTTTTTCCAGACATCTTTCTTAAAACAACTTCTTGATAGTTGTTAAGGTTCTCAAACACCATATGAAAATCCATATCATCAATCTCTTTTGTCTGTTGGATTATCATTGTATATTATCCCATTCTGGATTGATAACATTCACGAATTTTACGTTGATGTCCAGATTTGTCTTTGTTACCCCGTTTCTGTTCATCTCACTCACAAGGTTAACAAATCTCAGATATATGTTTTCTAACAGCTTTCCTTCTCTAGCTCGGAAATTCTCAAATGTCATCAAGCTGGTACGTGCCCTGTTTGTGGCTGCCTTGTCTGACCCTCTCATAAGCTTACACACCTCATCCCAGATGGATTTGGTTGTGGTTGTATTTGTCAGACTTATATAGATGTCATTTGGAATTGAAATCAACAGAAGTTTCCAAGCTGTTTTATTTTCTTTTCTTTTGTGCCTCAGTCAGATTTGCAATTGTGACCTTCTCTGTTCTCTCTGGTATCAGAGGATTTATGTTTGGAACTGCATGAATAGTAACATAGAATCTTGTAGGGCGGTCTGTCAGTGTGGCCAAGATATTCTCAGATAAGTCGTAAAAGCTTATAAGTTTAAAAGGTTCCCTCCACTGCACATATTCTCCTCTGTAAAGAATTGGAGGTTTGGTTTCGGAACCCATGACCAGTGCGTCTTTAGAAATTGTGATTTGTTAAAACTGAATCTTCCAAGATCTTTTTATGGAAAAAAGGAATGATTTCTAAATGAACACTGAAAAACAACCTCTAAGTATGAAAGACCAGACTCGAAATAAGAATGGCCAAACTCGGGTAAAGAAGTGTGAAACTCGGTCAAAGAAGACTAAAAATCGAATAAAGAAGAGTCAAACTCGAACAGTGAAGTATAAAACTCGAATGAGGAAGGATCAAATTCGAACAAAGAGTAATGAAACTCGAATTAAGAAGTATGAAACTCGAATGGAACTACACTCAATTTGAATGAAATTATGTTCAACTCGAATGATAAAGGAATGAACTTGAATGGTCTTGATCAAACTCGAATGAAGCTTTAGTCAAACTTGAAGAATTATTAATCACAAGTATTTCAACTCGAAAACAAGTGTTGTAAAACTCGATTTAAGTTTTGTGAAACTCGAATGAAGGGTTTTCAAACTTAAATGAAGTTTTATCAAACTCGAACAGTACACTTATCGAACTCGATTAAAGATTGATCAAAGTTGGTCAATTCTTTAATCAAACTCGATCAATATACTTATCCAACTCGATTCAGACTTTCTAAAACTCGATGAAAACACTTATCCAACTCGAACACTTCTTTATGAAACTCGATTAAAACAAAAATGGGAGTTTTATCCGAGTTAGAACAGAATATTTAAATTCCAAGTTCAAAACCTCAATTTTCAACCAAAAAACTTCTAGATGATCCCAGAATGAGATCGAGTGTTCGGTTTTCACACACAGACGCTTTTTGACTGAACACTTTGCCTAAACTCAGATTGAAACCCCAAAATTTTGCAAAAAGAGTGAAGAACAAAAAGTTGTACTCACAGAATACTTAAGATGGACACGAATAAAGATACGAAGGCTACATGAAATTGCTGCAAGTTATTTTCGTCTTTTTCTATCTCATTAAAATGGAAACCAAATACAATTTATAAGAAAAAAGAAACACAAAGGCTAAATACTTCTGCTAACTAATTCCTTATTTCCAGGCCATCCTTCACTAGTTATTGACTTCCCACTTTCCCATTCCCTTATTTTCTCCTAACTCTATGCATGATCATATCCATGCAAACGTCACCCGTAAACAAACCCATCAAGATTAAACCCAACATTCACCCCCGTAATCTTGATGATCTTGACCCGTTTCTTGCTTTCTTTTTGCTGCAACTTTCTACGGCACTCGTTCGATCTTGCTTTCTTGCTAAAACATGTTTCTAGCTTACTTGCTTCCTTGCTATGATTTCATGCTACTTGCTAGTGGTTTTGCTTCGGTCATGCGGCTTGCTACCTTGCTATGTTTTGTCTTCATGATACTACTTGCTACTTGTTTTTCTTTTTGTTTCTTGCTTGCCTACTTGCGTAAACGAGCTGCTACTTCTTTCTTCCGATCACCAATGGTGACCGACCTTGCTCCTTGCTCTCTTCCTTTGTCACCGGCGAGTTACAGTGCATTCTACTCATCGTCCTTCCTTTCTCACGTAACCCACCGGTAACCCTAATCTCCTTTGGTCTCGGTCTCCTGATGCCTCTCCTTCGGTCTTGGTATATTTAGGCTTCGGTCTAGAAAACCCTGCGGTCACGGTTGTCTCTTTCGGTCTAGATGCCATCCAGTCTTTTGCGGCATCTCGGTCTTCTCTTTATTCCACCGGCATTCACTTTCCGGTAGCGGTCTTCTTCGATCTCTTTCGTACTTTCTTCCTTGCTAGCATGGGTCTACGCCGGACTATTTCGGTCTCACCGGCGTCGGTCTTTTCGGTCATTAGCGGAACTCACTTTCCAGACATTGTTTTTTTGTTCTTGCTTTCTTGATTCTTCCGTACAAGACAAAATAATTCTGCAAAGAACAAATTGGAAATATTAGTGTTGATCTAAGTGGTCCATAAACAAAAATTGATGAAGAAAGAGAACTCATCCTTATGACGAGTTTCCCTAAGGACTAATATTTCCCCATGTCACTCTGCAAGTTAAACAACCAAGCCAGGTTTGGTACTTGGACAATGGCTGTTTAGTCCACATGACAGGTTACAAAGATTTGTTGAGTGATCTCAAGCCTGAAAAGGGCCCAAAAGTCACATTTGGTGACAATGTCCAGGGATCCACAGAAGGATATGGAACCCTTCATGCAGGTGCTGCAACCTTCAACAGAGTAGCCTATGTGTCTGGGCTAAAACATAACCTTGTAAGTATAAGTCAACTGTGCGATACTGGCTACAAGGTTAACTTTGATGAGCACCTAGGGTACATAATGGATTCCCAAGGAAAAGTTGTGCTGTGTACAGAAAGAAAGGGGTATACATTGTAGACATGAAATCTGCTGATCAGACAACAAAAACCTGTTTTTTCTCGAGAAGCAATACAGACCTCAACTGGTTTTGGCACAAAAGGCTATCACACCTGAACTTCAAGAATATCAACAAACTCTTTAAGCAAGGGTTAGTAACATGTTTGCCTTCTATAACCTTTGTTAAGGATAAACTCTGCACTGCTTGTGTGAAGGGTAAGCAAAGAAAGACATCTTTTAAATCTAAGCATAATTTCTCAATTGATACACCTCTCTTCTTAATCCACATGGACTTGTTTGGACCTGTTAATGTCTCAATTCTAGGATGTTGAAGATACTCCTTAGTAATGGTTGATGAGTTCTCCAGGTATACATGGGTGATCTTCCTAAAAACCAAAGGAGAGGCTGCAAGAGAAATTATTGGTTTTATTAAGAAGATGGAAGTTCTGAACTCTACTCAAGTCAAGCATCTTAGAAGTGATCATGGTAAAGAATTCAAAAATAGTACTTTTAAGAAATTCTATGAAGAAAAAGGAATTTCTCAAAACTTTTCAGCTGTAAGGACTCCACAACAAAATGGAGTTGCTAAAAGGAGAAATACAACCTCTCATTGAAGCTGCTAGAACAATGCTATGTGCATCAGGTCTTCCTTCATCATTTTCGGCTGAAGCTGTCAACACTGCCTATTCCACTCAAAAAAGATCCTTAGTGGTAAAGAGGTTCAACAAAACTTCTTATGAATTACTCAAAGGGAGAAAGCTAAATATATGCTATTTCCATGTGTTTGGGATGCTCTTGTTTCATTTTATACCAAAATGATCAGTAGGCCAAATTTGAACCCAAAGCTGATGAAGGAGTGTTTGTTGGATATTCAACAGTTTCGAAAGCCTATAGAGTATACAACTCCAAAAGAAAGGTGATAGATGAATCTATCAATGTCACCTTTGAAGAGTGTATAAGACCTTCAACCAAAGTTGTTCCTGAATATGTTTCACGGGATTTCAGCTTTGATGATATCATGTATTCAAATGCTGAAGAAAAGGACTCAAAAGCTTCCACATCACCCAGAGTGGAATCTGTTAACCACAATGGACATGATGATGACTATATGGGCACACCCTCTGTGAATAAGTGCACTAATATACTTAATGTACCATGTCCAGATTCAATCAATACTGATTTCCATGAATACCCTGCTGATGTGTTCAACAACAACACTAGTTCATTCTCAACAGATGACCAGGCTCAAGATGTTAGTGTGTTTAATAAATCTTGAGAGCTATTCTACAAGATCTGTTGAAAATGAAACCAGTGTACATGAGACAGAGGAATCTTCATTGAAACATGATCCTAAGTGGATCAGGTGTCACCGAAATGATCAAATCATTGGTGACATCAACAAAGGTGTGCAGACAAGATGGGACAGTCTTGGAAACATCTGTATGTTTTCAAGTTTTGTGTCACTAATGGAGCCAAAGAAAGTTGATGATGCACTAAAAGATACCAATTGGATCACTGCCATGCAAGAGGAACTCAATCAGTTTGAGAGAAACAAAGTATGGAAGCTGATCCCTATGCCTAAAGGCAAAACTATTATTGGCACCAAATGGGTTTTCAGAAACAAAATGGATGAGCAAGGTCATGTCATTAGAATTAAAGCAAGACTAGTTGCTCAAGGGTATAGGAAAGATGAAGCTATAGATTATGATGAAACATTTGCTCTAGTGGCTAGGCTAGAAGCAATTCGTATGTTTCTGGCTTATGCTGCTCACAAGAGCATGAAGGTATTTCAAATGGATGTAAAGAGTGCATTTTTTTAATGGAAAGCTGCAAGAAGTGGTATATGTTAAGCAGCCTCCAGGTTTTGAAAATGAACTTCATCCAGGTTTTGTCTATAAGATGGACAAATCACTCTATGGTCTGAAACAAGTCCCAAGAGCCTGGTATGACACTCTTACTGATTTCCTTATGAGCAATGGTACTACATTTTTCATAAAGATTGTGAAAACTGATATAATGCTTGTTCAAATTTACATGGATGATATTATATTTGGTTCTACTAATGAACAGTTATGCACGAATTTTTCAATGCTCATGAAATCTAAGTATAAAATGAGCATGATGGGTGAACTTACTTTCTCTTTAGGATTATAGGTTAAACAAACCTCAAATGGAATTTTCATAAATCAAAGAAAGTATACATTAGATCTCTTGAAAGAGGTTAAATTTGATCAATGTTCTCCCATCAAAACCCCAATGGCAACCAATGTAAAATTGGATGCTGATACCTGTGGCAAAGCATTTTCAGTAATAGCTTACAGAGGTATAATTAGGAGCTTGCTATATCTAACTGCTAGTAAACCAGATATAGTGTTTGCTACATGTCTATGTGCTAGGTTTCAAGTTGATCCAAAGGAATCACATCTAGCTGCTGTAAAAAGAATCTTCTGATAACTAAAGGGTACACCTGGTTTGGGTCTTTGTTATCCCAAAGACACTAGCCTTGATCTAATTGGCTATTCAGATTCTGATTTTACATGTTGCAGGCTAGATAGAAAGAGCACAAGAAGTGGACGTCAATTCCTTGGTGGAAAGTTGATCAGTTGGTGTAGCAAGAAGTAAAGTTATGTTTCTACTTTTACTGCTGAAGTTGAATATATTGCTGCTGGAAGCTGATGTGGGCTAATTTTATGGATGCAACATCAGCTTGAAGACTATGGCCTTGTATATAGAAAATTTCCTATTCTATGAGACAATAAAATTGCCATAGCCATCTCCAACAATCCGTCTTCAATTCTAGAACAAAGCATATTGAGGTTAGACATCACTTCACAAGAGATCACATTCAAAAAGGTAATGTGGAGGTAACTTTTGTTCCCAGAGAATAACAGCTTGCAGAATATTTTCACCAAACCTTTTGATGAAAATAGGTTTAATTCCCTTGTGCGCAAGCTGGGAATGTTAAAGTGATTAAATGTCATTGATGTTCTAAAACTACTCAATCAAATCTGAAAAATTTTTACAAAACAACTTTGACAGAACAAGTTTCATCTGTTCTGCACTTAGCCAATTTCTTAAGATTTGAACAGGTTTGACGAGTAACAAGTTTGACAAAAAAACAAGTTTTTCAAAACTAAGTTTTTCTTTCAAACCTGTCTGTCGTCTAAACCTGAAACCTGCTCACTCTGCATTCTGTCATACAAGGCATAGCCTTGTAATCTGTTCACCTATTGAACAGGTTTCACATCGAAATCTGTTCTCATATATTTGACAGATTTCATAGACAGGTTACAAAATGATCAGCTTTTGATGAAATACTTTCATCACAGGTTGGAACAACAGTCTAGAACATCAGCTTTTAATTAACATTACTTCACATTTAAGTTTCTTAAATTACGTATTTATTTATCTTAATTACCTGTGGATAATGTATGTTACATGATTAAGTGGAGAAAAAGGTCATGTTGGTCTGACAAACGTGCTGACGTGGTAAACCGTTCCGTTTTCTGTTAGTCATCATATTTCAAATCAACCGCAAAAATTTTCTCTGTCCCACTATCTCACATTGAAATCCTATAATTACCCATATCATTGTTTCATCATCTTCTTCTTCCTCACTGCATCTATACCCTCTGCAAAACCCTAAAAACTTACAAAAAACTTTGTGTCCAAAAATCACGAATCCTCACCTACTCCTGAAAATGGCCTCCAATAACCCCTTTGTACCTGCATTCCTTGGTGATGATGTTGTCAAGCATCCATCAGACACCACCATGTAAAGCATCAAACCCACAAACTATGTGGCCAATCTGACCATTCGCAAAAACTATGTTGGGAAAGGATATGTAAGGTCCACCCTCTATCGGATCTATCAAGGCGTCATGACATCTAACGAGTGCGAAATCCTCGTTTAATGGTAACGGATCGATCACAAACAATCACACGTGAACACGGAGCCAAACACAATATAGTCAAATGAATATCGACCCCACAAGATGTATCGCTCCTCTGGTTACTCCTTTGCTCTCAAAATCGTATGAAAATATTATTCTTAAAGTTGTGTCTAAATCTTGAACATAAGTTCATAATATAAACATTAAGTTCGTGCATGGCCCAAGCCCACGAACTTATAAGTTCAAGCCCATGCAGTTAAGTTCGTATGATCTTATCGGAGCTAAGTTCGTATGAACTTATCAACCATAAGTTCATACCTCATGAACTTATCATGCCATAAGTTCATACCTCATGAACTTATCATGCAAACATGAACATAATACACAATCATGAACTTAAGACATAAACATGAACATATAATCTTGACTTTGTATTCATAATGCCCTATCTCTTACAATTGATTATCAATTACAAACTAGACTGCTGTCGTCACACCGGGTGTACCAACAGACTCCCCCATGACTATAGCTTCTAGTTGTTTTTCATTGATCTACAAAACTGGGCTTGTTCAGATTGCTTCATCCAAAAAGACCCTCTTCAACGCAAACTCTAACCACTCTCTGGTATTTCCTGCCTTCATGATTGAAAATCGTCTGCTCGTGAAGCTTCTGCAGGTCACCCCGAGATAGGTTCACAAGATACAAGGGATCATATATCTTCAAAATAACTTTCTCGTCTTCATCCTCCATTATCGCCTCAACTGTTTCATTGTCGACGTACCACCACTACATGTTTCCCAGAACGTACTGTGGCATGCTCTTCAACGGAACCTTCTTTAAGCATTTATTTGGTTTGTAAATCATCTTAGTCCATGGCCTACTAGTCTGAGGATCAATTCTTGTTTCATTTACTTCTCTTCTACCAACCCTTGGCTTAATCCTTTCAAACCTTCCAGATCGACCCTCTTTTCTGATAATTTTTGCAACTACTTCAGCATAAGGGTCGTCTCCTAGGTTGATAAGTTCCTTCCATACAAACTCCTTGAATTCAGATTTTGGCAATCAGCTAAAGTCCTTCAGTCTTCTCTTCAGATACTGTAGCCCATGCCTTCTCTTTAGAATAAATAGTTGCAGTTCTCTGTCAAAGAACCAACTCATAATACTACCTGATAGATCTTCTGCACTTGGCACCTTCATCTTCTTCTTTGTGGCCAAGTCTATCTTTTTCTTCTCTCTCTTGAACCACAATCTCTTCTTTTGTTCTTTGAAGAGCTCCCTGCCAGGCATCTCAGAATCTGATTCTTCATTTAGTGCAGATATCAGCATATCTAGATCTATCAGATTCTAATCTTCATTCAAATATTGTTTCGTGATAGGTTGCTTATATACAAAATTCTCATTAACATCATCATCCTCATCCATAACTACTTCATCGTCTGACTTCCAATCTAGCACATCTTTAGGAATGAACTCTCCTTCCTCAAGATCCTCCTGTTCTAAGTCATCTTCAAAGTCAAACCTCATCTCTTCTTCATGCAACCCTAACAAGGCTCCGATTATATCTTCGGTCACTTTAGTTGTCTCTGAAACTTTTTCTTTTGCCTTTGTCAGCAGCTGAAGACCCAGACTCCCCCTGAGGATCAGCAAGCTGAGATTGTTGTCTCGAAAGATCTTCCAGCTCACTGTCTTTGTTAGCGCTTGGGTCGTCTCATTCATCTTCCCTATGAATATGCCTCAAGGCATATTCTCTGCACCTCTCCTGCTGAGGTGGACGATTTTTCAACAAATCTGCCAGTATAGCCTCAAGATTTGCAATCTTTTGTTGCTGATCAGCCACTGTCTGATCCAACTACGCATTATGCTGTTGAAGTTCAACAATCGCCTTTGTCATCTGAAGAAGTTATACTGCCTGACTATCAATCTGAGCTTTAAGGAGAAGAAGGCTCTGGCTGTCAGATGATAATGATGTCGATGGAGTGATTGTGGTGGTTTCTGGTGGTACTACTGCGGAGGTGGAGGTCAACGATTAATATGTTCTTTGTCGCTTCGCCCTCTGATGCCTTTCAACAGTAACTTCCGGCACTAAACCAGGTTAGCAACTATGACCTAGTTATTAGCAAATTATAACCTAACCAGTGGACATTAGCAATTAATCAAAGTGATTAACAAAGTTCATAAGGAAATTCAATTCAAAACAAACAAAAGCATTCAAAAGTATTTATGAATTTACATAAAAAGGAAAATACAAGAATACATTCTAAATACATTTATAGAAAAAAAAATACATCATAATCATACCCCAAATGGCCGGCCCCCTATCTCTTGTACAACCTATATTTGACTTTCATTTCTTTATTACAAAAGTCATACACCAATCTACATCAAGACATCTTCACTTTTCAAGCCATTCTTAGTTAGATTTGCACTCCACCTCCCACACCTCCTCATCAAGTGCAAGACTCCAACTCTTCTATAAATAGGAGATCAAACTCCCATTTATTTCCACACCTTACAAAAGAAATCTCTCTTCTCCTCCCTCTATAATCCGGCCACACACACACACACACATAGTGCACACATCAATTCAAGTGTTCTTGGTGCATCAATTCAAGATCCACCTTCTACTAGTTTGCATCCTTCTAATACCTCAAAGTAAGTAAACACTAACTCATAATCTCTTATATTTATATTTATATAAGTCTTGCATAATATATATAATCTCCAACAACAACAAGTTTCATAAAAATTCAAGTTTATAAATCGCTAGTTTTGTTTTAAGTTTGTTTTCTTCAAATGTGTTTATAAATATATAAACACATTATGTAAGTATAAATATTATGAAAACAAGTTATATAAATTTATTTTATAACCTTTTATACAAGTGGTTTTTGAATAAACAACAAGAATCAAAAGTTGTTTCAGGTTTATGAAATCCAGATTTCCGGTAGAAATATTACGTCGACTTTGAAAAATCATAACTAATTTAACGAAATGAGTTTATTCTTGTCTCAAAAGTTAGATCTATGTCTTAACTAAAAATATGGAGGTTTTCATAATTTAATATGGAGTTTAGAACCCCCTGTAAGGTCACCTACCTACGGATCAAATCTTGACGCGACACCATCCAACGAGTGCGGAATCCTCGTTAGTGGTTTAACGGATTGATCACACACACGAAACACGGAGACCAACACGATGATAGACGCAACAACGAACATTCCGACACGTGAATCTCTCCAAGAACACTCTGCTAATCGCACACAAGTTCGTAATCGCCTCACACACGAATTTCTGCAAAGATTATTAATTAAAACTGATTAACCCTTAATTATAACCATTAACTTCGAACTTGGCCTGGACAAGTTCGAGAAGGCCCAAGCCCTTGTCCACCATTAAGTTCGAATCTTGGCTTTGAACTTATTCTAGAACTTGTCTTTGAACTTGTTCTAGAACTTATGTTTGAACTTATCTTTGAACTTAAGTAAACATCAATCACAAACAAGATCAAACATATATACAACTAATATCAAACATATATCAAAAATGTGAATTAACGTGTAATTTCCAAGACCTAAACTATTAAAAAAGATATCTACACTTAGACTGCTATCGTCACACAGGATGCACTAACAGACTCACCCTTGATGATAGCTTCTAACTAGATATTTACTTTGTCTAAGTACTAGTTCTATTCAAAATACTACCTGCATACAATCCCTGCTCTATACAAACCTTCACGACTTTCTGGAACTCCTTGCCTTCAGATCTCCAGCCTTCATGAAAGAAAATTGGCTGATCATGAAGCTTTTGCAGGTCATCCTTGGATAGGTTGATAAGGTGCAATGGATCGTATACCTTCAAAATTGTCCTCTCTTCTTGATCCTCCATTACGGCTTCAGCTGTTTCATTATCGATGTACCACCACTTCATATTCTCCAAAACATTCTGTGGCATTGTCTTTAATGGAACCTTCTTTAAGCATCTGACTGGTTTGTAAACCATCTTAGCCCATTGTTTCCCAGTATGAGGGTCTATTCTTTTTTCATCTTACACTCTCTTACCTGATCTTGGCTTAAGCCTTTCGAACCTTCCAGATTGACCCTCCCTTCTTATAATTTTAGCAACAACTTCAGCATAAGGGTCATCTCTAGGTTGATCAGTTCTTTCCAGGCTAAGTTTTTCACTTCACATTTTGGCAATGAGTTGAAGTCTTTCAGCGTTCTTCTCAAATACTGTAGCCCATCTCTTCTTTTCTAAACAAATAGTTGCAGTTCTCTGTCATTGAACCAGCTTAGAATCCCGCCTGATAACTTTCCCGAACTTGGCAGCCTCATCTTCTTCTTTACTACCAAGTCTGTCTTCTTCTCTTCTTTCTTAAACCATAACCTCATCTTCTCTTCTTTAGGTTGTTCCCTGTCAGCTGTATCAGATTCTGATTCTTCATTAAATGTTGAGTTAAGCACATCTATGTCTATCAAATTCTGATCATTATTCACATATTGCTCAGTGACAGGATGCTTTGGGATCAAAACCTCATCAACATTATATTCATCATCCTCTACTACTTCATCATCGGATTTCCAGTCTGGAACATCCTAAGGAATGAACTCTCCTTCTTCTAGTTCCTCTTGATCTAATCCGAACTCATCTTCATCATCTAGATCTATCAGAGCCCCTATCATCTCTTGTTAAAAAGCCTCTGAGGCTTCAGGAGCCTTTCCTTTCTCTTGCGCTTCACCTCCTCCCATACTTGAAGAACCAGGCTCCCTCTAAACATTTGATTGCTGAGCAGTCTTTTGAGAAAGATCTGCTAGCTCACTTTCTTTCTGCGTGCCTGGATCATCGCCTTCTTCATCATCTCTTCAGACTCTCCTCAATTCATCACGTTTGCAACTGCTCTCCCCCTAAGCATGAAGATCTTTCATTATCTACTCAATTAGGATCTGCATAGTCAAAATTTGAGAACGTTGAGTCGCTAAATCTTCTTGCTGAGCGGCAACAGTCGTTTGAAGCTTTGTATTTTCTAATTCCAGTCTTGAATTATGATGTTACAATTCTTTGATTGCTGTTGAAAGCTGGTATATTTGGACTGGTTGGAAATCCACTTTGCTCTTTAACTCTGTAAACCGCTGGTTTTCTTTGAATGGAGTCGAGGTGGATGGAATGGAGGCGGATGTAGATGGAGCTGCGGTTGACGTGGATGGAGCGGCAGTTGACACGGATGGAGAAGCAAAAGTGGATGGAGCTCCCTGCATGAATCGATGCCTCTTTGCTCTATGCCGAGGAGCAACTGGAGTTGCTTCTTCTAAATCAAAATCTGAATCTTCGGCCTCTTAATCACGGATTACGGGCCTTGTCATCTTTCGGCGGCTAACAACTACTCTAGATCCATATATGCCGATGGTGAAAGCCGGATCTTCAGCCTCTGTCTCCTCAGAACTAGATTCGGATTCAAACTCGGAGACGGTCTCTACGTGACCCTCAGCCTCAGTCTGTTCCCTAGCATCTTCTTCTTCAGCATATACCTCTGTGCCTACAGACTCGACATTAGGAGGTTGATATTCATCTATCTCCTTGAAAATGTCATGCACATCAGCTGGAGGTTCCAAAATGTCTTGAACCAGTTGTTCAGCAATGCCTTCCTCAACAGCTGCTCCTTGCACCCAAATTTCCTCCAACGTTTTCTCCCATTGGTCAAATTGTGGAGCCGAACTTGATGGCCTAGCAGCTTCAGTGGCGTGTTGGGAGCAGTGAATGGTTCTTGCAACCAGAGTTCTTCTTGCCGGTGTTCTTTACTATTGCTGCTGCTGCTGCTATTGTTGGGGTGGGGCTTCACCAATCCAATTTTCTCCTTCCAGAGCAACAAAATCTGGATCTATCACTGCACGAAACAACGGTGCCACTTGAGGCCTGACCTGCTCAGCCCTTCGAGCATTATGGGTCTGGCAGTCAGGAAAAATGCGCTTGTCGATTAAAGCAACACCACTTTGGTCGGGTAGTGGTGGCAGATTTGGTAAAAAGTGTCTGATAATCTTCATGACAAATCGGGGATACATCAAGAATCGTTCCCTGGCCGGAGCGGTGATCTGGTGGACGAACTCTCCAAAAAAACATCTCTCAAAAGCTAAACCTCTTGTTGTATACCAGGGCAATCAGAGCATATTGCAGCTTTGACACCATAGTGTTGAACCCTGCCTTCTTTGGTGCGAAGCACACCATTATAACATGGACGAGATACCTCCATTGTCCAATTAATCCACTTTTTACATATGATACCTTCGTTATGTCTTACGCATAACCCATTCTAAAAGATGCCGCTTGCCTTATGGGTAAAGGGAAATCTATTGGGCCTGCTTCTTGCTCCTCGGTGCCCAAATGCTGGATTTGCCTCAACATATTCGCCGAAAACACAATTGGTTGACCGCCTACTCTTGTTCGCAACACAGTACGGGTAACTGAGCAATCCACCTGAAGGTGCTCCCAAAACTGCCGCACATATGTAAGAGTTATTTGCAAATTATGCGTAAGTGCATACGCTACTTTGGATTGCGTCAGGAATTCTATCATGTAACGATAGGGCTGGGCCTATAGCAATTGTAGATCCACAGCCATGACCATATTATGTTTATTATAAAAAGCACGGTCTCCCATATCTGCACACAAAATCAACACACTAAAATTAGAAATTAAATGAAATTTGTTAAATTTGAATTTGCATAACTTCGAAGTTGATTAAGTTCGAAGTCCAACACATTCGAATTTGAATAAATTTGAGATTATTACAAAGCATTCAAACTTAATTTAATTCGAGGCACCCATTCGAACTTGACTGACTTCGAACTTATAGATTTTTCAACAAGTTCGAACTTTCTGACAAGTTCGAACCTGAAGAACAACTTTGAAGTCGGTCATTTTCAACTTAAAAATCATGATTTTAACCCCATTTGACTTAATTAATCGTGTACTCTAGTCCTATTAGGTTGTAATCTAAGTTATGTATCATTTATTTTAAGTTTTATTTTTTTAAAACTTGTTATATAAAGTCACCTAGTTTTAAATGACATAAAACTCAACTATGGACGATTTTTGCCACAATAATGTCCTAAACTAACACTTAGTATTATGATGTTCACTATACTCAAGTATACGTGTATGATCGAGAAACAGTAGAAAACTTCGAGGAATAGGAAGAAATTCGAATTGTCGGTAAATTCGAGAATAAGTTCGAGATCGCCGGAGACAAGTTCGAGAAGGTAAATTCGAGGGTAGGTGTCTTAAATGATGTACTGTTGACCTATTTATATCAACTACCTTCGAACTTAGCCTACGTTCGAACTTCCAGCAAGTTCGAAGGTAAGTTCGAATTTGTCTGGTTTTCGAACTTAGCTGAAAATTTTGGAAATTCTTGAAAAAAATTCAACTTTTTCGTGTAACGAAAATTTTCCAACTTTGCAGAAACATTCACACTAAGCAACAGATTTTCACGCAAAACTTGTTTCTTCAACCAAAAATGCATCCTAGTAACTTTGACTTTTATCCTACTTAAAGTACAATAAAATAAAATAAAGTAAAAATAAAATTAAAACTACTCAAAAGTACTTTAACAAATTACGACTTATATTAACAGAATATTTTTGCGAGAAAGTCAAAGAAGGTTCAATTAGATAGCGGTGTCAAACGCACTTTCAGTATTTCTCTTTCACACTTAGGAATTTTTTAGTCCTTTGGTTGTTTGTTGTGATATACATTCCAAGTTGATTGTCAGTATGTTTTTTCCATTTAAACATTCAACACTTGGGAATTTCCTTTGCACTTTTTATTTATCAGGAAACTACCTTACATGTCTCATACTTAGATATACTTCTATGATCAAGGTAGACACACAATGATTATAACTTTTCGGAATTGCAAATTTTCTTTAAAAGGCAAACGTACAAACAACAGAGTGTCTTAGTTTGTCTTAGAGTTCCCTTTAAGTTAGCAAGACAACGGTGACAGGTCTGTACTCATGTACAACAAAGCGACTTATCTTGCTAACTTTAGTCAGAACAGAGGTGACAGGTCTGTACTTATGTACAACAAAGCGACTTGTTTTGACTCCCTCTTCTTTTCAAAAAATTTTCTTTTCATTGCTTTAAGATGTATTTTGATGTTGCCATACATCCACAAGAAAATTTGCATACCTCATTTATAATCATTGTCTGTATGTCTCTAGCATAGAAATTAAGACCATTTAGTCATACATATAAGTTAGTTACACATATGACATTTTCTTGATTATTTTTATTAGTTGTTAGGATTTCTTTTCTGTATTATGCCTACCAACACATCAAACAAGAAAGTGTATATCACTTAGAATTTATGGAGCATTATGTGTGAAAGCTTAACACTTAGAGTTTGTTTAGACTGTGCTAATTTTTGTCACTTTGAACTTATGACTCTAAGACTTAACTCATTATTCGATATTCTCTTCTTTTTTTTTTTTTTGAAATTTTTAATGATTTTCTCTCTTTTTTCTTTTGTTATTCATTTTTAAAATAAGCTAATAAACTAACTTTCTAACCTACTATAAAAGGAAAGAAAATCTACTAAGGTCAAGTTACTCTAGATTACGCATACCATTTAGTTGAACTAACAACTCAAAGCGTGACTTATCAAATGCCTTAGTGAATAGGTCTGCATTATTGTCTTCTGGCAACTTTTACCAGTTTTATCAAATTATTTTCAGCACAATCACATATTAAATGATGTCTTATGTCTATGTGCTTTGTTTTACTGTGTTTAACTGGATTATTAGTTATAGCAATTGTAGACTGATTATCTATCTTAATGGGAGTATGAGTGTAAGTCAAACCGTAATCCCACAATTGTTGTTGTATCCACAAAACCTGTGAACAGCAACTACCAGAAGCTACATTTTTGGCCTCGCACGTTGACACGGCTACCGAAGTTTGTTTCTTGCATTGCCAGGATACGAGCCTCCCTCCAAGGAACTGACAACCTCCATTTGTTGATTTCCGGTTCAAGCTACATCCACCATAGTCAGAGTCCGTATATGCCTCCAATTCCAGATCTCCATCAGCATGATACCAAAGTCCCAGCTTCGGTTTCAACTTCAGGTATCGTACAATCCGCTTCACGGCTTTCATGTGCATTTCTTTCGGATTTGCTTGGAACCTAGCACAAATACACACAACAAACATAATGTCAAGTCTAGAAGCAGGTAAATACATGAGTGACCCGATCATGGCCCGATATAGAGTCGGATCCACATCAGTATCACTTTTTGTACCCAGTCCGAGATTGTGATTCACTTGAATCGGAGTACTAAAGTGAGCAGTCAGCTTTGTTCCTTCCATTCCGAAGCACTCCAGAATATTGTAGACATACTTCGTCTGATGGATAAACATGCCATCTTTCCTTTGTTCAACTTGCGAACCCAGAAAGCAGTTAACCTCTCCCATAGCACTCATCTCAAACATTGACTTCATGACCTTTTGAAAGTCTTTGAACATCTGTTCGTTTGACGACCCGAAAATAATGTCGTCCACGTACACTTGTACCAAGATAAAATCTTCTCCCTTTCTCTTCACGAACAATGCACTATCAATTCTCCCTCTTTCAAACCCGTTGTCCAAAAGATGAGTTGACAGCATCTCAGACCATGCCCTTGGTGCCTGATGCAACCCGTACAGAGCCTTATCGAGTCGATATACTCTGTCAGGATATTTTGGATCAGTAAACCCAGGCGGCTGTTCGACGTACACCAGTTCCTTCACCTTTTTGTACAAGAATGCACTCTTTACGTCAAGTTGATATACCTTAAATCCTTTGAAGGACGTGAAGGTCAAAAACAGACGTGTTAGACATTTAATTTCAATCATATGGAGTTATTTTGTAATAATTATTTACTTAGTATTTAGCTTTGTATTTAGTTCCTTTGTAAGTTATTTCCTTGTAAAAGTCAAAGGTGCTGAAATATTACGGGAATACATATTTACAATTGGTATCAGAGCCTCAAAGGTGGATTTCAACTTGCATTATACGGACTCTGCTGGGTTTTTCCCAAAGTTCTTCGTGTTCTTCATTCTTCCAATCGGTTAGCCCATTTAATCATCTGTTTTCTGCGTTTTTTGTGTTATTATAGTATTATAATCATCACAATGTCATCCTATATTGATTTGTAGCTCACTAAGTTCCATCTTTCCATCAAAATCATCAAGAATCGGGTATTTTGAAAAGTTTAAAAATATGGGTTTTTAATGGGTTTTAGCTTGTTCTTTACTGATTTTTAAGTGTTTTGGTATATTTTTGTTCTTTACTGATTTCGGACTAATTTAGATCCCAATTCGGACCCATTTCGGACAATATACAACCCTAGTTCGGACCTCATTTGGGTCCACTTTGGACCAGAATTAGGTGTATTTCGGACCACCCAGTGCCCATTTCGGACCCTTCGGTCCTATCCGAACTTCGGACCATCCGAAGTTCAGATCAGGCATTCCCATTTTCATATTTTGGACTTGTGCTTTAATATTTAAATTTTCACTTCGGACCATATCCATTTCGGACCAACCGAATTCGTTCCCCTTCCTGGACAATTCCCTTAGTGCCTGTCCAACATAGTCACTGTTCACCCGAACTCGGACCATCCGAATTCGGCTCCATTACCTCATCCGAAACCAATCACTGTTCATCCGAATCAGGTTAATCCGAATTCGGTTCATCATACTTCAAACCATCCGAATTAGGTCCCTCATTTGTCCGAAACAGATCTTCATTCGAATTCGGAACACATCTGAACCACTGTTCATCCGAATTGTTGCCCATCCGAATTTCATTTCACCCGAACTCTGTATTTCATCCGAATTAGCACCATCCAGTGTGCTATTCTTCCACAGTTCAGCCCATCCGTTTCAAGTTTCCACCTTTAAGAACTTATCTTTTTAATCAACACCAAAATCATGTCTCGTGAAGCTCTCGTACTCGGATCTGAGAACAGACCACCTGTTCTCTATCCAGATGAGTATGAACAATGGAAATCCTGATTCCTCAAATTTGTCGGAATGCAACCTCTTGGGAACCTAATGCTTCAGTCCATCTCTGAGGGTCCCGTGATCTACTATTGGGAAATCGCAGCCAGACCCGAGGCTGACCCCCTGTCTTAGCTTCGAAAGTTGAAAGAGAACCGGCTAATGACGCCGAGAGAGACAGGCAGCATGCCGATAAAAGGGCAGAATATTTGATCTATCAGGCCCTCCCCACGGACATCTTGGTTGGCGTAGACAGCAAAATGTCTGTCAAAGAAATGTGGGACGAATTGGAAGTCCAAATGCTGGGGGCAGAGCTCGATGATCGTGCCAAGATTGAGGAAACGAAGGCTAAGTTTACAGAATTCCAAGCCAAAGACGGGGAATCTCTGCAGGCTACGTTCACAAAGTTTTGTGCAGTGCTGAATGAATTGAACAAACTGCACATCAAAAAGGACAGGGATGACATAAACATCCAGTTCTTTGCAGCCTTAGCCCCCGAGTGGCAGATCGCATGCCGGGCCACAAAACGCGTCCTTAATATTCCTGAGGTATCTATCAATGTCGTCTTCATGGAGCTGAATCGTCTCTCTCGCACTTAAAAACCCATTTGGTTCTTATTGCAACTTCTCCTCGAGGTAATGGAACTAACTCCCACACTTCTAGTTTCCTAAATTGCGAAAGTTCTTCCTGCATCGCTTCAACCCAGGAGTTATCCTTAAGTGCCTCGGAGTCATTTATCATCGACAACAACACAGTGTTGTTATTTAAACTACTCCTAGTCTTCACACCCTTGTTAGGATTTCCTATGATGCTTTCTATAGGATGATTTTTGTTGATCCTAGAGGTCTCTATCTCGTCAACAGTCAGATTATCTCCTAAGTTGTATCCTATTTCACCTAATGGGGGAACAGCCTCAGCTTCTACATTTTCCTCCTTATGGACATTTTCCTCAGAGTTGGAACTTGTTGGCTGATTTTGATTCTCAGTTGTAGGTGCCTCTGGATTGGTAACTTCTAGAGATCCATCTTCAGTCGCAGTAGGCTCGGATGCGGATTGAAATGTGGTCCTCGGAAAGGTATGACCTTCGTCATTGAGATGCAACATCACCATGTCCTTTTCGATTGTACCTGCATTTCATCCAAAGGAATGTTAAATGACTCAAATAACTTATCATAGTCAAATATCCATTCCGGACATGTTTGGGGTTCATGTGTATAACTTGTGACTTCAATGTTATACACAATCTCAACCGTACCATTCGTTTTGTTAAAAACCCGTTTGTTTGGTGAGTTCGGCACATAACCTAGGAAGTATCCTTCGTCAGCCTTTTCACCAAACTTCGGTTGATGTTTTGTACGCAAAAGAGTGCATGGTACCCCAAACGGTTCGAATCCAGTTAAATTAGGTGGCCTTTTATTCAAAATTTCATAACAGGTTTTGTTCAAAGATTTGACAATTAGGACCCTGTTTAAAATGTGACATGCGGTATTCACTGCCTCCCCCCAAAACATGGTAGGAAGCTTTGAATCCGACAACATAGTCCTAGCTGCCTCAATCAATGTCCTGTTTTTACGTTCGGCCACCCCATTTTGTTGAGGTTCATATGGTGCACTAAATTGATGCACGATGCCCTTTGATAGGCAATATACACCAATTACAGTGTTTTTGAACTCAGTTCCATTATCACTACGTATCCTTTTAACCCGTGTTCCGTAGGAATTCTCCACTTGGTCTAAGAACCCTATGAGCTTGGAAGCCGTCTTGTCCTTTGTACCTAGAAAGAAAACCCAAGAAAATCGTGAGTAATCGTCAGTGATAACTAAACAAAACCAACTACCTCCTATACTCCTTTTGTTGATTGGACCGAAAAGATCCATATGCAACAAATCGAATGTTGAGGTTATGGAGTTTTGCGTCTTGGACTTGTGTGTCTTCTTATGTTGTTTGCCCTTCTTGCAAGGTAGACACTTGTCCTCGAACTGAAAGCTCTTCATAGGCACACCTTGCACCAACCCATTCTTCGTTATGTAGTTCATCTTCCTTAGGTGCAAGTGAGCCATGCGTCTGTGCCACAACCCTGATTCCGTCTCCGAAGCTTTTGATAGTAATCAGATCGGACCCATCGAAGTATCCGGCTTGTTCATATCGAGCATGTACAAGTCATTTTTCCTTGGAGCCCGCATCAATATCCAATCTTCAGGTATCTTGAATCCCGGTTTTAGCACTAACGCTTCAGTGTTAGTAAACATCACTGAATTCTTCTTATCACAGATTTGAGATACACTAATGAGATTATGAACGAGTTTATCAACGTGATAAACTTGATCCAATGTAATCGTCCCATTAGTAACTTCTCCAGTTCCAGTGATAGTTCCTCCCTTATTACCCGCGAATGATACAAATCCCCTATTCCCACCCTTGAAGTCTGTAAGGAGACTTCGTTCCCCTGTCATGTGCCTGGAGCATCCACTGTCGACGAACCATTTGTTGTTTAGACCTGTGGTAATCTCCTGCACATGAAAGAAAATAGGTTAGTTATCACGGGGAACCCAAGCCATAACTGACTTGGTTATACCATTCTCGTCCACATACTTAAACTCTTTCAAATACCCATCTAAACAGGAGTTTGTTGTGGTGCCGAGTAATGTAAATTCACTCTTTGCCTTTGAGTAGGCATTTGTAGTGGAGCTCTCGAATAATTCCGATTATATTGCATTTCAGATTGAGATCCCTGAGCTCTAACCGGTGCGTAATGTCTAACAGGAGTATGTGACCTAACTGGAGTATGTGCCCTGCTAGGTGTTGTGCTCCTATAGACTTGTTGAGGTGCTGACCTAGATTGATTAATGACACGATTCGGTGAATTTGTCCTAACCACTTCTTTTTGTCCAACCTTAACCGGTGTTTGTTTCCTAACTTGTTTTGGTGCAGCCTGCACAGTTTTCTCGGTACTCTGAGAACCACTAGTGCTCGCCACACTTGTTGAGGGTTTAGGCTGTTCTGGCTTCATTGTCTTAGGTGTATTATCAACTTTCCTATGTGGACAGGTAGAAGCGACATGCCCCCTCTCGTGACATCTAAAGCATGACATTTTGTCTATTGGCTTCTTTTGTGAGCCCTTAGACTTAGGTGTGTCACTTGTGTCCTGTTCTTTTTGAACATCTATTGCGACTGGCTCATCGTCCTGATCGTTAAAATCAATCTTATGTTTTCCTGCAGGTGTTTCACTGGAGGAAGCCACAAATTTGACTTTCTTAACCTTGACGGTTGTATCAGTCACCTTAGGTGTACTTTCTACTACAGGCTCAGATATAGGTGCAGGTAAGTCCTCTAAGTCTATTGATTTATCAGTTTTCTCCTGAGGTTGAGGCACGTAGTTTGCGTTAAAAGGTGGAGGAATTTCATGAAATCCTAGACCTACAGGCTTTTTAGATTGACGTTGTGCATCTAAAACATTCCCTAGGTTCAGGCTTGAATTCCTAAACTTCTCTAGCTTACTATTGGCCTCAGCTACCTATACCTTTGTTTCAGCTAGCTGTATGTCTTTGTCCTTAAGGTTTTTGGTCAAGGCCTCTACATGCTCATACATAAGCTCTAACCTAACACACTGCTCACTCAGTTTGTCTTTCAGAACTATTACATCTTGAGCATCAGCCTTTAGTTTTTCCTTAAGATCTAGTTTAATATCGTTTAGGCTAGCGTTTTCAACCTTTAAAGACTCATTTTGAGTAGTTATTGTTTGATGGGATTCTAAGACTAGATTTAACCTATCATTAGAAGTAACACATAACAAACATAATTCATGAAAAAGAGAGTAAGTCAGACTAACCTTTGTGTGGTCGGATTCCACGTTGGCCATTTGAGCGGCAAACTCCAGTAGCGTCAGATCATTCGTCTTCTCCACCCACATCGGACTGCTGTCCCTTGTGGTCTGCTCTTCCCCTTCACATCCATTCTCCGTGACTTCAGCCATTCATTTGATTCCGGATGTGAGCTCCAGTCGTAGGTACCATCTAGCTGTCTGTCTGATGTGACGTTCGACAATAGACCAGCTAGATTTGCTTGACTGGCAGATGAACTCGGAAGGTACCGTTGTTGAGACTGATTCTGATACTGTCCCTGATGCTGACTCTGCCCTTGGTTCGTCTCTACCTTCGGTCTCTGACATTCTCTGGCGAAGTGTCCCAGACCTTGACCGTTGGGTTATCATGGCCAGTTGCCATTTAAGGTCCATCTCCTCAAGATCGTCAGGGTCGACCTGATCATAGTCTTCATCCCAGAGAGCAGGATCGTTAATTTTCCCTTGAACGCAGTTCCCGTATGCGGCCCCAAATGCAGCAAGTAGATTCAAATGTTCTTCCGCTGATTTCGCGCTCATGGGCATCTTAGAATAGCTTTGAGATGTCGTCGCCTGTGCTGCTTGAGGTTGCTGTTCTTCTGATCTTCCCAACCCTAAGAACGCTCTGTTCAGTGTGTCATCTGACTCTGCTGGTGACGACGTTTCTCCGGTGAAAAACGCTGTCGTAGTCTTCAGATCGGCGGTCGCTGAAGGTTTTGTTGGTTTTCCAAAATACATTGCTGGATTCTGGACTTGTTCGTAGTCAGTTTCGGCCTTCAGTAGCTCGAAATGATAGGCTCGCAGCGATCCCACAATATCCTCCAGAGATTGGGTGTAGTACTTGTCCTCGTTAAGCTTTATCATTGCCACATACATAGCCTATTTGGCTGGTAAGGCATCAAGAAGCTTATTGTTCTTGTCAGTATCAGTATACTCAATCCCGTGACTTTCAAGTTCCGTCAACAGATGATAGAAGCGGGTGATAGTGTCATCCAGCTGTTCATCCTTCAACGCCTTGAAAATTGCAAACTGTTGTTTCAACAGCTCCATACGCTTTCGTCGAACCCTAGGATTACCCTCACACCTCTTCTCTAGTGACTCCCAAAGTTCCTTAGATGTCTTTTGAGTCCTAAATGTGTGTAGTATGTCCTGAGGCAATGCCATTCTAATTATCGAAAATGCTCTGCTCTCGGCTTCATACAGTTTCTTATCATCCTCCTTCATCATTTGGTATGATAAGACTCTCTGACGGCCTTCAACTTCCGAAATTGGTGGAATGTAACCTTCATCAATACATACCCACATGCGCATGTCGTTAAAGCGCACAAAATCGGCAAACCGATCTTTCCACCAGTAGTAATCCTCGAGTTTCATCAGCTTAGGCGGAGTGTTTGCCTTCCCGACCTCGTGGTCCATTTCAAGAAACCTTTGAAGATTTGACATCGTTTCGAGAGTAATTGAATGATAACTTAAATAATTTAATTCGAAACTAATTTTAATTTAACTCTTTCGAATCTAGGCAGATTCGAATCTAATTAATTATAAATCTGTTTGGAATTAAATTCTATTAAGTTTGAGAATTCAACTAAAATCGAAATTATGACAGATTCGAAGGTCCACTAAAGTCGATGATCAAGCAAACTCGAACACTGAGTAAGTTCGAAACCCTATTCGAAACTAAATTAAACTCGAAGCAAACTCGAATGTAAGTAGATTCGAGAACCCTATCGAATGTAGCACAAACTCGAATTAGACTCGAAATCAAACTCGAAAGGAGCGTATTTGGTTAGACTCGAAACTAAGAATAACCCTAATTACCCCTAATAGATTCGAGCGCCGCAAACTTGAAAAACGGCTAACACTTCGATTTCTTTACGTTTTGCAGATTAAATCAATATTTTTACAACGAAAAATATTGATTTCGATCAAAAACGTGAAGAACACAAAGTATTTCCCGTCTAAGAATTTGTTAAGCTCGAAAACACACACAAAACACGAATATGAGAGAAAAACCGTCCAAACGTCAAGAAACCTAGAATGTATCTAGATGAACACGAAGAACGCGAAGAACACCCCGTAGGCTCTGATACCACTTGTAAGGTCTTGCACTGATAGATCTATCTAGACGCGGAACCGTCAACGAGTGCGAAATCCTCGTTAACGGGTAGACGGAAACAACTCTCAATCAGAAACACGGAGACTATCAGAAGCTGAACGAACGACACACGAACGCTCCTACGAACTGATTCTCTCTGAAACGGCACTAACACTGATGATAAACTCGAAATGGCCTTTTGCTTAATCACTCTCGAATTCTGCAAAAACTCCTATAATATTTCGAGTCTATCCCTAATTATAGAGGCTAATTCGAGTCTGCCAGGGGCTAAACTCGAATCCGGCCCAAGGCCCATTCGAGTTTGTCCTCACTGACACTCTCGAATCTGCCTACATTCGAATCTAGGATCACATTCGAATCTGACACAGATTCGAATGTCAAACCTTATATAATTCGAATCTACTATTTCACATACTCAACTTAGTATTGAAACTTATGTTTTTACCTTATGATTGATTTTATCTTTGACCTTTATGTTTGAACTTCTTGTAATACGTTACATCAAATTCAAACACACACACAATAATAAATATCAACCATATATAAACATATATAACACATACTTGCTAAAACACAATGTTAGATCACTTAGACTGCTATCGTCACACAGGATGTACCAACATATTGTGCAGATATGGCTGTTCGAGTTTTTGTCCCTAAGCATAATATGGTCATTCCATATGACCATCATATCCCTGAGGCACAGGGTTTTCGTCAAATGATGAATTTCCTCGTAGAATCTAGAATTGCTTTTGCTTTATCTCATAACATTCAGATTGTTATTCCCTATGTTCGCAAGTTCTATGATCATCTTCAGGTGGATTGCTCTGTCACCCCGACAGTGCTGAGAACCAGGATAGCAGGATAACCATTGGTGTTTTCTGCCGATATGCTGCGTCAGGTTTTGCAGCTAGGATCTCAGGAAGAAGAGTCTGGACCTATTGACTTTCCCCTAAGTATTAGGCAAGCGGCTTTTCAGAGAATGGGTTACAGCTTGGATGTTACAAAGACATCTTACATGAAGAGCGGGCTTATTGGCCAATGGAGATTTTTGGCTCATGTGTTTATGGTTTGTTTTGCAGCCAAGAAAGCCGGTTTTGACTATATAGTCTCGAAGATCCAATCTGGGATGATCGCCTTAGTATATAATCGGCCCTTCAGCTTTTCGGAAATGTTTTTCTCGGAGTTCATTCATCAAATCATGGCTCCAGAGCATCAACAATTTCTCTTATATCTTCGGTTCATAATGATGCTCATCAGGCATTTCTTGCCGAATTTGCCTCAGCTAAATGAGATCCAAAGCGTAGCAGTGATGGATAAAAGGATTTTTGCGGATTGCTCCTTGCATAGAGGAAAGTTGGCGGTTCCGGTCGAGCGACCGTTGTTTGGAGCTGTTTTGGATAGGAATTTTGAAGCATCAGATACTGCCAACTGGGCAGGAGAAGTGGAAGTTCAAGCTAGACAGCCACCGCAACAACAACGACAACAACCGCGTGCACAACTACAAAGGAGACGAAAAAGAGCAACCGCGAGTCAAACTCAGGCAACCAGGCCTTCTACAAGTCAACAGCCAGAAGTACAAGAGGCCGGCCCTTCGAATATCCCAATTGAATCTGATCAACTGTGTCAAACACTACATGAAATTTGGGAAGCTGGTCCTCACGCCAATGAAGAAATATCTGCAGCATTAATTGGAGAATTGCTAGAGCCTCCAGAGGGAGAAGATGATGTCTTAAGGGATGTTGATGAATATGAACCAGAACAAACTGGTAATGACTCGTCATCATCAGCAACTGAGTCAGACGACATGGAGGAGATAGAGGTTGAAGCTCAAGAGTCCGTATCTACAGAACCAACAGTTCGGATAGAGACTTATGGATCTTGATTAGTGGTAATTAATGAAGAAGCTTCAAGGCGGCGAGCATCAAGAGAGTCTGATGACTCTGATTTTGAAGAAGAAGAGGTCGCTCCATTAGTGACGAGGCAAAGGGCCAAGCGTCATCGATTTATGCAAGGATCTACTTCAACTTCAGCAGAACAGCCTGAAATTCCTCAACCTCAAATTCCTCAACCTCAGGTTCCTCAAACCACCATTCCACCACCACCACCTCATGATGAACCGTACATCCCATCGCCGATCATTACAACTCCAATTCAATCCATCGCATCAACCTCATCCACATACACAGAAAATCAAAGGTTTTTGCAGCTTAAAGCTCGAGTTGACTTCCAAGAAATCCAAATCTTCGGCCTAACGACAGCAATCGGTGAAATTCAGAAGCATAACGCAGATCTTGATAAGGAGAATACTGATTTGAAGAAGATTGTGGAAAAAGTTCAGGAAGAAAACTTACAAATGAAAACTTTTGTAGCCGATCAATCGGCTGAGATAAGATCGATGCGCTCCCTAATTGAGCAGCTAATGAAAAATTTACAGGCTCAGGGGGAGACATCGTGTCGTGATCAAGAAGTGCGCAGGGAGGATGATGATAATGAAGATGACCAAGGCAATGATCCCAGCACTCAAAGACAGAATGAGCCAGTAGATTTTTCTGCTGGTTAGGCTGCTCAGTCTCAGGGGGAGCCTAGTCAGTTGGGAGGTGAAGTAGGAGAGCCCAGTTCGTCTAAACCTACAGAGTATGAGATAAGTGAGATGATTGATGCACTCATGGATCTCGATGACGACCCGATGGACTTAGGCTTTGACTTTGAAGAGGATATGGAGGAACTAGAAGAGGGAGAATTTGTCCCTGAAGAGATTGTTGATTGGAGATCAGATGATGAGGTGTGTGCTGATGAGGACGATGAAGCCAATGAGATCGTCGTTCAGCAAAATCCTATCACTGATACATATGTGATAGAAGGAAATGATGTTGTTAACATAGAAGTGGTGAATGCTGCTTTAAATGTTGAGTCATCAACAGAAGAGCCTGCCAGAGAGCTAACTAATGAAGAGAAAAGAAAGATGTGGTTCAGGGCTGAGCAGAAGGAATTAGAGCTGAAAAAGAAGATGAAGGTGCCGGGTACTGGAAAACTGTCAGGAAGCATATTAAGCTGGTTCTTTGATCGAGAACTGCAGCTATTCATAATCAAGAGAAAAGATGGGCTCTAGTACCTCAGGCGAACTCTGAAAGTATTCAATTCACTGCCGAAGATTGAGATCAAGGCTTTAGCTTGGAAAGAACTTATAAATATCGGCAATGACCCCTACGCAGATATAATTCCCAGAATCATAAGGAAAGAGGGAAGGTCGAGGAAGTTTGAACGCCTTAATCCAAGGATAGGAAAAAGAGTAGAGGATCCTTCTCGAATTGATCCTCTAACTGGGCGTCCTTGGATGAAGATTCAGTACAAACCCGTAAGATGTCTGAGAAAGGTGCCGCTCAAGCCTATGCCACAGAATGTCATGAAGAATCTGAACTGGTGGTATGTTGAGAGTGAAACGGGAGAGGCAGTGATGGAAGATTTTGAAGAAAATGTGATTCTTAGAATCTATGATCCTCTTCATCTGGTAAATCTTTCTCGAGATGATCTTCAAATTTTGCATGCTCATAAGATTTCAAGTGACACTCATATGGATGGTGAGGCTAGAAAATATGAGAATGTAGTTAAAGTGTGTGTTGAAAGGGGTTTGTATGCTGGAAGCAGTTTCAATAAATAATAAACAAAGTTCTTAATCAAATGTGTGAATTATTAGAAGCTATCGTCAAGGGGGAGTCTGTTGGTACACCCTGTGTGACGATAGCAGTCTAAGTGATCCAACATTGTGGTTTTAGCAAGTGTTTGATATATATGTTTATATATATGGTTGACTTTTAGTATTGTTTGTGTGTTTGAACTTAATGTAACGTATTACAAGAAGTTCAAACATAAAGATCAAAGATAAAATCAATCATAAGGTAAAAACATAAGTTTCAATACTTAGTTAATTATGTTAAAAGGTAAATTTGAAATGTCTAAGGACCAAGATTCGAATCTAGGTCAGATTCGAATGGGTCAGTTAGACAGATTCGAATATGCTTACTTAGACAGATTCGAGAATGTCAGATGGGACAAACTCGAATGGGCTTTGCGCCGGATTCGAGTTTGGCCCATGACAGACTCGAATTTGCCACTATAATTAGGGATAGACTCGAAATATTATCAGAGTTTTTGCAGAATTCGAGAGTGATTAAGCATTAAGCGATTTCGAGTTTCGTTTCGGAGAGAATCAGTTCGTAGGTGCGTTCGTGTGTCGTTCGTGCAGCTTCTGATAGTCTCCGTGTTTCTGGTGAGAGTTGTTTCCGTCTACCCGTTAACGAGGATTCCGCACTCGTTGATGGTTCCGCGTCTAGATAGATCTGTGGTGTGTAGACCTTACATATGGGAATACTGCACAGGGCAAACTCATTTTAAATTAAGCTTCGGTTGCATGATGCTTTATATGTAATACATAACAAGGAATTTATGATTTTATAAATTCAATCTCTATTATTGTTGTCCATACAAGTCAGATTTACGTGTAAACCTATGAGCTCACCAACAATTTGGTTGACGTATTTTAGCGTGTATTTTCAGGAAATTAAGGCAAGTCCATCACATCGGTAGTATTTTCAAGCTTCCGCATTTAAGGAGTCGCACTCAGTTTCAACTCATCGGAGATTTATTTGCATTATTTTGGATGATTTAATTATGTATTTAAATCTCTGTACCTTGCGAACTTCGCTTTATCATTTTGGGTTATGTAAAACATTTATATCTTTTAAAGTTACGCCGATGTATTTTTTTTTAAAACGTCCATATAGTGGTCGTTCATTATGATTATGGTTACGCTTCCGCGACGTCGCGCTTCGTTGCCAACCGGGGTAACGGGGTGTGACACGTAACCATAATCATAACGAACGACCACTATATGGACGTTTTCAAAAATACATTGATTTAACTTCAAATATAAATATTGTTTTACATAACCAAAATACAGCGAAGTAGTTCTTAAAATACCGAGATTTAAATACACGATTTAGTTTATCCGGAAAGATGCATGTAAATCTCCGAGTTTGAAAATGATGCGACTCAAAAATGAACGGAAGCCTTGGAATACTTCCGAGGGATGTGCATGTCTTAAACACCTGAAAATACATGCTAAAATACGTCAACAAATTGTTGGTGAGCTCATAGCTTTACGCGAAAAGACCAGTTGTATGGACATTATCAAATGAGTTGAAGTTATAAAATCATAAATTTCATGTATGTATTACATAAACCATCATGCAACCGAAGCTTAATTAAATGAGTTTGCCCTGTGCAGTATCCCCGACTGTAATTCCGTGTGTTAAATATATTTGCACTCACTGTTAGCCGACCCGAACTAACCCGAATGGGGGACATAACTCCCGATAGATCTACCCACAATATATTCGCGCTTGCAAATAAATGCAATTAACGGTTCATGATTTGAGGACTGATGGATCCAAACATGTAATACATATAAGATATAAACAGTTTTGATGTCCATATGAAAACAGTGCATGTATTTCCACCCCAATAAATAGTGAAAATAGGGGCTATGAAGACTCACCGAGATTGCGATGTGAAAAACGAGCGTAAAAAGCTATTTAGCGTAAATGGATGGGTGATGCGTCGAGCGAGATTAATCGAGTCCTAAATGATAGTAACGACTTAATATCTCTAATATATGATAATATATATATTTATAGATTCTTATGTCTTAAATCACCCAACATTACAAGTTTAGAAATAAAACCTGCTTAAAACATCAAGTTTATATATATATATATATATATATATATATATATATATATATATATATATATATATATATATATATATATATATATATAATTTTCCAGCTTTTTCGGAGGTTTTTCGGCCTACTTTGAGGCTGTTTTTGACTAAGCTCCAAAATGTTTTAGACTTTGGTTTTCTAGGACATTAAACTACTATATACGAAGGATTTTTAGAATAAAGAACGGCCATTTTTCGATATGTTTAGGTTGGTGAAAAAGCTCGTTGAAAACCCTATGTTGGCCATTTTTGAGCTGTCAAACTTTCGGTTTCCCAAATAATTTCTGGAGGTCTTAAAATCCAAAATAAATTATTAAAACTTCCAGATCCATAGTTAAGACATAGATCTATTTTTTGAGACAAGAATAAACTCATTTCGATAAGTTATGAATTAGTTATGATTTTTCAAAGTCGATATAAATTTTCTGCCGAAAATCCGCAGTTTATAAACTTGAAATAACTCATGATTCTTGTTGTTTATTCTAAGACTACTTGTATAAAAGTTATAAAAGTTATAAAACACATATATATCACTTGTTTTCATAATATTTACACTTATATGATGTGTTTATATATTTATAAACACATTTGAAGAAACAACTTAAAAACAAAAACTAGAAATTTATAAACCTGAGTTTTTATGAAACTTGTTGTTGTTGGTGTTATATATATTATGCAAGACTTATATAAACGTAAATATAAGATGAAATGAGCTAGTATTTACTTACTTTGAAGTGTTAGGAGTATGAAATTGAGAAGAAGTTGGAACTCTTGCAAGATTTGGACCAAGAACACTTGAACTTCACCAAGAACACTTGAATGAAGATGTTTGTAGTGTGTGTGTGTGTGTGGATCCGGTTTTGAGAGTGAAAAAAGAGAGATTTTGGTGTGAAAATAATGAAAGGGAAGCTCTCTATTTATAGGCAAAGTCTTGGTCTTTCAAATGGAGGTTGAGTGCACACTTGGTTGAATTGAAAGAGAATGGTGAAATGAAAGGGAATGGAGAAAGAAGATTTGATGTAGATGGTGCATGGTCTTCTTAAAATAAAATTGAAAATCAAGTGTGTGTGTGTGTGTGTGTGTGTGTGTACTATGAGGACTGGCCATGTGAAGGTATTATCCATGTATTTTACATTTTTTTTGTATAAATGTATTTAGAATGTATTCTTGTATTTCCCTTTTTATGTAATTTCATAAATACTTATGGATGGATTGTGTTAATGAATTGTTTTAGTCTAGCTTAATTAATGTTAAGTAATTGTATTAGTAGATGATTAGTGTTACCAATCATAATTTAATTACGTACTTAGTTGAATTAATCCTTCATATCGTAAATTGATTGGATTAATTGATTTCCCGATTCATCGCACCGATGAATTTGATTCTAATTGAGTTGAATTTTATAATGAACCTTGTTAATCACTTGATTAATTTCTAATGACCACTGATTAGGTTATAATTGCCTATTAAATACAGATTAGGTCGTATATGCTAACCTGGTTTAATGCCGGATGTTATAGTCTCCCCCTGTTAAGGGAATTTCGTCCCGAAATTAGCTCGTGTTCTCCACTGCTTGAGTATTTGAGAACAGATGAGGGTATTTTTCCCGGATATGATCTTTGTGTTCCCACATAAACTCAGGACCTCACTTGGAGTTCCATCTGACTTTTATTTTCGGGATCCGGCTGTGCTTTAGTTTCTTGACTTCTCGATCCATTATTTCCAAATGTTTTTCAACGAAGTTCAACTTATCGTCTAACTCCAGCTCGTCCATGGGTATGACGAGTGTTTCATCAGCCAGGCATTTCTTAAGGTTGGATACGTGGAAGGTATTGTGCATGCTGCTAAGCTCTGGTGGTAGCTCTAAACAATAAGCTACTAGTCGAATGTAACGAGGATTCAGTTATCCTTGATTTGCAAGTCGTATCACGCCCTTCCATGGCGAGACATTCATCGGTACTCGTTCTCCTAATTGAAACCCAAGGGAATTTCTTCTTATGCCCACATAACTTTTCTGACGATCGGGAGTAGCTTTTAGTCGGTTCCGTATCTGTACTATCTTTTCGGTGGTCTCAAGTATGGTTTCTGGGCCAAAGGCTTGACTATCCCTGACCTTGGCATATCAAAGGGGTGATCGACACTTTTGTCCGTACAGGGCCTCAAATGGAGCAACCTTAAACCGTGTGTGATAGCTGTTGTTGTATGATAATTCTTCTAATGGTAATTGAGTATCCCAACACTTACCAAAATCCATTAAACAGGCTCTTAACTTAGGTTCTAGGGTTTGAATCTTTCTTTCATTTTGACCATCGGTCTAATGGTGATAGGTGGTACTCATGTTCAACTTTGTACCCAAGATTGCTGTACGTTTGCCAAAAATCTAGATGTGAATCTGCTACCCGTATCCGAAATGATTGAAATAGGCACTCCTTGTCCGGAGATGACTTCCTTGAGGTACGTTTGGACTAACTTATTCATCTCGTTGTTGTCCTTGACTGGTAGGAATGCGCGGATCTTGTTAGGCGGTTGAATATTACCCAACAGGTTTTTGATGTTTGGTCTTAACTTTGGAGCATGATAGGAATTTGTTGACATTTGTGGCAACGTCATCCTTCATGTTAGCCCACCTGTATAGTTCCTTGAGGTCATTATACATTTTATCGGATCCAGGGTGAACGGCATATCCTGATTTGTGTCCTTCATCCATAGCCAGCTTTCTTATTCCACCAGACAGAGAAATCAGATTCCATTAATGAAATATTGATTTTTTGTTTCTTTATTAGCCCTTATCTCAAACTATTTTTCCATTCTGTGCCGGGCTTCATTGTTCATATTTTCCTCCTTAACAACTTCTACTTATGCATCATGAACTAAGGGAGGAAGGTTTGGTTGAATGGTTATAACTAGGGCTTGTACTCTTAATGGCTTAGCTCGTTCCTTTCGGCTCTGAGCGTCTGCAACCACATTAGTTTTCCTCAGGTGATAACGATTTTTCACAGTTGCAATCACTTATTAGCTTCACCCAATGGCATTACTTCATATCCGACTCTTTCTGGTTCAAGATGTGTTGGAGGCCCTTATGGTCTGTGACTGTAGTACACTTGTTATCATACAACTAATGTCTCCAAGTCTTAAAGATAAAGACTACTACTCCAAGATCTAGATCATGCGTTGTGTCATTCACCTAGTGAACCTTAAGTTTTCGTAAGTATAAGCTATGACCCTATCTTTCTATATCAACCCATTGTGTGAAGCGTCACAGTAACCTACAAATTTCTTGCTTCTCTTGGATAAAATAAGCGGGCTGCATAGTTTGTGCTTTAATAACTGATATGATGTTTCTTGATCCTTGCCCCAATCATACTTATTGTCTTTTTGGATTAGTTTTGTTAGAGCTCCGGTGATCCTTGAGAAATTTTTAATAATTGCCTATAATAAGTGGCGAGTCTTAAGAACTGTCGTATCTCTATGGGGGTTCTAAGGGTTGACCAATTCATGATAGCCTCGATATTTGCGGGGTCGACTTGGATCCCTTTACTATTGATCACGTGCCCGAGAAATCTTACCTATCTTAGACAAAAGTCAAACTTAGAAAGCTTGGGATATAGTTGTTCTTTCTTCAACAACTCTAGAATCAGTCTTAAGTGTATGCTCGAGCTCCTCCTTGTTCTGTGAGTAGATTAAGATGTCATTCATGAATACAATCACGAATTTGTGGCACTGGTTAATTCAAATGGCAATAATAGGAATTTATGATGACCGTAACGGAATCTGAAGGCTGTCTTTGGACTATCTTTCTTGAGAACGCTAACCTGATGATAACCAGACCTTAGGTCGATCTTCAAATAGAAGCTTAATTCTTGGAGTTTGGTCAAACAAGTCATTGATCCTTGTGAGAGGATATCGAATCTCTTAGTTTATTTAGCTCTCGGTATTTGATGCACATTCTGAAGGTTCCATCCTTCTTCTTTATAAACAAAACTGGAGCTCCTCCAAAGCGAGAAACTCGATTTGATAAACCTTTTATCTAAGAGCTCCTACGATTGCTTGGACGATTCTTACAATATTGATGGGGCAAATCGGCCTGGTGCTCGAGCCACTGGTGCATCACCTGATACTAGGCCGATTTTTGATCTTCGATGTTGGCAGTTCAGGTATGTGTTCTGGAAAAACTTTGGGGTAACCACAAATAATACGAATATTTTGGAGCCGCTTTTCCTTTGGCGCCCTCTCTGTCAACACTTCAGGGCCCTAATGCTAGGGATGATGTTTACTTTGGTATTTCTTTTTTTTTTTCCTTAGACAGTAAGGACCTTCTTATTCGCTAAAGGTATATGAACCGTCTTCTTGTTGCACACTATTTCTGCACGATTCTTCGATAGTCAATCCATGTCTATGACCACGTCAAAACATCCCAGTTTGACGGGCATCAAGTCTATTTTAAAGAGTTGGCCTACTAATTCTAAGGAGCATCCTCGACTTATATTATTCGTCTTAAGCGTCTTAATGTCATCAACTTCAATAGCATAACTGGCACTTAATGGTGTAAGAATGGAATTTATCTGCTTACTGAACTTAGTGGATATAAAGCTCCTATCAGCACCGGTATCAAATAGTAGAAATGCATAAGTGGTATTTAATGGGGTAAGAGGATAAGTCTATGGGTTTCAAATTTCTTAGGCAGATTGTCGTATTACATATCCTCATGCTCCTAGTTATAGATAAAACTTAGTTTTTCATTAAAATGCTTGATACCTAATCTTTGTACATGATATGGTCGGAATTTTCTGATAAATTCTTAAGCCTTACACACCATAAGAAGTATCAGATAGTAAATGCTAGAGAAATACTATAAAAGGATACTAAGTATGAGATGCCTCCGGGGTTTCCTCGTACTCCAGAGCGTTAAGTCGTTGGGTTACTTCTGCACTGCGGGCTTTAGGCGCTGTCACAATTCCTTGATTCTGTCTTGTTGAATCGCCTGGGTATTCTGGTTGGCCTAAGGTTTATTGAGGGTTTGCATTGCCTCCTGCTTAATCCTTACAAAGATCTCATCAATCTCATGGTGGATTTTGTCGGAATTGGAGGTCGTGTCTGGCAGCCCTTGCAACCAATGAAGGCACCGTTTGTTACATAGGTTTCCGGGTAAGTTTCGGCACTTGAGAGGAAGATGGTGTTCTGACTTCAAACTGGCCTTGGATCCCTTCCTCATTTCTCCACTCTTGGAGTGTGTGAGGCATCCATCCCCACTTTCTTGTGTTTGCCCGTTAATACTGCGAGGGGCTTGGCTAATGGGCAGGTACCGGGATAGACTCCCGTTGTGCTAGTCACACCCTTTTTCTAGGGGTGAACTTCCTTAATGGTCCATTGGGATGGTTTCAGTGGTGGTGATGGGGGAGCAATTTATGCTGCAGTGTCACAGTTGCCCTCCTTGTGTTTTGACGGGTCCATTACATCGTCATTGATTGGGTCTGGGTGGGTTCCTGATCCAAAGTACACCTCAGTGTCACCTTGGCTTCCTTGTTCCATGGGTGAGAATTCATCTTCTGAGTCAAAGAGGATAATAACCGTATTGTTCGACATGTTATTGTCAGCAGTGTCCATATATGTGTTCATAGTTCTTAAAGAAAGTTTAGGTTTTGTAACAGTTATAGTCTAGGTACTAATGCAACCAAGTTCACTATAACTATGGCTATGATACCAATCTGTCACACCCCGTTACCCCGGTTGGCAACGAAGAGTGACGTCGCGGAAGCGTAACTATAATCATAACGAACGACCACTATATGGACGTTTTCAAAAATACATTGATTTAACTTCAAATATAAATATTGTTTTACATAACCAAAATACAGCGAAGTAGTACTTAAAATACCGAGATTTAAATACACGATTTAGTTTATCCGGAAAGATGCATGTAAATCTCCGAGTTTGAAAATGATGCGACTCCAAAATGAACGGAAGCCTTGGAATACTTCCGAGGATTGTGCATGTCTTAAACACCTGAAAATACATGTTAAAATACGTCAACAAATTGTTGGTGAGCTCATAGCTTTACGCGAAAGACCAGTTGTATGGACATTATGAGATGAGTTGAATTTATAAAATCATAAATTCCATGTATGTATTACATAAACCATCATGCAACCGAAGCTTAATTAAATGAGTTTGCCCTGTGCAGTATCCCCGACTGTAATACCGTGTGTTAAATATATTTGCACTCGCTGTTAGCCGACCCGAACTAACCCGAATGGGGGACATGACTCCCGATAGATCTATCCACAATATATTCGCGCTTGCAAATAATGCAATTAACGGTTCATGATTTGAGGGCTGATGGATCCAAACATGTAATACATATAAGAAATAAACAGTTTTGAGGTCCATATGAAAACAGTGCATGTATTTCCACCCCAATAAATAGTGAAAATAGGGGCTATGAAGACTCACCGAGATTGCGATGGCAAAAACGAGCGTAAAAAGCTATTTAGCGTAAATGGATGGGTGATGCGTCGAGCGAGATTAATCGAGTCCTAAATGATAGTAAGGACTTAATATCTCTAATATACGTAAAGTTTATATATATATATATATATATATATATATGTATATATATATATATATATATATATATATATATATATATATATATATATATATATATATATATATATATATATATAATTTTCCAGCTTTTTCGGAGGTTTTTCGGCCTACTTTGAGGATGTTTTTGACCAAGCTCCAAAATGTTTTAGACTTTGGTTTTCTAGGACATTAAACTACTATAAACAAAGGATTTTTAGAATAAAGAACGGCCATTTTTCGATATGTTTAGGTTGGTGAAAAAGCTCGTTGAAAACCCTATGTTGGCGATTTTTGAGCTGTCAAACTTTCGGTTTCCCAAATAATTTCTGGAGGTCTTAAACTCCAAAATAAATAATTAAAACTCCCAGATCCCTAGATAAGACATAGATCTATCTTTTGAGACAAGAATCAACTCATTTCGATAAGTTATGAATTAGTTATGATTTTTCAAATTCGATATAAATTTTCTGCCGAAAATCCGCAGTTTATAAACTTGAAATAACTCATGATTCTTGTTGTTTATTCTAAGACTACTTGTATAAAAGTTATAAAAGTTATAAAACACATATATATCACTTGTTTTCATAATATTTACACTTATATGATGTGTTTATATATTTATGAACACATTTGAAGAAACAACTTACAAACAAAAACTAGAAATTTATAAACTTGAGTTTTTATGAAACTTGTTGTTGTTGGTGATTATATATATTATGCAAGACTTATATAAACATAAATATAAGATGGAATGAGCTAGTATTTACTTACTTTGAAGTGTTAGGAGTATGAAATTGAGAAGAAGTTGGAACTCTTGCAAGATTTGGACCAAGAACACTTGAACTTCACCAAGAACACTTGAATGAAGATATTTGTAGTGTGTGTGTGTGTGGATCCGGTTTTGAGAGTGAAAAAAGAGAGATTTTGGTGTGAAAATAATCAAAGGGAAGCTCTCTATTTATAGGCAAAGTCTTGGTCTTTCAAATGGAGGTTGAGTGCACACTTGGTTGAATTGAAAGAGAATGGTGAAATGAAAGGGAATGGAGAAAGTAGATTTGATGTAGATGGTGCATGGTATTCTTAATATAAAATTGAAAATCAAGTGTGTGTGTGTGTGTCTACTTTGAGGGCTGGCCATGTGAAGGTATTTTCCATGTATTTTACATTTTTTTTTATAAATGTATTTAGAATGTATTCTTGTATTTCCCTTTTTATGTAATTTCATAAATACTTATGGATGCATTGTTTTAATGAATTGTTTTAGTCTTGCATAATTAATGTTAAGTAATTGTATTAGTTTATGATTAGTGTTACCAATCATAATTTAATTACGTACTTAGTTGAATTAATCCTTCATATCGTAAATTGATCGGATTAATTGATTTCTCGATTCATCGCACCGATGAATTTGATTCTAATTGAGTTGAATTTTCTAATGAACCTTGTTAATCACTTGATTAATTTCTAATGACCACTGATTAGGTTATAATTTCCTATTAAATACAGATTAGGTCGTATATGCTAACCTGGTTTAATGCCGGATGTTACATGGACCTTGACTAGCGGCTCCATTGTTTTCACATATCTTTGATAAAGCTCTGGGTGGGGATTTAGTTGACTCCCATTTGGGTATACGCTCGTGAATGAACTTAGCTTTTATTCATGGTTAGATATTTTAGATGTTTAAAATTTGTAACCTCAAATACTTTGATCCATGATCCCCCACTTTGCTCATTATTAGGTGCCAAAGTGGGAAGTATCATGTTGATGACTTTTGAATATTGAAAATTTAAATTTGACCACATTTCCGCAAGTATATTCTGATAATTATTGTTAATTGTTCGTGAAACATCTATTTTAGTTGGAAGGTGTTTCAATTAATAAAACCAATAACAATATGATGTTCATTCTATTTATTCACATACCTTTTGTAATATCTACATTAACTTGAGAGAAATCACCGTTAGATTTTTTTTCTCTTCTTTTGTCGTTCATAGTTTTCTTTATTTTACTTTCTGCGATTATCCTTATCACCGGATATCAATGCACAATGTAAAAAAAACAAGTAATATATTAGCGATTAAGTAATTTTAGTTTTTTCACTTGATTAATGTTAGAAAAAACCCATCATCTTTCAATATTTTAGCGACTACGTTTTTTAACTTTTGTTTTATGAGTTGTGTTATTTTACTGGCTAATCTGGTAGCCATTAAAAATATATACTTTAAAATAAGACAAACATAGTTGAATAATTTAAACTTAAAATTACTCAAATAACAACTTTTGCCATTTATTTCCTTCAAGCCATTTTAGAAGCTTTAAATCGAGTTTTAGCTTTTTACATAGAAAAAATTAAATTACATAAGATATTATCCTAATGCCTACTAACGTTATAATTTTTCACTCATAGCTATTAAGAAACGGAATCAATTCCCATATATGTCAAGTAATCAAAATAGCTTTCCCACTTATGATTACACAAAATAACATATTTACTATGTATTTCTTACCTTAATTTTGAAGCTTTAAATCTGGTAAAATTGTTGTATTCAATTTTTATGCATCCTGATCGGATCCCCTTTTCGCTTCTTTCTCGGACACGCACCAGCACACTCCTCACTCTTTTTCTCTATCGCGCTCCCCTCTCTGCTCTCTGTCTCCTGTCGGCGAATGCCTCACCGCTGTAGCTCCTTCGCCGGTGAACACCAACAGACATCCGTCTGTTCCTACTCGCTTATCCCCCCTCACTCTATCGATTGTTCCCTCTATCTTTCTCTTCAATCGACAACAACATCCAAACCCTAGCCGTGCCGCCTACAAAACACCATTGCTGCCACCATTGCTCAGCCCTCTGATCTCTCTCTCTCTCTCTCTCTCTCTCTCACTCGCTCGCTCTTTCTCTTCTATGGGTCGTCAACGGCTAAACCATAGCCACCGTCGTCGTCACCACCACGTTCGCTCACCACCACCGTCCTTATATCCGTTTTCATTTTTATATTCTTAATATTATTAGTTAGGTTGTTAGTCTGAATATGATGGGGGATCTTGGATTTGTGACACTAGAAATATTCGGTTTTCATGGGTGATGTTTTTGCCTTTGGAATCTAGAATATTGTTATCGTTATGTTTCCGTTATGTGTATTCTGTTGTTTGAGCCCTTTGCCAAATTTGGATTGTAGGATTCTAATGTGGCCACCTGGTCGATCGGGTTACTCAAGGCTGGTGTGGTGTGACTATTTGGTGTAAAGGAACAATGTTAATTAGCATAATGAACTTGACTTATATTTGACATTTTTATTCTCTTGTCATTTGTCCCAAATTTTTTCCATTTTTTCTTGAAAGTAATTTCTTTGTCCAAATAAGAGTGAGATAATGGAAGGTGTTGTTAAACTCTACGATATTAGAGTTGACTCCCCAAATGACATTTTCTATTTTGACCGTAACATATATATTTGGATGCTATAATCTGAAGCTTCCTTTGTGTGCTCACCAATATTGAAACTATTGCTAGTCCCTTGACTACATTTAAAATTTTCAATCATCATTTTAGTATTTAATTAGTAATAATGAAAAATTTTCATTTATTTCTTCTCTTAAAGAAAGGAGGAAACCTTAAATGGTTTGTCTAAAAAATTAAAGGTTGCTTTTCTTCTAGCTTTTTAAGAAACTCCAATAATTAAATAAAAACGGAGTGTTCCTAACATTCAAAGCCCTATGAGACATATATCATCCACAATCAAATCACAACCAACATGTAATCAAGTTTGTTTCTGTAGTTTAGTTGCCATCTTCGACTTACCATCATTTTACATTTAAATAGGTGGTCAATAGAGGTCGTTTATTATAGACTAACTTTTGTTTCATTGCTCCACTACTTCTGTTTTGCTTCCAATCTAAGCTAGTCTTGTTCCTTGGTTTTTAATGACGAAATTAGTGTTTTCAAGTTGATAATTATTCAACATATAAAAAGGCATAGACAAATCATGAGTCATGATTTGTGTCATGATTTGAATTGAGTCATGAGTCATGATTTGGGTCAATTTGTACCTTTCTTAGATGTATAGAAGGATATAGATTATTGGCCTAATTGATATTGATATAAGAATGAAATTAACTCATTTTTTAGGTCGTTGTTTGTTACAAATTCAAGTTATTTTGGTGCATGTGTTGATGTGCTGGTTCTTCTGTGGCAACTTAATGAGGGTGACGGTTCAACTATTATTGCAATTTGTTTGTGTAGATGGTAAATATTCAATCATAACATATAAAGTGTGTTAAATATTAATTTTCAATCCTATGTACCCATTTTGTAATACATAGTTGTTATGCCAATTTAATGTAATTTCATTTCCTTTATATGTAATCATTTCTTATTTTCTAGAAGCTGAGGGGTGTAGTTTGTGAACCCTTCAAACTTGGTTACGTATTTAATGGAAATCCACGCCCAGGGTTTCGAATTTTTGTCATTATTCACATTTCAATATCAAAAAGCGGCGACTGCTTCTTATCATTCTCTGACATTGTTCTTCAAAGATTGAGTTTATTCTCTTTGTTTCAATCGATTATGTTATTGTTTATTGTGTGTGAGTGCATGATTATTGATTAGGACTACCTTAACAATTGGTATCAGAGCCGAAGAGGTTGATTTCAACTGTACCTACTCGTGTTCATCGTCAACTTCAACATACCTACGATTTTTAATCTTAAACCCATTTAAATCTTTAGTTTTTACTTGTTTTAATATTCCATAGTCATAGACAATTATCAAAGTATTGATTTCGAGCACTTATGTTCAATCTCTACTTGTTTTTCCTAATTACTTGCTGAAAAATCGAATCTAAAATATTCTTCCTTTTATTTGCAGTTTTTGCTTAAAAATCACAATTTTTGGGTGTTTAGTCACTTGTTTTTCACAAAACTTGTTTCGAAGTTCTAACCGAGCATTTAGGAATCATTTATCACACCCCGATACCTCGCTTGGCAACCAGGCGTGACGTCACGAAAACAAATGCATAATCGTAATGAACGAACTCTAAATGGGATGTTTTCGAAATACATAGATTAAAATATTGTCTTACAATCATAACAATAACAGAGTTTACTAGAGCAGAAATTTAACATACAAGACAAAAGTTTAAGTTGTGAAAATGGATCTCCGTAGGGATAGAAAAGTTCGATGACTCCGATATCTTGAAAAATCTGGTGAGTATGCCGTGTATGCACTACCTTAGCCCTTATGGTCATGAGAAAAACATGTTAAATACGTCAAACATAAAGTTGGTGAGCTCATAGGTTTACTCGATAAGTAAAGACATTGTATGGAAAACACAAGATTTCATTGAGTTTATAAACAAAAGTGAATCATATAATTTGAGTATTACCATAACTCTCATGACCCCGAAACATAACTTTTGAGTGCCCTATGTGGTATCCAACACCATAATACCAAGAAATGTCAAATAATATGCATCTATTTACAATTGGCGCGACCAACCCGGATGAGGGCGTCAACCCAAATAGATGTACCCACAACATTCACGTTTACGTAGTAATTAACGGTTCATGATCGAGGGCGGTGGTGAAGTGTAACCTTCTGTAATACATAAAATGATTCAAGTACTTGTGTCCATATAAAATAAAAGGTTGAACATGTATTCTTACCCCAAAGTAATACGAACAATTAAAAATAGTGGCTATGAAAACTCAACGTAAAAGTGAGCGTAAAATGAGGATCGTGTCGTTGACTTGAAATGAAGCTTTAACGTACTTAACCGAGTCCTAAATAATATGAGAGACTTAATAATGTTTATAAATGACAATGTGTATGCATGATACTTTTTATATTTTAAATCACCCAACGTAACAAGTCCATAAACAAAAATCCATTTAAAAAGTTCAAGTTCATTTTTAAGGATTTTTCAGGTTTTATCGAGGTTTTTCGGCCTACATTGGGGCTGTTTTTACCTAAGCTCCAAAACGATTTGGGCTTTGATTTTTATAATCATAAAACTACTATATACAATTCGAGATAAAAACCATCATTTTTCTAGGTGTTTAGGGTAGGGAAAAGGCTCGTTAAAAACCCTATGTTGGCCATAACTGAGCTGTTAGCCTTTTCAGTTCCCAAACAGTATTTGGGAGTTCAAAACTCCGAGTTAATTTATGAAACTTCCAGATATTTAGTTAAGACGTAGTTCTAAATTCTGGAATAATAATCAACTCATTTCATTAATTTTTGAATTAGTTATGATTTTTCAAAGTCGGTGTAATGTTTCTGCCAAAAAATCCGAATTTCACAACCTTGGAACAATTTGTGATTCTTGTTATTTATTCAAATAACGCATGTATAAAAGGTTATGAAACACATTTATATGCATTTTTTCATAATATTTATGCCTACATTATGTGTTTATATATTCATTAACACATTTGAAGAAACAAACTTTAAAAAAAAAGCTAGTTGTTTATAAACTTGGTTTTTGATGCACTTGTTAGTGTTGGTGTTTGTATATATTATGCAAGACTTGTAATTACATAAATAAATGAAGTAATAAGGTAGTTTTTACTTACTTTGACGTAGTAAAATAACGAAAATGAGTAGAAGCTGTGTTCTTGAATTAGTTGCACAAAAACTTCCTTGAAAAACTTGAAGAACAAAAAGATGAAACTTTTGGCTTTTGGTGAGGGTGCTTGGCCGGATTTGATGAGAGGAAAAGAGTGAGGGTTTTTGGATTTTGCAAGTGTGAAATGAAATAAGACTTGGTGTTCTATTTATGGATGATGAAAGTTGATGAAATGATTAGAAAATATGGAGGTTGAGTAAAAAATCTTGCAAGGTGAGGTTAAAGAGATGGAAAGTGTGACGTAGATGGTGCATGGTTTCTTCATAAAAAAATTAGAAGTCAACTCCTATGGTGGTACCACCCTAGGTGGCCGGCCATATGATGTACTTATGAAGTTTATATATACATATACATATATATATATATATATATATATATATATACACACGTATATATGTTGTTAGAAAATTTTCTAAATACTTATGAAATACACTTGTTTAATGAAATTGTTTTTGGTTTGCATAATTAAATTTATCTAAGATTGTTAATGCATGATTAGTGTCACTAATCTTAATCTTATTATGAACTTAGTTGATTTAATCTATCATATTGTAATTTGATCGGATTAATTACTTTGTCGTTTCTTCGAATATCACCGATCAAATTTTTTCTGATTGTAATAAAATTTCTTATCAATTTGTTAATCACTTTGATTAATTACTAATGACTATTGATTAATTAGCGGATGCTAACCTGGTTTGGTGCCGGTTGTTACATCTTTTTTAGGCTTTAAAACACATTTTTAAAAATTCTAGGTTTTTGTTCTTCATTTGGAACTGTTTGATTAATTCCGCAAAATTTTCCTAAGTACAATCTCGGATCCCTATCTCGGATAAATTTTCGGGTGACCTTATCTCGGATCAATTAGTATTTTGGTTCTCACATCCTGATCTCGGATTTTCCAAAAGTCAATTCGATTTTCGGATCATCCATAGTTCGGATCTTCTAAATCTCGTGTTCTTTATTTTTCATCATTCATCCGAACTTCAGATCTCTTCAACCGAAATATAAGAAACATACGAAATTCGGTTCATACACCCGAAACAACATTCAACCAAATTTCGCCTAATCCACAAGAAAAATCAAACATCCGAATTTCGCACGGTTCCTCCACCTGAATTTCGGCCCATCCGAATTTCGGATACTTCACCCGAGTTTTCAGTTTCCACTTCTAAAGCTCACTGTTCAAAACAACACTCACCAACCACTATCATCATTTCAAGAAAAGCTCCTGTCCTTTGATCAGAGAACATACCACCAGTTCTCTATCCTGACAAATATGAGCAATGGAAGAAGCGGTTCCTAAAATTCATCACTATGCAGCCAATGGGTCAACTAATGATCCAATCCATTAATGAAGGACCAACTATCTTTTTTTCCAACATTCTAGCAGTTACATATGCTGTTCCTCCAATTCCAGCTTCCAAGGAAGTACGCGGTCCTGAGGATGAGAGGGAAAGAGAGAGAGAAGCAACTAATTACAGGGCAAAGTACCTACTCTATTAGGCCCTTCCCACTGAAATTCTAGTTGGTGTTGATAGCGAAATGTCAGCAAATGAAATGTGGGATGAATTAAAAATGCAAATGCTTGGGGCTGACCTAAATGACACGACCAAAATTGAAGAAGCAAAGACCAAATTCTCAGAGTTCCGGGAAAAGGATGGAGAATCCGTTCAGAGCACTTTTACCAGATTTTGCACTGTTCTGAATGAGTTAAACAAGCTGCATATCCACAAGGAACGGGATGACATTAATATCCAGTTCGTATCTTCTCTGGCTCCAGAATGGGCACTTTCTAGTAGAGTAACTAAAAGAGATCTGGATATCACTGACGTCTCCGTAAATGTGGTGTTTAAGGAACTTTAGAAATACCAGGGAGATGTGGACGCTCACAAACAGATGGCCAACACTCCGACTTCTCTATTGTTAAATGTGAATCAAACTGCAAAACCCACAGATTCCCTGGCTTTACATTCGAACAAAATACACATTCCTGAACCACAACCATACCCATCTGCCTTGCACTACTTCAATCAAACTGGTTCCTCCTCTCAATATCCATATGCCATACCCCAAATGCCTTAGCCTCTAGATGCTGAAGAGGCTGACATTCATGATAAATGGCATTCTTATCGAATCGTCCTCAGCAAGAGCGATTCTATCAGAATAAGACCAATAGTTAGCTCAGATATGACACTGGAGGAGAGATGATAGATATGACAAACGTTATTATGACAGGAGAGAGAGACGAGACGACCTTAGGGATTATCGAGATGATCGTCATTATGAAAGGTGTGACGATAAGAGAAACGAAGATAGGCGGGAGTATAATCATCGTGAGGATAGCCGGGACTCCCGCCGCGCTGAGAAAAGGACTGAACGTAGAGACAACAGACCAATGACGAGCCGAAATCATCTGATAATCGAGGTTGTTATAAATGTGGGAAACCTGGTCACTTTGCTCGAGAATGCAAGAGTCAATTAGAGTGTGATCTGGGCTATTACGAGAGAAAGGTCGAGGTCCTGAAGAAACGGGTTGATGCTATGGCCCTGGTAGCACAGGAACACTTACTGGGTAGAAGAGGAATCTGATGATGAGGACGAGAGGGGCAGAAACTGCTATATTGTCGATACAATTGGGGTGACGGACTATGTTACTACTTCCGATTCTAAATCAGACAAAGTCTATAGAGGGGGAGAACACTAAATATCCTACAGCCTGTCTGATTGCCAAGTCCGGGGATTTAGAATGCTCCACATCATATTCTGAGACAAATGAGGTACATTCCTTTTACTTTCATAAGTCTTTAAATGCTGAGTTTGTACAAAATGAATGTAAATGGCAAACACAAATACTTCAGTTAGAAGCACAATATAATGTGGAAAAAGAAAATGTGTTAAAGTAGAATAATTGGCCAAATCAATAAAAGAAACATCCCACAAGTATGAGAAAAATTGGTTAAACGAGCATAATTCGGTAAAACCTTTATTCGTGAAAAAGTAATGGCTGAGCATACGAATACATCACTTAAGATTTGTATTGATATAATTACTAAGGAAAAGAATTCCTTGAAGTCAGAAATGTCTATTCTTACCAAATGATTAGAGGCTTTAAACGTGGAAAACTTAGATAATGAGAGAAAGTTCAAAATGATTGAAAAAGAGAGAATAGCTTTGTACTCACGGATCAAAACCCTAGATGATGAATTTCTGAAACGGGGCCAGACTGAACAAACTATTCATCTACATTAACAAAAAAGAACCTAAGTTTTATCACTCCAAAAAAGGAATCAGTTATAAAAATCCTAAGATTTTGAACAAGGATACATCGGTTGTACCTATGCTGTATGATAGAAGACACATGGGACACAGGTATCAGGCCTTCTTTCATCACTCGTCAGAAGAAGACCTGACCAAAGAGGAGGAGAAGAGAACTCAACATTAAAACAGCCAAATGTCTTTTAAATATGATAAGCTAATTGACAGCTATCCTTATAGAGTACCCACTCTAGAGGATGACTTCTTTTTTAGCTATTCGTCAACTAAAATGAGAGTCGAAACTGTTAAACCAATTCCTCATCCTTACATTCCTACCAATGTTCTTCAACACAAAGTAAATGTTTTAGAAAAGGATTTAAGGACAGCTCATGAAAAAGCTGCTTTAAGTCAAGAAGCTCTTCTCATAAGCAATGAAAAATTGGTAAAACAAAGTTTTGAACAAAGTGTAGAACTAACCATTTACAAAGGACATTTTGACACTATTTCCGAAATGTTAAGTTTTCATTTAAAAGATTCAAAAACCTCTCCTGCTACCAAAGTCCTGGATACATCATCAGACAAAGGTATAGCCAAGATTGAAGTTCCAGTAATCATTCTCAAAGGTGAGTGTTCAAAATCTTCAAAAGCTAAGGTTTCAAAAAACGCTAAGATTCAATAAAAGTCTTCCAAGAAACCAGCTCACCGAGGAAATCTTTATAAATCTAAGCTTTCCGAACGTACTGACTCTCATTGTTGTGTACCTACGGATCATGTGAGAAGAGTTCCCAAAACAACTGCAAATGTGACATATACACCTGGAATACCTAACCAAAATGGACCCATCCTAAGATGGGTACCCAAAGATGTGTGATTTAATGTAGACGGTTCTTTGTTACTTTGGTTCAACACTCGCACCTCAATGATATGGCTTCTAGTCTCAGACTAGGACCCATTCTTCAGTGCATCAGTTTATGTACAAATTTGTATTGAAATCGATGTGTTTGGCTCCTGTGCACACAGTTCAGGACCCACTCTAACCAATCATGTTCTCTGAATAATTCGGTCCTGAACACGGTTTGCATGCCATTTTTCCATGGATTAGTTTCATATACCTAACGATCATCATTGTAACAATTTCTCTTTACAGGCATAATCCATTTGGTATATGGATTCGGCCTACTCCAAGCACATGACTTGGAAGAAAGAATTCCTATCAAATATTGTAGAATAGTACTGTGGAACAGTTAAGTTTGGAAATGACAATCATGCTCAGATTAAAGGATACGGGGATTTAGTTCTCAACAATCTAGTCATCAAGGATGTTCACTATGTCGAAGAATTATCTCACAATCTGTTTATCATAGGACAACTCTGCGATAAAGGGATAGAAGTAACGTTTAGGGCAAAGAACTGTAGTGTCAAAAGGGGTGACGAGAATGAAATCCTAACTGGTCCCCGTAACTCAAACCTTTGTATGATAGATGTTTCTAAGCTTATGGTCAAGGATAGTATTTGCTTTTTATCAAAAGCCTCTTCGAAGGACTCATGGTTATGGCATCGGAGGCAATCACACTTGAAATTCAAAATTTTGAAGAAGCTGGCATCAAGACAACTGGTTCCAGGACTCCCAGAACTCCGTTACGAAAAAGATCACTTGTGTGTAGCATGTGAGAAAGGAAACATGAAGAGATCATCTAACAAGCCAAAGCCAAAACCATCGTCGAAAAGAGTGTTGGAGATACTGCATATGCACTTATGCGGTCCTATACGAACGCAAAGTATAAACGGGAAGCAGTACGTGTTGCTTATCATTGACGACTACTCACGATATACATGGCTAAAATTATTGCGATCCAAGGATGAGACAGCTCAAGAAATTGTCAACTTCATCATGAGTGTCGAAACCCAACAGCAGCTGTCAGTACAATCAATCCGATCCGTCAACGGCACAGGATTCATGAATTCGGTAGTAGAAAGCTACCAGCGATCCTAGGGTATTTACCATCTTTTCTCAGCCACTCGAACACCTTAACGGAATGGTATCGTCGAAAGACGTAATCGTACCCTGGTGGAAGCTGCTCATACCATGCTGAACTACTAAAAATTACCTACGTTCTTGTGGGCTGAAGTCGTGTCAACGGCTTGCTACACGCAAAAACACTCAATCATCCATAAGCGTTTCAATAAAACTCATTATCAACTCTATCTGAATAAAGTTCCTTATATCAAATACTTACGAGATTTTGCTTGTAAGTGTTATGCGGTGAATGACAATGAGAACCTCGGAAAATTCAATGAGAAAGCGGATGAAGCGATCTTTGTTGAATACTCATCCAATTCAAAGGCATATCGTGCATTTCATACTCGCACAAGAATAGTCAACTAGAGTGTGCATATCACATATGATGAAATGGCTGAACCGGCTCTAGAAGTTGACCACTCAGGACCACACATTACTCAAATGTCTGGTGACTCTTTTAAACCTATTTCTTTTTCTTCTTCTGTCATAGTTAATTTGTTTTATCCTTTTTCTGTTGAATTTTTTGGTCCTAGAATTAATTCTTCTGTCTCATCTTCTACAGTTAACACATGCTCATTTGATTCAACTGTTCATCCACCACCTTCGGATCCACCAATTCCTTCACCAATCAATGCACCATCTCCTTCATCACCTTCCACTTCATCCATAGACATCCCTATAGTTGAATCTACTCCGTTAATACCATCATATATTGTAACAAACATTATTCCTCAAGAAGACCCAACACAACCTGAACCGGAACCAGTGGTACCTTCACTCAAACCCATCGATCAGAATTCTTCATCCATCCCCACCCTCACCACTGAGATTCCATCACGTTCACCACTACCACACGAGAGGAAATGGACCCGAAATCACCCAACTAAAAAAATCATTGGTAATATTTCTACGGGTGTCCAAACTCGAAGGGCATCTGCTAATGAATGTCTTTTTGCGTCATTCCTTAGTATGATAGAGCCTGCTCGTATGGATGAAGCCTTGAATGACCCGGACTGGTTATTAGCAATGTAAAAAGAACTCAACCAGTTAAAATAGCTTAGAGTATGGTAGTTAGTTCCAAAACCAAAAAGTCAAGCCGTAATCGGGACCAAATGGATTTTTAAGATCAAACGAGACGAATACGACATTGTGGTAAGAATAAAGCGCAAGAAAGCATTGATTATGACGAGACATTTGCTCCAATTGCACGGATTGAAGTTATCTGAATCTTCTTGGCGTATGCGGCACACAAAGACTTCAAAGTGTACCAAATGGATGTCAAGACAACCTTCTTAAACGATGAACTTAACGAAGAGGTGTATGTTGAACAAACACAAGTTTTTATTGATGCACATAAATCGACCCATGTTTATGTGTTAGATAAATCTCTTTATGGATTGAAACAACCTCCTCAAGCATGGTATGACACAAATCTCTTCATGAAAAAGGATGGCCCACAGATAATGGTAGTCAAAATCTATGTGGATGATATTGTATTTGGATCTACTGACCATAGGTTTTGTAAGAACTTTTCATCCCTAATGGAGTCCAAGTTTGAGATGAGTATGATGGGGGAAATTAAATTTTTCCTCGGATTACAAGTCAAACAACTTCAAAATGGGATATTTGTGAACTAGTCGAAATATACTCTTGACATTCTCAAGAAGTATAAGTTAGACTTTTGGACGGCTATCGCAACTCCGATGGCTTCGAATTGTAAGTTGGATACTGAAACCGCTGGGAAAAGTGTCGGTAACACAACTTACAGAGGGATGATTGGTTCCTTACTCTACCCTACGGCTAGTAAACTAGATATAGTGTTCTCCACATGTCTGTGTGCTCGCTTTCAGGGCGACCCAAAAGAACCACTTCTTATTGTGGTATAACGCATATTTCGTTATCTTAATAGTACACCCGATCTTGGTCTACGGTATCCAAAGGGAACCAATTTCGATCTTACCACCTTTTCAGATGCTGATTTTGCAGGTGGCCGAGTAGACAGGAAAAACACATCATGTGGGATTCAGTTCTAGTGTATACGATGAACCAATTTCGGACCCATCTGAAATTCGGAACATATTTATTATGTCCTTAATAAAAATACAACTATCGCCTTGGGCTAGCTGAAACTCGGATCATTCAAAACTCAGACGGTTCCCAAACTTGACACATATATTTTTCTATGAGTATGGCATGGACCCATCCGAACTTCGAGTACATCTGAAATTTGACCCACTTCTGAATTTTGGTTGTTCATATTTTGCCTAACTTTGTCAAGGTCCCATCCAAAACTCGATCCTACCCGAAATTCAGACAGGGTTCATCCGAATTTCGGATGAAGTTTAAGTTCAACTCTTAACATTTTTTTTTCCTCATTGCATTTCAAAATAAAAAACAAAATAAATTTCCAAGTCCATTGCACCATTGGTTCTAGTTCACATATGTCTTTGAGTGAATACGTCTATTCTAACATTGGTCTCTCAACGAACAACTTTTGATTTATTCTGTAGATTGTTCCACTGATAAAAGTCCTGATGCTTTAAGCAGAGTAGACGTGTTCTATTTCACACTTATGTCAGACTAAATCTCAATGTCTTATTTTTTTAAGTTTGATTAACTAACTATGTTGTATTCGTACATGACTCATGGATCCCTAGATTTCCTTAACCATTCCCTACCCTCCCATACCTCTAAACAACCAACAGCTGCAAGAAGACAATCTTCTTCACCCCACCCATTTCACTAAGTTTGCCCCCCATAACTTATAGCTGGACCTATCCCTTATCCGCTCTGAAGCCGAGGATATCACATTTGATATCCTCAAAGGCCACCCAATTTTCTATTCTCTCACCGCATCCATCTCTGTCCCCATTATATACCTTCAGGAATTCTGGTTCCATCTCCAATTCATCAATGAGGTAGTCCCTCATTTCACAACTAGAATTTATTCCATACCCATCCGCATTACCCTCAACGCCGTACGTCATATTCTCCGTCTTCCATCTGAACATTTCTCCGTAACCAAAAACTCCTTTGCTCCAATGCCCACCCCAGTCCACACTCTTCAAAATTTCAATCCCTCGGCTATGATTGTGTCCTATCCAAGCCATCAGACTTCAAAAGTAAGCTGCTCCAATCGCATTAGCGAGTATTCTTTGACGTGATCAATAAGTGCTTCATGATAAAACATTCAGGCCATGACTCCACCTCAGTCAATGTTCTTTCTATATTTGCTGCCTTTGCATATGACCGCTATTACGAGTATGCGGCGTTCATTTTTGATGAGCTGAAGAGAGCGGTGCAAGATAAAGGCACAAAAAGAGAGCGAAAGTTTATTCCATTCCAACAATTTCTACAACTGTTTATTCAAATTGCAATGGAAAATGATGATGATCTTCATGACAGGACGGAAACAGATGTCTACAAGATAGTCGCTCTACAAAGATTCAAACTTCCGAGGGAACTTCCTCGGGTATCGGTAATGAATATTCCACTGTCACTCCTTCGTCTAGAAGATTGGACAATATAGAGGGTAAGGGTTTATTATTAGGGAGTGTTGATGGGAGAGGCTCTGTCAGATCGACAGATCCATCCACTTCTGAAGGAAAGGAAAGATTGAGTGAGGCTGAGGGAGAACAGGAGGTCACTGAAAGCATTTTGGGCTCTGGGGAGTGGGAGTTGAGTGGTGATAGAGAGAGAGCTAGAGGTAAGAGGCTAGAGGTCAGTGACTCCCAACGCACCGTTTATGACCCATTGAGGGTAGAAATATTGATGGTTGAGGGACTACCGTCTACCCACAGCCGGCCGAGCCAGCAAAAGGCCACAAGTCCAGTGGCTGCAAAAAAACCCCCCAAGCCACTCAGGTTCCCCTCAAAGGGAACTTCAATGTCGTCCGCTTTAGGCCATCAAGAGGTAACACCAGAGATGTTAACGACCATTCGTCTTGATGCCGGTTTAGTTACCCGGACTGACCTGGCAGCCCTCAAGGAAGCGACTGAGGAATAATATTCCTCTCTAGTATCTTGATTGAAGGGAAAGGGTGTTGCAACTCAGAGTCCAGCCTGAGGGAGAAGTACAGGGTTTAGAGGGAGTAGAAGTAGGTGATGTGAGTGGGGAGTAAATGATTGCTGCCCAATAAGGTCAACAAATAAAGGAAGACTTGACAATGACGATGGTGGTATATGATCCTCAAAATGAAAAAATCAAAGTCATCATGTTGTCTGATTCAGACTCAGAGATAGGCCTAGATGAACCCATGAAAATACCAAAACCAAAACCAAAGGCACCACAAAACTCCACCTCATCTTTTGACTTTCTCAACTCACCCACTCATGTACCCCAAGAAGAAATCCTCTCAACTATAAAAGCACCTACCCCTGCTCCTATCCAAAAGCCTTCTTCAATACCTCCCACCCCCACACCAACCCAGACACCACCCACAGATTCTGCCAAACCATCAGGCCCCCGAATAGTCGACTGTTTTCAAAAGATCCCTGAGCCTTCACTAATATATGACAAGGGGGGTCTAGACATGGTGGACTGGTTTTCGAAAGGCAAAGGTCATTCTCTGCCAACTGAGGATAGAGATCACCAGAGGCTCAACTACCAGTGTCGAGTCTATCAAATGTTAGAAATTCCTCCAGCAAAAGTTGAGGCTCCACCAGTCCAAGGGCTCAAGCAATACTTAATGTATATGAAAGCTGAAGACTTTCTTGAGGCCTGTCTCGAAGAAAAGTTTGAGGTCGTTTTTATGAAGAAGCCTGGAATGTACTGTAGACTGCTACTTATCGAATTGAGTGATTCATCCAAAGCTGAACAGGCTGAATATAATTAGATGATGCTAAGGGAAACGAGGCCGAAGTCACAAGTTTGGTCAAAGTCGAAGGTAGTAAAGATCGTCTCGATTTGGATGTACAAAAGGTCCCGTCTATTTACTTTTTCTTTTGATATTAAACGAGAAGACGGGACATCATATCTGGTACACGAGAGTGATCTTGACTTCATGAACCCTTATGACATAGAAACAATGCACAATAAACTGAAAAACAAAGTCAATGGGCGATTGAGTCATGTCACTACTCTGGCAGCTTTGACCAGTAGTATGAGGCTACACTCTATCATCATGAGCTTAAGTGATTTTCAAATGGTTATTGAGAGCTATCTAGTTAAGGTGGGCCTCAAAACTCCAGATCAGACATCTTTTGGACTTGATCTTCAACCAGTATATCGAGTATTCATGACAGTAGAGCAGAGCGTCATATTTTTTTATAAAAATGGGCAAAAGAGGTTCTTGCGTTTTGAGGAATTGTATTGTTACTTTGACGGCACACTATGTTTCATAAGAGTAGAACTGAACGGCAGACTCCAACAGGATGATGCCTAGAAGTTTTCAGAGCTCAAGGAGAAGCCCTAGGAATTACAAGACATTCTCAAGGAAATAAAGCAATAAATGGCAGACTGTATGTTGGCCATGTCACAATAAGATTCGACGTCATACTTGGTCTGCGAGAATCTGTTGAGGAAGCTTGCCACCTGCCACAGTGATTGAAAAGGGGGAGATTGTTAAATATTAAATTTCAATCCTTTAGTCCCATTTTGTAATAGATAGTTGTTATTCCAATATAATGTAATTTCATTTCACTTATATGTATCATTTCTTATTTTCTAGAAGCTGAGGGGTGTAGTTTGAAAACCCTTAAAACTTGGTTATGTATTTAATGGAAATCCACGCCTAGGGTTTCCAATTTTTGTCATTATTCACATTTCAATATCAAAAAGCGGCGACTACTTCTTATCATTCTCTGACATTGTTCTTCAAAGATTGAGTTTATTCTCTTTGTTTCAATTGATTATATTATTGTTTATTGTGTGTGAGTGCATGATTATTGATTGGTTTTACATTAACAATTGGTATCAAAGCCGAAGAGGTGAAATTCAACTGATTCTACTCGTGTTCATTGATGTTCATCGTCAACTTCAACATACCTACGGTTATTAAACTTAAACCTACTTAAATCTTCAGGTTTTACTTGTTTTAATATTCCATAGTCATCGAAAATTATCACAGTATTGATTTCGAGCACTTTGTTCAATCTCTACATGTTTTTCCTACTTACTTGCTGAAAAATCAAATATGAAATATTCTTCGTGTTATTTGCGGTTTTTGCTTAAAAATCACAATTATGGGTGTTTTTAGTCACTTGGATCTCTCAAAACTTGTTTCTAAGTTCTAACCGAGCATTTAGGAATCATTTGTCACACCCCGATACCCCGCTTGGCCACAAGGCGTGACGTCACGAAAATAAATGCATAATCAAAATGAACGACCTCTAATGGGGCGTTTTCGAAATACATAGATTAAAATATCATTTTACAATCATAACTAACAGAGTTTACTAGAGCACAAATTTAAAATACATGACAAAAGTTTAAGTTATGAAAATGGATCTCCATAGTGATAGAGAAGTTCAGTGACTCCGTTATCTTGAAAAATCTGGTTAGTATGCCGTGTATGCACTACCTTAGCCCTTATGGTCCTGAGAAAAGCATGCTAAATATGTCAACATAAAGTTGGTGAGCTCATAGGTTTACTAGATAAGTAACGACATTGTACGGAAAACACAAGATTTCATTGAGTTTATAAACAAAAGTGAATCATATAATTTGAGTATTACCATAAGTCTCATGAACCTGAAACTTAACTTTTGAGTGCCCGATGTGGTATCTAACACCATAATACCACGAAATGTCAAATAATATGCATCCGTTTACAATTGTCGCGACTAACCCAAATGGGGGCGTCAACCGAAATAGCCGAATGGGGGCATCAACCCAAATAGATCTATACACAACACTCACGTTTACGTAGTAATTAATGGTACATGATTGAGGGCGGTGGTGAAGTGTAACCTTATCCAATACATAAAATGATTCAAGTACTTGTGTCCATATAAATAAAAACTTGAGCATGTATTCTTACCCCAAATTAATACTGTAACACCCCTCCTGGAACCCGGAAATGCCACGTCAACACAATATCATAAGTGGCAATAACGCAACGGATCTATAACACACGTGTCATAGGATAATGCAGATTACGGGTAATTAAAACTTTAAACACAAAGTTAATACATTCAAATCCTAGATTAACAAAACATAACAATCCAACCACTGGATACATTGTTCCCCAAACAACTATTACAAGAGTTCTATATAAGACACAAACTACCACAGATCTTCAATTCACCTCGAATCTATCTCGGCGGCTGCTGAGATCCCTTCTGATTCCATGAACATGTGAGACTCGAATACATGAGCTATAAAGCCCGTGAGCACACGAGGGTTGACACTGCACATAAGCACATAATACGCAATCCCTGTCCCTGCCCCTGTCCCTGTCGCCTCACACACATCTCAGGTTTAAAGCAAAAGTATGAGATCGAAATGGTACACAAGCCCTGTGGGGACCCCTCCCCGGTGGACACATCGCACACAGCATTGGTCGGTAATACCCTGTAGCACGGAAGCTACCCGGCTACAGGCCCTGCCGTATATATACGCCCCAACGACTGTAAGGGACAGTCAACGCGCGCGATTCCCCTTCGCGACTTATCATCCGTATGGAACTCATCACGGACCCCCGAACCGATCTCACATCTCATACATAACACATATAAGGAGTAGAATATACCTGGGGTTCACGTCCCTGCCTCACATATATAAGACCCACAAATATAGCTACACGACTAAATATAAAACACGGCGCGCGCGTTTAGAAAAGTCTCGAGTACTCACCTGATTGGTTTCCCGAAGTTTGGCCTCCCTGGTCCCGAACCCAATAACCCGAACCCGATATCACATTTTTACTATTAATGCCCATTTAAGCCATTTAATCCCACGATCCCAAAAATATAATTCGTTCATTAAAATTATATCCCGATGACACGCAAGCCCCAATCCCGACACTTATCAATCCACGAAACGGGATATAATTGGACCAACCCAATATTAATAGAATATTTATCCACTAAAATAATTCCACGTACCAGGTCGAAATGACGGATGTTACAAATCCTCCCCTCTTAAAGAGATTCCGTCCCGGAATCTAACTTGAGCTCTGGAATAGGTGAGGATATCTCGATCGCATCTCTGACTTGGGCTCCCAGGTAGCGTTGGTACCCTTATGGTGTCTCCACTGAACGAGTACCAAGGCAATCTCTTTATTTCGCGATTTCTTGATCTTCGACTGTAATCTCAGATAAGGGCACATACTGGTTATCTGCAGCCAGACACTTCCGGAGATGACTCACATGAAAGGTATCGTGCACACCGGCCAACTCTGAAGGAAATCGCAGTCGATAGGCCTGATCCCGGACTCTCTCAACAATCTCGAATGGCTCGATATACCGCGGACTCAGCTTCCCACGATGTCTGAACCGGATAACTCCTTTCCACGGCGACACTTTAAGCATGACCCGATCCCCAACACTGAACTCTAACTCTTTCAAACGACGATCGGCATAGCTCTTTTGACGGCTCTGGGCGACCCTCATATGTTCCCGAATCACAGCCACCTTGTCACTAGTCTCCTGGAGTAGCTCCAGCCCTCTGATAGGTCGCTTACCGACCTCGCCCCAACACACTGGGGTCAGACACTTACGCCCATATAGTGCCTCAAACGGAACCATTTTGATTGTGGCGTGATAACTATTATTCTAGGCGAACTCGACCAACGGAAAATGCACGTCTCAGTTACCACTAAAGTCGATAGCACATGCCCGCAACATATCCTCGAGGGTTTGATTGGTGCGCTCGGTCTGCCCGTCAGTCTGCGGTCTATACGCCGTACTCAGCTGAACTCTGGTGCCCAATTCTCGATGAAAGCTCTACCAGAATCGAGAAGTAAACCGCGTATCCCTGTCCGAAGTAATCGACATCGGAATCCCATGCCGCGATACCACCTCGTTGATGTACAGCCTTGCCAACTGATCCATGGTGATAGTGCCCCGGAAGGCTAAGAAGTGCGCACTCTTCGTTAGTCGATCCACTATAACCCAGATCATATCATTCCCGCGGACCGTGCGCGGAAGTCTCACAATGAAATCCATCGTGATATGGTACCACTTCCACTCGGGGATCTCTAACGGCTATAGATGCCCGTGCAGCTTTTGATGCTCGGCTTTGACCCTGAGACACGTCATGCACTGCTCGACATATCGGCTTATTACTCCCCGGATGCACAGATAATCTCCACCGATGCGACTCATCAAGAATCAATTGCCGCAGATTCCCAACTCTTGGAACCCAGACCCTATCATGGAACACAAACAGCCCGCGATTGTCCCTGATCAATGACTCAAGTTGCCCGGTCAGACGCTCTCGCTTCACATTATCACCCCGCAGGCCCTCCTGCTGTGCTAACCTCAGACTATCAATCAATGTCGAGGTAATCTCAAGCCTCGAAGCCCTGGATATCACAGTCTGGCCGCATGCCCTACGGCTCAGCGCGTCGGCTACCACATTAGCCCGGCCCGGGTAGTACTGAACCTCACAATCGTAGTCCTTAAGCAACTCAAGGCTACGGCGCTGTCTCATATTCAGATCTTTCTGGCTGAATAGATACCGAAGACTCTTATGATCGGTATACACAATGAACCGAGACCCATACAGATAATGGCGCCAAATCTTCAACGCGAACACGATGGCGTCCAACTCTAAGTCATGCACGCTATGGTTTTCTTCGTAAGTCTTCAGCTGGCGTGAAGCGTAGGCGACCACTTTCCCCCGCTGCATCAGCACACAGCCCAATCGAGATCCCGAAGCATCACAATATACTACAAAATCCTCGGTACCCTCCGGTAAAGCTAACACTGGAGCCTGACATAACCGGGTCTTCAACTCTCTGAACGCACGCTCCTGATCCTCGGACCACTCGATCGGAACAGACTGCCATGTCAATCTCGTCAACGGCAAGGCAATCCTCGAAAAGTCCTGGATAAAGCGTCTGTAATACCCGGCGAGACCCAGAAAACTGCGAATCTCTGGCACTGATCTCGGAGGCTCCCAACTCATCAATGCCTCAATCTTGGCCGAATCCACTTTAATACCCTCGGCACTGACCACATGACCCAAAAACTGCACTTCCGGAAGCCAAAATTCACATTTAGAGAACTTCGCATACAGTTTCTCTCTGCGCAGCACGGTCAAAACCTCTCGGAGGTGCTGCTCGTGGTCCCCGGCATTCCGTGAATAGATTAGGATATCATCGATGAACACGATCACGAATCTATCCAACATAGCTCTACACACCCGATTCATCAAATCCATGAAAGCGGCGGGTGCGTTAGTCAAACCGAAAGGCATCACAAGGAACTCGTAGTGCCCATAACGAGTTCGAAACGCTGTCTTTGGCACATCTTCGTCCCTGACCCTAAACTGATGATAACCAGACCGTAAGTCGATCTTGGAGAAGAAACTCGAGCCCTGGAACTGATCAAATAGGTCGTCGATACGAGGAAGCAGATAACGATTCTTCACAGTCACTTTATTCAATTCCCTGTAGTCGATACACATCCTCATGCTACCGTCCTTCTTTTTCACGAACAACACCGGCGCACCCCACGGCGACGAGCTCGGACGGATAAATCCACGATCTAAAAGCTCCTGCGACTGAGACATTAACTCTCGCATCTCTGTCGGTGCCAGCCTATAAGGCGTCATCGCAATCGGCACCGCCCTGGGAACAAGATCTAAACGGAACTCTACCTGGCGATCTGGCGGTAACCCAGGCAACTCCTCTGGGAATACCTCAGGGAACTCACGGATCACTGGAATATCCTCTAAGGTCTTCTTTTCCTTCCTCGCGTCAACCACATAAGCTATGAAGGTCTCGCACCCGTTAGAGAGATATCTCTGAGCCCTGGCGATAGACACTATCCCGACATCTCCCTTACGGCGCTCCCCGTACACAATAACACTCTCACTGTCAGAAATGGGTATACGGATGATTTTCTTGGCACACAGAATATCAGCCCGTCTGGCAGTCAACCAGTCCATACCCACTATCACATCAAAGCTACTGATCTTAATCGGCAGCAAATCAATCGCAAATTGGTGGGAATCTATCTCTAACACACAGTCCCGATAAACCCGACTCACTAACATAGAACTCCCATCGACCCTCTCGACAACCAACGGAACCGACAAAGAAGAAGGAGACACACTAAAATACGCACAAAATATAACAGACACATAGGAGCAATCGGCCTCGGAATCAAATAACACACGAGCTCGAAGTCCGTTAAGAATGTACGTACCCGAAACAACATCCGTGGCATCCCGTGCCTCCTTTGCTGTCGCCTGAAATACTCGCCCGCGGCCCCTCGGAACAGACTCACGGCGGCTAGATGACGACGGCTCAACCCTGGCCCCACTCGAACTGGGCCCCCTAACTGCCGGTCCCGGTTCTAGACAATCCCTAACTCGATGCCCCGGCCTCCCACATCTGAAGCATAGCGGCTCTGGAACCGTACCTACTGACGCGGCGTGGCCCCGCTGGCCGCACTGGAAACAGCACGACTGCTCCGATAAACACTGTCCGGAATGGCGCCGGTGACATTTCGGGCACTCCCGATCTCCATAAGAGCTCTCGACACGGCTACCGGATGCTTGGGACCCCTGTCCCACACTGCTCTGTCTCTGTGCTCCAGATCCGTGACCCTGGCCCTGACATCTCGATCGGCGATCTCGACCTCTATCTCGATCCCTGTCACGTCGCTAACCCGACCCTTGCCCCGAACCCTGTCCCGAAAACTGCCACTGGTCCGGACACTGATCACTGGGGGCGTCCTCAGAGGACCTCCATACACTGGACGGCTACTCAGAAGTCCCAGTCCGCTGCCTCTGAGAAGAGGGCTGCTCCCTCTGCTTAAGGATCTCCCGCTCCCTCATGCGGGCCATCTCAAGAGCTCTAGCAAATGTCGGGGTATCATGCAATCCCACAAACTCACAGATATCAGATCGGAGCCCATCGATAAACGCATCAGCCTTACGGCTCTCCGTGTCCACATGCTGAGGCGCAAACTGTGAATACTCATTAAACCGATCGACATACTGCTGGACAGTCATATTACCCTGCTGCAAATGGAGGAACCGACGCTCCATCTCCCGTCTTTCAGCCCGTGGAATGTACTGGAGCTCGAACATAGCTCTAAACTGTTCCCATGTCATGGCATATGCGGCAGACTCGGTCATCGATGACTCAATCGATTTCCACCACTGGGAAACTCCACCTCGTAACTGATATGCAGCGTAACCAACCATATCTCTGGGATCCACGTGTGCCACTCGAAACGCGGCCTCGATCTCACGCTCCCATGCGATGGCCGCCCCTAGCTCACCGTCACCCCGAAACTGCGGTGGAGCCCCTGTCATAAAATCTTTGAAAGAACCACCCCGCTGCGAAGACGACGATGCCCCACCCCCTGACCCGGTCTCGGTATGCCAAACCACTGGCCCCAAACTCTGACCCTGTTCCCTTTCTTGCTCTTTAGCTGCCTGTAAAACTCGGTAAGAACCTCTAGCAGCTCTGATTTCCGGATATACTCATCACTGGGCGGCTCGCCCACGCCCGACCCTTCACCCTGATCTGCCATATGAATCTGCACAAAACGAAATGATTAAGCACAAGGGATAAATCACCAAACGTTATACACTAAGCCAAGTCGGTTAATCCACTATATAATCGCAAAACGATCCCCCATGTACCGGAACAAGGTCTAATTCAAGCATCCACTAATGATACTCAAGCTTAAAACCACAAGCTCTGATACCATGCTGTAACACCCCTCCCGGAACCCGGAAATGCCACGTCAACACAATATCATAAGTGGCAATAACGCAACTGATATATAACACACGTGTCATAGGATATTTTTAAGGATTTTCAGGTTTTATCGAGGTTTTTCGGCCTACTTTGGGGCTGTTTTTAGCCAAGCTCCAAAACTATTTGGGCTTTGATTTTTATAATCATAAAACTACTATATACAAGTTATCATTTCATGGACAATAGTTAATTAGCAGATTTTTATAATCATAAAATTGATTAATTAGCAGATGGTAACCTGGTTTGGTGCCGGTTGTTACAGTCTCCCTTTTTTATGGGAATTTCGTCCCGAAATTTTTATCTCGTTTCCTCGGGGGTCTTGTTTCTTGAGAAGAGGTGAGGGTACCTCTGCTTGATCTGCTCTTCGTGTTCCCTGGTGAATTCTAGTCCACGTCTGGAATTCCATCTGACTTTGACAAGGGGAATGCGACTGTGCTTCAATCTTTTCACCTCCCGGTCCATGATCTCTACCGTCTCTTCGACAAAACGACGTTTATCAAGCTGAATTTCTTCCAAGAGAATAACAAGTGATTCACCTGACAAACACTTCTTTAGGTTTGACACATAGAAGGTATTGTGCACGCTTTTAAGCTCCGGTGGAGGGTCTAACCGATAAGCTACTTGACCAATTCTCTTCAGGACTTTGAATTAGGCGATGTAACGAGGATTTAGCTTACCTCATTTCCCAAATCGTATCACGCCGTTCCATGGCGAGACTTTCAGCAATACCCTTTCTCCCACTTGAGGGTGATATGCTTTTCTCATGTCCAAGTTTGTACCAAAGCTCGATGTAATTACTGCCAAGACGTAAACCTGCTATCTCTATCTGAGATGATTGAGATAGGCACTCCATGTCTAGAGACGAATTCCTTGAGGTAAACTTGAGCTAGCTTATACATCTTGTCGGTCTCATTGATCGGTATGAAGTGCATGGTCTTCGTTAGTCGGTTGACCATTACCTAAATGGTATCGTATCCACTGGATGTCTTCGGTAGTTTTGCTATGAAGTCCATGGTTATACGTTCCCACTTCCGTTAGGAAATCTCTGATTGCTGCAATAACGCAGATGGTTTCTGATGTTCTCCCTTAAATTTGGAGAATGTTAAACACTTGTAGACATATGTGGTAATGTCAGCCTTCTTGTTAAGCCACCAGTACAGCTCCTTGAGGTCATGTTAGATTTTATCAGATCCGGAGTGAACAACATATCTTGATTTGTGTCCTTCATCCATTACCAGTTTTGTTAATCCACCAAAGCTAGGTAACCAGATTCCGTTCATAAAATATCGATTCCCATTAGCCCTTATCTAAAATTGTTTATTCATTCCTCTCAAGCTTCATTCTACACATTTTCCTCCATAACAGCTTCCACTTGCGCATCATGAATTAAGGAGGGAAGGTTTGACTGAATGGTGATGACTAGGGCTCGTACCCTCAACGGCTTTGCTTGTTCTTTTCGGCTCTAGGCGTCGACAACCACGTTAGCTTTTCCTGGGTGATTACGAATCTCACAGTCGTAATCAGTTAATGTCTCCATCCAATGGCCCTGCCTCATGTTCAACTCTTTCTGGTTCAGGATGTGTTGGACGCTCTTATGATTCGTGAATACAATATACTTTGTACCGTACAAGGAATGTCTCCAAATTTTGAGGGCAAAAACTACTGCTCCCAGTTTCAAGTCATGCGTTGTGTAATTCACCTTGTGAACCTTTAGTTGCCTTGAAGCGTAAGCTATGAGCTTATCCTTCTGCATTAACACACATCCCAACGGATTGTGTGAAGCATCAGAGTAAACTACAAAGTTATCGCTTCCTTCGGGTAAGGACAAAATAGGCGCACTGCACAACTTGTGCTTCAATAACATGAATGTCACCTCCTGGTCATCACACCAATCATAATTAATGTCCTTTCGGGTCAATTCTGTTAGAGATCCGACGATCTTTGAGAAGTTTTCGAAGAATCGCCTATAATACCCCGCAAGACCTAAAAACTTGTGTATCTCCGTGGGGGTTCTAGGAGTAGCCCAATTCTTGATGGCTTTGATTTTTGTAGGGTCAACTTGAATTCCTTTACTGCTGATCACATGACCAAGGAATTTTACTTCTCTTAGCCAAAATTTGCACTTTGAAAGTTTGGCATATAGTTGTTCTTTCTCCAACAACTCAAAAATTAGCTTCAAATGCTGCTCGTGCTCCTCCTTGTTTCGTGAATAGATTAAATGTCATCTATGAAGACACTCATGAATTTGTCCAAGTAAGGTTTGCACACCCGATTCATAAGGTCCATGAAAACGGCTGGTGCATTGGTCAGTCCAAATGACATTACTTGGAATTCATATTGATCGTACTGGGTTCTGAAAGCTGTCTTGGGAATATCCTCCTTGCGAACTTTGACCTAGTAATAACCAGAACTCAGATCAATCTTGGAAGAGAAGCTTGACACTTAGAGTTGGTCAAATATGTCATCGATCCTCAGGAGAGGGTATCGGTTCTTTATGGTCGGCTTATTTAGTTCCCGATAGTCTATTCACATCCTGGAAGTTTAATCTTTCTTCTTTACGAACAAAACGGAGCTCCCCAGGGTGAGGAACGCGGTCTGATAAACCCTTTATCCAAGAGCTCCTGTAGCTGATTGGACAATTCCTGCATCTCAGATGAGGCTAAACAGTATGGAGCTCGTGCCACTAGTGCAACACCTGGCAACACAACCAACCACACATGCCCAAGACGTTCGGTGAGAGAAGTTCATGAGATCTGGAATGTCGAGACTGTCCGATGGTGGGAGTCCAGGTAGGTCTGTGTGGAAGACGTTTGGGTAAATAGGGACTAAGGAATATATGGAGCTCTGCTTCTTCCTTCGGCTCGCACTTCACTGTCAATGCAGTAAGCGATCTTCTTGTTGGCGCAAGGTTATGTAGCAGCCATCTTCTGTCGATCGCATACAATTTTCCTAATCCGCTAGTTGGTGGATTTTGTTGAGTAACAATATACGATGCGTATACCATCTGTTTCAAAACTCCCCACGTTATTGAAGTGGGAAGACCACAAGTCTACTTCAAATTATTGCCCTACTAATCTAAGGAGCATCCTTGAATTATGTTATGTGCTTTCAGTGTCTTACCGTCAGCAACCTCTATAGCATACGTGGCACTTAATGGGGGTAAGAGTAGTGCTTACTAAACTTAGTGGATAAAAAGCTCCTATCAGCACCGGTATCAAATAGTATAAACGCGTAAGTGTTATTAAGGAGGAACGTACCCGTGACGACGTAGGGATTCTGCCTTGCTTCTCCACTACCCATAACAAAAGCTCATCCCTGACCTCCTCTGACATTCAATATTAGGCAGTCATTTCTCAAAGCATCCTTTCTGAGGCCAATTATTGGTTCCCGAGTTGGAAACTCTACAATCCTTGGTCAGGTGACCTTGTTTTTTGCACTTACCACAAGGATTTCTACACTGGCCATTGTGATGGTAATTCCACTTGTGGCAATTAGGTATGTTGCCAATGTAATTTTTCTTTGACTCAAACCTAGGTACATAGGCCTTGATTCTCTCTTGTTTCTTCTTTTGGTTCCCCGAATTCTTCCCTGAGCGGTCTTCCCATTTCCGCTTGTTATCTGAACTCTTGGCAGTCACTTCCCCTTGGCGTATCACTTGCTCCATCAAAGTTATTTGCCATTCTGATAGCATTCTGGATTGGCGTTGGGATATAGGAGGCTCAACTCATGGAATCGGTTGGTGTATCCGGGGTAACCGTCCCGGGACATAGGAGGCTCAACTCATGCAATCGGTTGGTGTATCAAATGATATCCGTCCCCTTCATTGACAAGTTCCAAAACTCAGCTTCCATCTTTTGTAGTTCGGTCCTAGGGCAGTACTCATCAGGTATCATTTGTTTCAACCTTGCCCATGAGAGTTGATAGGCCACAATCAATGCCTACTAACGAACGTAGGGACTCCACAAGGCATAGGGCCTCATCTGTAGCGTGTGTTGGTCGAACTTCACCTTGTTTTCTCTTCTCTGTGATTGCTGCAGACCCGGAAAACCTATTTAGCTTCTCGTGGCTCTCGAACTAAGCGGGTTAGGCAAACTGCACCCTCCGTGCCATTGAAGTACCTCGTTTGGCAAATTAGGAATCCTTTTATGCTACAACCCCTCGGGTTGTTTTCTACCCCTCCAGCTACTCCGCTGCTTCCAAAATCATTATTTAGGTTAATTTTGTATGCAGCGATGGCATAGGCTACTCTCCGTGCTACCAGTTGTTCGATGTCCGTTGTGTTCATCCTGCGCGGTGCCATAATCTTGAAGTTCAGAAAAAATTAACACGGTGTAACAAGATAAGTCTATGGGTTTGAAATTTACTAAGGCAGATAGTCATACTACATATCATCAACACAGATATATAGATAAACTTAATTTTTTATTAAACATAGCTTGATACATAGTCTTTTACAACATCGGTTTGGGGTTTCCCTGAAAAATTTCAAGCCTACTTTATTTCCAGATACATTAAGTTGAAAATTCAACTCTACAAATATAAGATAGAAAAGGCAATATGTGTGGGATGCCTCCGGGGTTTCTCCATACTCGAGGGCGTAGAGCGCTGGGTTAGTGCGGCGTTACGTAACTCACTGTCCCCCAAACATTGCCGAAGCTCGTTTATTGCATCTTGATGGGTCGAGTGCACACGCTGACTCGCCCAGTATATATTGGTATTTTGCATCTGCTCCTGCTCGATCCTAGTTGTGATATCTTCGACCTATTTGCTGCGTTGCCTAGGCTGGAGATCGTGTCTGGCGGCCCTTGCCACTAATAGAGGTACGGTCTGTTGCGTTGGCGCTTGCGTAGGCGGTGGTATTTGCTCCATGGAGGGTCCTCCTACCTCGAAGTGGTTAGGGATCCCTTCATCGTGTCTCCACTCTTGAAGAGTGTTTGGCATCCAACCCCATCGTCTTGCCTTACCCGTCGCCATTGCGACAGGCTTGGCTGAGGGGCAAGGAACAGGATAGACTCCCATTGTGCCATTCTGACCTTCTTTCTGGGTGTAAACAGCATTAGTGGTCCGTTGGGGTAGTTTCGAAATGGGGTGAATGATAGGACACGTGGTGTTGGTGGTGGAGGAATCGTTGGTGCTGCAGTGCTAGAGTTACCTCCTTGTGTTCAGATTAGTCTGCTTCTTCGTCGTCGTTTGGGTTTGGGTGGTCTTCTTATCCAAAGTACAAATCAGTGTCCTGTTGGTCCATGGGTACATACTCGTCCTCGGATTCAGAGAGAATAATGATTGTGTTGTCCAACATTTTCTGTTATCAGTGTCAATACATAGTTTTACAGTGGTTTCAGTTACTTGAATAAATACAGTTTAGTTGTAGAAGTTAGTCTAAGGTACTAATGCAACCTAGTTAACTATAACCATGGCTCTGATACCAATCTGTCACACCCCGATACCCCACTTGGCAACAAGGCGTGACGTCACAGAAACAAATGCATAATCATAATGAACGACCTCTAAATGAGACGTTTTCGAAGTACATAGATTAAAATATTGTCTTACAATCATAAGAATACCAGAGTTTACTAGAGCGGAAATTTAAAATACATGACAAAAGTTGAAGTTATGAAAATGGATCCCCGTAGTCATAGAAAAGTTCGGTGACTCCGATATCTTGAAAAATCTGGTGAGTATGCCGTGTATGCACTACTTTAGCCCTTATGGTCATGAAAGAAACATGCTTAATACGTCAACATAAAGTTGGTGAGCTCATAGGTTTACTCGATAAGTAAAGACATTGTATGGAAAACACAAGATTTCATTGACTTTATAAACAAAAGCGAATCATATAATTTGAGTAAAACCATAAGCCTCATGACCCCGAAACTTAACTTTTGAGTGCCTATGTGTTGTCCAACACCATAATACCAAGGAATGTCAAATAATTATGCATCCGTTTACAATTAGCGCGATCAACTCGGATGGGGGCGTAAACACAAATAGATGTATCCACAACATTCACGTTTACGTAGTAATTAACGGTTCATGATTGCGGGTGGTGGTGAAGTGTAACCTTATGTAATACATAAAATGATTCAACTACTTGTGTCCATATAAAATAAAAAGTTGAGCATGTATTCTCACCCCAAAGTAATACGAACAAATCCATAAACGAAAACCCATTTAAAAAGTTCAAGTTTATTATTAAGGATTTCAAGGTTTTATCGAGGTTTTTCGGCCTACTTTGGGGCTGTTTTTAGCCAAGCTCCAAAACTATTTGGGCTTTGATTTTTATAATCATAAAACTACTATATAAAAGGATTTTTTCAAGATAAAAATGGTCATTTATCGAGGTGTTTAGGTTAGGGAAAATGCTCGTTAAAAACCCTATGTTGGTCATAACTGTGCTGTAATGTTTCTACCGAAAAATCTGAATTTCACAACCTTGCAACAATTTGTGATTCTTCTTATTTATTCAGAAAAACGCATGTATAAAAGGTTATGAAACACATTAATATACCTTGTTTAATAATATTTATGCATGCATTTTGTGTTTATATATTTATAAACACATTTGATGAAACAAACTTTAAAAATAAAAGCTAGTTGTTTATAAACTTAGTTTTTGATGCACTTGTTGGTGTTGGTGTTTATGTATATTATGCAAGAGTTATAATTAGATAAATAAAAGAAGTAATAAGGTAGTTTTACTTACTTTGATGTAGTAAAATAATGCAAATGATTAGAAGTTGTGTTCTTGAATTAGTTGTACCAAATCTTTCTTGAAAAACTTGAAGAACAAAAAGATGAAACTTTTGGCTTTTGGTGAGGGTGCTTGGCTGGATTTGATGAGAGGAAAAGAGAGAATGCTTTTGGATTTTGCAAGTGTGAAATGAAATAAGAGTTGGTCTTCTATTTATAGAGGATGAAACTTGATGAAATGATTAGAAAATATGGAGGTTGAGTAAAAAATCTTGCAAGGTGAGGTAAAAGAGATGGAAAGTGTGATGTAGATGGTGCATGGTTTCTTGATAAAAAAATTACAAGTCAGATCCTATGGTGGTACCACCCTAGGTGGCCGACCCTAGGATATATTTATGATGTTTATATATATATATATATATATATATATATATATATATATATATATTGTTAGAAAAGTATTTTAAAAGTGTTATTGTGTTTTCCTTGTTATGAAATTTTATAAATACTTATGAAATACACTAGTTTAATAAAATTGTTTTGTCTTGCATAATTAAAGTTATGTGAGATTGTAAATGCATGATTAGTGCCACTAATCTTAATTTAATTTTGCACTTATTTGATTTATTCTATCATATCGTAATTTTATCGGATTATTACTTTGTCGTTTCATCGAATCTCACCGATGAAATTGTTTCTGATTGTAATGAAATTCCTTATGAATTTTTTTAATCACTTTGATTAATTACTAATGACTATTGATTAATTAGCATATGCTAACCTGGTTTGGGCCGGTTGTTACATCATTTTCAGGCTTTAAATTCCGCAAAATTTTCCTCGGATCCCTATCTCGGATCCTATTTCGTTTGATCTCGGATCAATTTTCGGGTGACCCTATCTCAGATCAATCAGTATTTCGGGTCTCACATCTGGATCTCGGCTTTTCCAAAAGTCAATCCGAATTTTAGATCATCCATATTTCGTATTTTTTAAATCACTTGTTCTTTATTTTTCAACATTCATCCGAACTTCGGATCTCTTCAAACCGAAATATCAAAAACATACGAAATTCGGTTCATACACTAGAAAACGACATTTAACTGAATTTCGCCTAATCCACCAAAAAAATCAATCATCCGAATTTCGCACGGTTACTCCACCTGAATTTCGGATACTTCACCCGAGTTTTCAGTTTCTACTTCTAAAGATCGCTGTTCAAAACAACACTCAACAACCACCATCATCATGTCAAGAAAAGCTCCTGTCCTTTGATCAGAGAACAGACCACCAGTTCTCTATCCTGACGAATATCAGAAATGGAAGAAGTGCTTCCTAAAATTCATCACTATGCAGCCAATGGGTAAACTAATGATCCAATCCATTAATGAAGGACCAACTATCCTTTATTCCAACATTACAGCAGTTACAACTGCTGTTCCTCCAATTCCAGCTTCCAAGGAAGTTCGCGGACCTGAGGATGAGAGGGAAAGAGAGAAAAAGCAGCTAATTACAGGGAAAAATACCTACTCTATCAGGCCCTTCCCAATGAAATTCTTTTCGGTGTTGATAGCAAAATGTCAGCAAATAAAATGTGGAATGAATTAAAAATGCAAATGCTTGGGGCTGACCTGAATGACACGGCCAAAATTGAAGAAGCAAAGGCCAAATTCTCAGAGTTCCGTGCAAAGGATGGAGAATCCGTTCAGAGCATTTTTACCAGATTTTGCACTGTTCTGAATGAGTTAAACAAGCTACACATCCACAAGGAACGAGATGACGTTAATATCCAGTTCTTATCTTCTCTGGCTCCAGAATGGGCACTTGCTACTAGAGCAACTAAAAGAGCTCTGGATATCACTGACGTCTCCATAAATGTGGTGTTTAAGGAACTTTAGAAATACAAGGTAGATGTGGACACTCACAAACAGATGGGGAACACTCCGGCTTCTCTATTGCTAAATGTGAATCAAACTGCAAAACCCATAGATTCACTGGCTTTACTTTCGAACAAAATACACATTCCTGAACCACAGTTAAACCCATCGGCCTTGCACTACTTCAATGAAACTGGTTCCTCCTCTCAATATCCATATGCCATACCCCAAATTGCTAAGCCTCTGGATGCTGAAGACGCTAACATTCATGAGCAAATGGCATTCTTATCGAATTGACTTCAGCAAAAGCGATTCTATCAGAATAAGACCGATAATCAGCTCAGATATGACACTGGAGGATAGATGATAGAGATGACAGACGTTATGATGACAGGAGAGATAGATGATATGACCTTAGGGATTATCAAGATGATCATAATTATGAAAGGTGTAACGCTAAGAGAAACGAATATAGGCGGGAGTATAATCGTCGTGAGGATAGCCGGGACTCCCGCCGCACTGAGAAAAGGACTGGACGTAGAGACAACAGACCAATGGCGAGCCCAAATCATCTGATGACCGAGGTTGTTATAAATGTGGGAAACCTAGTCACTTTGCTCGATAATGCAAGAATCAATTCGAGTGTGATTTGGGCTACTTCCAGAGAAAGGTCGAGGTCCTAAAGAAATGGGATGATGCTATGGCTCTCGTTGCACAGGAAGACGTACTGGGTAGATGAGGAATCTGATGATGAGGACGACAGGGGCAGAAACTGCTATATAGTCGATACAATTGGGTTGACGGATTGTGCTACTACTTTCGATTCTGAATCAGACAAAGTTTGTAGAGGGGGAGAACACTAATATCCTACAGCCTGTTTGATGGCCATGTCCGGGGTTTTAGAATGCTCTACATAAGATTCTGAGACAAATGAGGTACATTCATTTTACTTTAATAAGTCTTTAAATGCTGAGTTTGTGCAAAATGAACGTAAATGGCACACACAAATTCTTGAGTTAGAACACAATATAATGTGAAAAAAAAGTGTGTCAAAGCTGAACAATTGGACAAATCAATAAAAGAACTAACCATTTACAAAGGACGTTTTGACACTGTTTCCGAAATGCTAAGTTTTCATTTAAAAGATTTGAAAACCTCTCCTCCTGCCAAAGTCCTGCATACATCATCAGACAAAGGTATAGCCAAGATTGAAGTTCCAGTAATCATTCTCAAAGGTGAGTGTTCAAAATCTTCAAAAGCTAAGGTTTCAAAAAAGGCTAAGAGTCAATCAAAGTCTTCCAAGAAACCAACTCACCAAAGAAATCTTTCTAATCTAAGTTTTCCTAACGTACTGACTCTCATTGTTGTGTACCTACAGATAATGTGAGAAGAGTTCCCAAAACAACTGCCAGTGTGACATATACACCTACAATACCTAACCAAAATGGACCCATCTTAAGATGGGTACCCAAAGTTGTGTGATTAAATGCAGATGGTTCTTTGTTACTTCGGGTCAAGACCCGCACCTCAGTGATATGGCTTCTAGTTAACTCAGACTAGGACTCATTCTTCAGTGCGTCAGTTTATGTATAATTTTGTACTGAAATCGATGTTTTTGGATCCTGTGCACACAATTCAGAACCCGTTCTAACCCATCATGTTTTCTGAACAATTCGGTTCAGAACACGGTTTGCACGCCATTTTTCCATGGATTTGTTTCATATGCCTAAGGATCATCATTGTAACAAATTCTCTTTACAGGAAAAATCCATTTGCTATATGGTTTCGGCCTACTCCAAGCACATGACTTTAAGGAAAGAACTGCTATCAAATATTGTAGAACAGTAATGTGGAACAGTTAAGTTTGGGAATGACAACCATGCTCAGATTAAAGGATACGGGGATTTAATTCTCAACAATCTAGTCATCAAGGATGTTGACTATGTCGATGGATTATCTCACAATCTGTTTAGCATAGGACAACTTTGCGATAAAGGACTAGACGTAACGTGTAGGGCAAAGAACTATATTGTCAAAAGGGGTGACGGGAATGAAATCCTAACTAGTTCCCACAACTCAAACCTTTATACGATAGATGTTGCTAAACTTATGGTCAAGGATAGTATTTGCTTTTTATCAAAAGCCTCTTCGAAGGACTCATGGTTATGGAATCGGAGGCTATCACACTTGAAATTCGAAAATCTGAATTAGTTGGCATCAAAACAACTTGTTAAGGGACTCCCAGAACTCCGTTACGAAAAAGATCACTTGTGTGTAGCATGTGAGAAAGGAAAGATGAAGAGATCATCTAATAAACCAAAGCCCAAACCATCATTGAAAAGAGTGTTGGAGATACTGCATATGCACTTATGCGGTCCTATACGAACGCAAAGTATAAATGGGAAGCAGTACGTGTTGGTTATCATTGACGACTAGTCATGATATACATGGGTAAAATTCTTGCGATCCAAGGATGAGACAGCTCGAGAAATCGACAACTTCATGATGAGTGTCGAAACCCAATAGCAGCTCCAGTACAGTTAATCCAATCCGACAACGGCAGAATTCGTAAATTCGGTAGTAGAAAGCTTCCTGCGATACAAGGGTATTTACTATCATTTCTCTGCCACTCGAACACCTCAAAAGAATGATATCGTCGAAAGAGGTAATCGTACCCTGGTGGAAGCTGCTCATACCATGCTGAACTACTCAAAGCTACGTACGTTCTTGTGGGCTGAAGTCGTGTCAACGGCTTGCTACACGCAAAAACTTACGAGTTTTTGCTTGTAGGTGTTATGTGCTGAATGACAATGAGAACCTTGGAAAATTCAACGAGAAAGCGAATGAAGTGATCTTTATTGAATACTCATCCAATTTAAAGGCACATCATGCATTTAATACTCGCACAAGAATAGTCAACGAGAATGTGCATGTCACATTTGATGAAATGGCTGAACCGGCTTTAGAAGTTGACCACTCAGGACCACGCATTACTCAAATTCTTGGAGACTCTTTTAAACCTATTTCTTTTTCTTATTTTGGCTTAGTTAATTTGATTGATCCTTTTTATGTTGAATAATTTGGTCCTAGAACTAATTCTTCTGTCTCATCTTCCACAGTTAACACATCCTCATCTGATTCAACTATTCATCCACCACCTTCGGATCCACCAATTCCTTCACCAATCAATGCACCATCTCCTTCATCGCCTTCCACTTCATCCACAACAAGTTGAATCTACTCCGTTAATACCTTCATATATTGTATCAAACATTATTCCTGTAGAAGACCCAACAGAACCTGAACCGGAACCAGTGGTACCTTCACTCGAACCCATCGATCAGAACTCATCATCCATCCCCACCCTCACCACTGAGATTCCATCACGTTCATCCCTGCCACAAGAGAGGAAAGGGACCCGAAATCACCCAACTGAACAAATCATTGGTAATATTTCTACTGGGGTCCAAACTCGAAGGGCATCTGCTAATGAATGTCTTTTTGCGTCATTCCTTAGTATGATAGAGCCTGATCGTGTGGATGAAGCCTTGAATGACCCGAACTGGTTAGTAGCAACGCAAGAAGAATTTAACCAATTCAAACATCTTAGAGTATGGTAGTTAGTTCCCAAACAAAAAGGTCGAGCCATGATCGGGACCAAATGGATTTTTAAGATCAGACGAGATGAAAATGACATTGTGGTAAGAAATAAAGCGAGACTAGTCGCCAATGGCTACCGATAACAAGAAAGCGTTGATTATGACGAGACCTTCGCTCTAGTTGCACGTACTGAAGCTATCAGAATCTTCTTCGCGTATGCGGCACACAAAGACTTCAAAGTGTACCAAATGGACGTCTTCTTAAACGGTGAACTTAAAAAAGAGATGTATGTTGAACAACAACAAGGATTTATTGATGCAAATAAACAGGACCATGCTTATATGTTAGACAAATATCTTTATGGTTTGAAATAAGCACCTCAAGCATGGTATGGCAGTCTCATTAATTTTCTTATTTCAGCCGGTTTTAGTAAAGATGTGGTGGACACAACTCTCTTCATGAAAAAAGAAGGCCCACAGAAAATGTTAGTCCAAATCTATGTGGATGATATTATGTTTTCATCTAGTGACCATAGGTTTTGTAAGGACTTTTCATCTTAATGGAGTCCCAGGCTTGAGATGAGTATGATGGGGGGAAATGAATTTTTTCCTCGGATTACAAATCAAACAACTTGAAAAATGGGATATTTGTGAACTAGTCGAATAATACTCTTGACATTCTCAAGAAGTATGAGTTAGACTTTTGCACGGCTATCGCAACTCCGATGGCTTCAAACTATAAGTTGGATACTGAACCCGCAGGGAAAAGTGTCGATAACACAACTTACAGAGGGATGATTGGTTCCATACTCTGCCTTACGGCTAGTAGACCGAATATAATGTTCTCTACATATCTTTGTGCTCACTTTCAGGCCGACCCAAAAGAACCACTTCTTACTGTGGTAAAACGCATATTTCGTTATCTTAAGAGTACACCTGATCTTAGTCCATGGTATCCAAAGAGAAACAATTTCGATCTTACTGCCTTTTCAGATGCTGATTTTGCAGGTGGCCGAGTAGACAGAAAAAGCACATCAGGTAGGATTCAGTTCTAGGGTGACAGAGTCTTCAAAAAAGCAGAACTATGTGTCCACGTCCACAGTCGATGTTGAGTATGTAGCAGCCGCAAGCTGTTGCTCTCAGGTGCTGTGGATGAGAACTCAGTTACGTGATTATGGAATTTCGATCTCCAACATCCTAATATACTGTGATTCCAGATGTGAAATTGGCATATCTTGCAATCACGTGCAGCACTCAAGAACAAAACACATAGACATAAGGTATCATTTCATTAATGATCACATAGTAAAAGGGACAATTGAACTTTATTTTGTAAGCACGGAATTTCAACTTGCTGATATTTTCATTAAGGCTTTAGAGAACCTCGAGTTCTGTTCTTAGTATTTCAAATTGGCATGTTGAATCATCCTTCTAGTTAAACATCAGCTATTCTCTAAATAATTTTGTTTCAAATACTTATTATAACTGTTTGAAATTCCTTTAATTATAAAATATTAGATATTTAAATTTAAAGGAAGTACCACAAAGTTATGATTATTTATGCATAGTTAGTTTTACTTAGTTTAGTAATGAAAAACTTAAAAAAATAATTTTATATTTTGGGCCACTGGTTAATTTTATTGAGCCCATATTCTTTACATTTATTTTTCTCTAAGGCCCAAAATTCCTTTTGTTTGGCCCATCTCCATGATAAAAAGCGCGAGTCAAAGGGGTCCGACCCGACCCACCCGCCTATAAATATGTGGATTTTGTTTCCTTCTCCACTACGCCATCGGTTCACCTTCTCCGATGCCAAATTGTCCATTTTTGCTCTCTAAATCACTCAGAAAGCTTCGACTTCCATCGATATTCTTCTGTTTTCTTAGGAATTACTTCTACTCGCATATTAGGTAACCTTCTTATTACTCTATTTTTAAGTTTAACATACATTTAATACGTTTTCAATTTCCAGATTTTTTCAAGGGTTTTCTCTCGATTTTTCTACTTTTTAGGTCATTAAATCATGATTTTATAAGTTAGTATAGTTAAGTAAGATATTTCATTTTTGATTTTTCAGTACTGTACTGGTTTGCATGTGCATGAACACAGTAAATGCACCGTGTTCTAAGTATAAATCGGGTCAACCCAAAGTTTCACATAGCCATGAACTTCAGATCATATAAATGACAAAAAGTTCTAAGTGTCTAGTATGGACACATCCGAAATTCGAACGTCCCACAAATAAGTCACTCATTTAAGCGTAAGGTGGCGTTTGGTTTGAGGCACCCATCCAAAATTCGGAACACATTTATTATGGCCTTAGTAAAAATACAAGTATCACTTTGGGCTAGCTGAAACTCGGATTCATCCGAAACTCGGAGAGTTCCCAAACCAAAAGGTCGAGCCATAATCGGGACCAAATGGATTTTTAAGATCAAACGAGGTGAAAATGACATTGTGGTAAGAAATAAAGTGAGACTAGTCGCCAATGGCTACCGATAGCAAGAAAGCATTGATTATGACGAGACTTTCGCTCTAGTTGCACGGATTGAAGCTATCAGAATCTTCTTGGTGTATGCGGAACACAAAGATTTCAAAGTGTACCAAATGGACGTCAAGACAAACTTCACTACAACAAAATGAACCTAAAGCAACAAGGGAAAAGTGCTGTGTTAGGCCTTAAAAGTGTTGCTATAGGCCTAATGCGACACTTTATGTAGTGCCACCTTAGCCAACGTCGCCTTAGGTCTAAAGTGACACTTTCACTAGATAGTGCGACACTTTTCAAAAGTATTGCCATTGTTTTATAAATGCAACACTTTTTATACTCTAAAGCAACACATTTAATTTATTGTTACCAACATATAGCAACACTTTATTTGTCAAATGGAACACTTATCAGATGTTGTCATTATGTAAATGCAACACCATTATCAATCTATTGCAACACTTTATTATTGATTTAAATTACATAAATGCAATATTGTCTAGATAAAATAAACACATTCATTATTTTTTAAATTTAATGCAAATACAAATATTTATTTAATTGCTTCGTGATAGTTTTTATACTTACAATTCAATATAACAAAAATAATATCATTTCATAACATATCGATCAAAAAGTATGTAAAGTATATAAACGTCTACAACCAAAATAAAGATCATCAAATGTATAAGCAATACAACAAAAAAGTAAATTACAATATTGGGAATGCATATTCAATTCCTCTTCTTGTAATTTCATTCATACGAAACCGACGCCTATCATGCACAACTCTCCTTCTGTCGATCACTTTTCACAAAAAATCTACCCAAAATAGCAATCAACTTTCCTGAAACTGCATAATATGACAACAAACTTTGAAATTAAGTCGGTTTTCGATGAAACTTTCACAACAACTTAAAAATCTTCTAAAAATAGCATTTCTATAAAAATATTACACTTCCCAAAGTAAATTTGTATTTTTACTCGTTAAACTACAATTCTTTGCATAAAATAGCAATAAACTTTCGTTTGACATCCAATTTTAACGATACTTTTTGTAACAAGTCAAAAATCCTTAGAAAAGACACAATATATAAACATATTTCATCATTCATTGATATTTCATACTTTTGTGCATTAAAGTACAAAAATTTTGTTTAAAATAGCAATGAACTTTCTTGTGATGTCGGATTTCAATGATTCTTTTTGCAACACTTCCTAAATCCTTTAGAGACATCAAACTTATATAAATATTTCATCGTTTATTGCTATTTCGTGATTTGGTATATTAAAGTCTCATTTAATCATTATTTGACTTTTAAAAGCCAAATATGATACTTTTGTTATCTTCATCAATTTTGAAAACTCTATATATGTATTTTAATCATATTTAAAGTTTAGAATTACCTGAGAATAGAGAGTGTTACATCAGTGCTTGAATCCTTCCATAAACCAAGAATAGAAATTTGTATGTCTTGCAATTTGACAACAAAACTATACATAAAGTAGTAGCAAAACAATAGGAAAAAGAGCGTTAGACCGGCATAATAATGGCATAAAAGTTGCATGAAAAAGTGTTTGAAGATAAAGCTCACAAAATAACATCAAATAGACACAAGAAACTTCTTATAATCACTCCAAGAAAAACACTTATTTTCATCCCTATTGCCAGGTCAAATTACAACATGGTCATATAAATGGATTTAAATTGCAATCTTTCGTTGTGAGGAGCTGATACCAAATTAGAAAAAAATAAATCGATACCAAAATCCATAGACAAATCCCTCAAAACTGTAGCTATTTATAAAACAATTATGAACTTAAACTGCAGCTATATATATGTTTCTAGTTTTTCACAAAAAAATCTGCTCAGAATAGCAATCAACTTTGCTGAAATTGCATAAATGACAACAAACTTTCAAAGAAACCAAAATAAGGAAAGGATTAGTAATACATATGGAATAACAAATGTTAATTGGTACAACAAGACATATAAAATACCTAATCATTAATAAAAGAAGCAATTACATATTAATCCAACCCTTCGCATATACATCAATTTAAACAATGACCATATAAATTAGTACGTAAAACATTTTGTGTTTCAACAAAATTTATACATCATATATAATCAAAATACTTCTACATTTGCAAAAAAAAAAAAAAATGAAACTAGAACACATATAAATCCAAGCCTTTGTATATACATCAATTAGAACAATAACCATATAAATTAGTACACAGAACATTTTAAGTTTCAACTAAATTTATACATCAAAAAACACAATCATTCAAACCAACAGTTACTAAAAAAATACACATCAAATTGAAAAAAAATATTGTTGAAACAATACACTTCAAAAATACACGTCAAATCGAAAAATATATTGTGGTTTTGACAAATATATTGTAAAGAAATACACATCATTATAGATTGATGAAACACATATATCATCCAACAAAAAAATGACAATAATCAATATTTTGTAAAAAAAATTTGATACCTTTAATCAGCTAGGGTTAGGGGGAGACGGCGGCAGCGCAAATGGTTGCTAGGGGTAAGGGAAACGGCCGAAGGCCGCAGGGGGACACTGTAGACGGCCACATGTTAGGGGGAGATGAGGAACGACCGTAGGAAGTGAGGGAAGAGAGGAAGGTCAGCAGCGGCAGGGGTAGGCGGAGAGACAGGATTGCCGCAGGTCGGCGACGACGACGGCAGGTGGGTGGACGGCCGACGACGGCACTGGTAGGGTTTTGCAAATGGTGAGAGGGAGGGACGATTTTGTTTTCTTTGAATGGGTTAACAATGGTCCAGCTATTTGCACCAGAAGACACCTTCCCTAATTTCCTTTCCATAAGTTGCACTTATACCCCTTCAGGTTGCCATCGTTTGACAATTTGACGCATCAATTCCTTCATGGCTGACTATTTTCGTTATTAGGTAATAATTTGTTAAATATATTAATTTTTTATATAATATTAAATAAAACTTGAATAAACAAATCACACAACTGTCATATATTATCATCACATTTCACCTAAAAAGATAAATATAATTTATCATTTTAAAAAAATAAAATAAAAGATAAATAGAATTCATTATTTTAAAGATATACACATTTTATTAGTCTCACCTAATAATAAATATAAATTTTATTATGTTTAAAATAAAAATATAAATACAATTCATTATATCAAAAATAAATACATTTTAATTATTACTTTAAAATAACATAAAATATTAATAAAAAAACATATGTATCATAACAGTTTTTATTTATTGTAATAAAATATATAAGCATTGTGTATCAAATATGTGTGTATCAGAATAAAAATTGTCACGTGATGATCTTTCGATACATCATATTTTTATTTAGTAATATAATATCAACCTTGACAATTAATTAAAATAAATTATTTGTAAAAAATATAAGATCTCTTTATATTAACTTTTTAATTTCGTATTGAATTATGATAAAATCAAATTTTATCAATGAATAATAAGTCAATCTCAATAATGTTTTTGATTTTGTATCAAACAATATATAATTTACAAGAAAATTTTTAAAAGTTAAAAAATTTTAGTTTCAACACGTGAATATATGACATTTTTAGTATACCTTGTCGTTGTTTGATTTTTATCTACGTTTCAATATAAAAAAAAAAATATGAAAGGTAATTAAATTATTTAATAATACGATGTTAGTTATTATAAAAACTGTATAAAGTAATTATTAAATAAATAATATTTAATGTGTTGCATTTTTTTCATTATAAATGCAACACTTTAAAAATGTGTTGTATTTTTTTCATTATAAATGCAACACTCTAAAAATGTGTTGCATTTTTTATTGAAATATGCAACACTTTAAAAAAATGTTGCAATTTTTAATAAAAATTGCAACACTTTAAAAAAAGTGTTGCATTAAATCATTATATGCAACACTTATTGTCAATCTCTTGCTTTAGAGTGATCTTAAATAAAAAAAGCAACAATGTTTAATGTGTTGCATCAAAAGTGTTGCATTAGCTTCAATTTGTAGTAGTGTTTCTTAAACGGTGAACTTAACGAAGAGGTGTACGTTGAACAACAAAAAGGATTTATTGATACACATAAACCGGACCATGCTTATATGTTAGACAAATATCTTTCTGGTTTGAAATAAGCACCTCAAGCATGGTATGCCAGTCTCTTTAATTTTCTTATTTCAGCCGGTTTTAGTAAAGATGTGGTGTACACAATTCTCTTCATGAAAAAAGAAGGCCCACAGATAATGTTAGTCCAAATCTATGTGGATGATATTATATTTGGATCTAGTGACCATAGGTTTTGTAAGGACTTTTCATCCTAATGGATTCCCAGGTTTGAGATGAGTATGATGGGGGAAATGAATTTTTTCCCCGGATTACAAATCAAACAACTTGAAAAATGGGATATTTGTGAACTAGTCGACATATACACTTGACATTCTCAAGAAGTATGAGTTAGACTTTTACACGGCTATCGCAACTCCGATGGCTTCAAATTGTAAGTTGGATACTAAACCCGCTGGGAAAAGTGTCGATAACACAACTTACAGAGGGATTATTGGTCCTTACTCTACCTTACGGCTAGTAGACCGGATATAATGTTCTCTACATATCTTTGTGCTCACTTTCAGGCCGACCCAAAAGAACCACTTCTTACTGTGGTAAAACACATATTTCGTTATCTTAAGAGTACACCCGATCTTAGTCCTTGGTATCCAAAGGGAACCAATTTCGATCTTACCACCTTTTCAGATGCTGATTTTGCAGGTCGTCGAGTAGACAGGAAAAGCACACCAGGTAGGATTCAGTTCTATGGTGACATACCGGTGACTTGGTCGTCAAAAAGCAGAACTATGTGTCCACATCCACAGTCGACGCTGACTATGTAGCAGCCGCATGCTGTTACTCTCAGGTGCTGTGTTGAGAATACAGTTACGTGATTATGTAATTTCGCTCTCCAACATCCCAATATACTGTGATTCCCGAAGTGAAATTGGCATATGTTGCAATCACATGCAACACTCAATAACAAAACACATAGACATCAGGTATCATTTCATTAATGACCACATAGAAAAGGGACAATTGAACTGTATTTTGTAGCCACGGAATTTCAACTTGCTGATATTTTCACAAAGGCTTTGGACGAACCTTGTTTTCAGTTCTTAGTATTTCAAATTGGCATGTTGAATCCTCCTTCTAGTTAAACATCAGCTATTCTCTAAATAATTATGTTTCAAACAATTATTATAACTGTTTGAAATTCCTGTATTTATAAAATATTAGATATTTAAATTTAAAGGAAGTACCACAAAGTTATGGTTATTTATGCATAGTTAGATTTACTTAGGTTATTAATGAAAAACTTTAAAAAAAAAATTTATATTTTGGGCCACTTGTTAATTTTATTTAGCCCATATTCTTTAAATTTATTTTTCTCTAAGGCCCACAATTCTTTTTGTTTGGCCCATCTCTGTGATAAAACGCGCGGGTCTAAGGGGTCCGACCCGACCCACCCGCCTATAAATATGAGGATTTTGTTTCCTTCTCCACTACGCCATCTGTTCACCTTCTCCGATGCCAAATTCTCCATTTTTGCTCTCTAAATCACTCAAAAAGCTTCGACTTCCTTCGATATTCCTCTGTTTTCTTAGGTATTACTTCTAATGGCATATTTGGTAACCTTCTTACTACTTTATTTTTAAGTTTAACATACACTTAGGTTTTCAAATTCCAGATTTTTTCGAGGGTTTTCTCTCGATTTTTCTACTTTTTAGGTCATTAAATCATGATTTTATAAGTTAGTATAGTTAAGTAAGATGTTCCCTATCATTTTTAGTGTTAGGATCTGCATTTTTGAGTTTTTCCGTACTCCACTCGTTTGCATGTGCATGAACACAGTAAATGCACCGTGTTCTAAGTATAAATCGGGTCAACCCAAAGTTTCACATAGCCATGAACTTAGGATCATATCAATGACAAAAAGTTCTAAGTGTCTAGTATGGACACATCCGAAATTCGGACGTCCCACAAATAGGCCACTCATTTAAGCCTAAGGTGGCGTTTGATTTGCGGCACCCATCCGAAATTCGTAACACATATATTATGGCCTTAATAAAAATACAAGTAACACCTTGGGCTAGCTGAAACTCGGATTCATCCGAAACTCAGACAGTTCGAAAACCAAAAGGTCGAGCTATAATCGGGACCAAATGGATTTTTAACATCAAACGAGACGAAAATGACATTGTGCTAAGAAATAAAGCGAGACTAGTCGCCAAAGGCTACCAATAGCAAGAAAGCATTGATTATGACGAGACCTTCGCTCTAGTTGCACGGATTAAAGCTCTCAGAATCTTCTTGGAGAATGCGGCACACAAAGACTTCAAAGAGTACCAAAGGAAGTCAAGACAACGTTCTTAAACGGTGAACTTAACGAAGAGGTGTATGTTAAACAACCACCAGGATTTATTGATGCACATAAACTGGACCATATTTATGTGTTATACATAAATCTTTATGCTTTGAAATAAGCACCTCAAGCATTGTATGATAGTCTCTTTAATTTTCTTATTTCAGCCGGTTTTAGTAAAGATGGGGTGGACACAACTCTTATTTTGAAAAAAGAAGTCCCACAGATAATGCTAGTCCAAATCTATGTGGATGATATTTTATTTGGATCTACTGACCATAGGTTTTTTAAGATGGTGTCCCACTCTTGAGATGAGTATGATGGGGGAAATTAATTTTTTCCTCGGATTACAAGTCAAACAACTTGAAAAATGGGATATTTCTGAACTAGTCGAAATATACTCTTGACATTCTGAAGAAGTATAAGTTAGACTTTTGCACGGCTATCGCAACTTCGATGGCTTCAAACTGTAAGTTGGATACTGAACCCCCTGGGAAAAGTGTCTATAACATAACTTACAGAGGGATGATTGGTTCCTTACTCTAACTTACGACTAGTAGACCGGATATAATGTTCTCTACATATCTTTGTGCTCGCTTTTAGTCCGTCCCAAAAGAACCACTTCTTACTGTGGTAAAACGCATATTCCGTTATCTTAAGAGTACACCCGATCTTGGTCCATGGTATTGAAAGGGAACCAATTTCGATCTTACCGCCTTTCCAGATGCTGATTTTGCAGGTGGCCGAGTAGACAGGAAAAGCACATCAGGTATGATTCCGTTCTAGGGTGACAGACCGGTGAGTTGGTCGTCAAAAAGCAGAACTATGTATCCACATCCACAGTCGACGCTGAGTATGTAGCAGCCGCATGCTGTTACTCTCAGGTGCTGTGTTGAGAACACAGTTACGTGATTATGTAATTTCGCTCTCCAACATCCCAATATACTGTGATTCCCGAAGTGAAATTGGCATATCTTGCAATCACATGCAGCACTCAATAACAAAACACATAGACATCATGTATCATTTCATTAATGACCACATAGAATAAGGGAAAATTGAACTGTATTTTGTATCCACGAAATTTCAACTTGCTGATATTTTCACTAAGGCTTTAGACGAACCTCGTTTTCAGTACTTAGTATTTCAAATTGGCATGTTGAATCCTCCTTCTAGTTAAACATCAGCTATTCTCTAAATAATTATGCTTCAAACAATTATTATAACTGTTTGAAATTCCTTTATTTATAAAATATCAGATATTTAAATTTAAAGGAAGTACCACAAAGTTATGTTCAGCGTCTTTTTATCTATGTATGTCTTTAATGTGGATGATCTTGACAGTTGCTATTTCAATTGTTCAGTTTGAGTGGGACGCTAAATATATCCAAGGTTGTCAAAATTTCAAAGTTTAATAAGGGTTCTAGGGTTCAATGTAAAATGGATAACTGTCTATTTGAGGGGGAGTATAAGAGGAAAGGTGTTTTCGTATTTTTTATTATTATTCTTCTAATTTACTTTTATATTATTAAAATTTTGGTGTCATTCTTTGAAAAACATTAAAAACATAAAAGATTTTAATTTTATTTCGTATGGTTATTAATGAAAAACTTTATAAAAAGAATTTTATATTTTGGCCACTTATTAATTTTATTTAGCCCATATTCTTTAAATGTATTTTTCTCTAAGGCCCACAATTCTTTTTGTTTGGCCCATTTTTGTGATAAAACGCACGGGTCAAAGGGGTCCGACCTGACCCACCCGCCTATAAATAGGAGGATTTTGTTTTCTTCTCCACTACGCCATCTGTTCACCTTCTTCGACGCCAAATTCTCCATTTATGCTCTCTAAATCACTCAAAAACCTTCGACTTCCTTCGATTTTCTTCTCTTTTCTTAGGTATTACTTCTAATCGCATATTAGGTAACCTTCTTATTACTTTATTTTTAAGTTTAACATACATTTAATAGGTTTTCAATTTACAGATTTTTTTCAAGGGTTTTCTCTCGATTTTTCTGCTTTTTAGGTCATTAAATCATCTTTTTTATAAGTTAGTATAGTGAAGTAAGATGTTTTCAGTACTGTACTCGTTTGCATGTGTATGAATACAGTTAATGCACCATGTTCTAAGTATAAATCGGGTCAACCCAAAGTTTCACATAGCCATGAACTTCGGATCATATCAATGACAAAAAGTTCTTAGTGTCTAGTATGGACACATCTGAAATTCGGACGTGCCACTAATAGGCCACTGATTTAAGCCTAAGGTGGCGTTTGGTTTGCGGGACCCATCCGATATTCGGAACACATTTATTATGTCCTTAATAAAATTACAAGTATCACCTTGGGCTAGCTGAAACTCAGATTCATTCGAAACTCGGACGATTCCCAAACCAAAAGGTCGAGCCATCATCGGGACCGAATTGATTTTTAATGTCAAACAAGACGAAAACGACAATGTGGTAAGAAATAAGCGAGACTAGTCGCCAAAGGATACAGTTAGCAAGAAAGCATTGATTATGACGTGACCTTCGCTCTAGTTGCACGGATTGAAGCTCTCAGAATCTTCTTGGCGTATGCAGCACACAAAGAGTTCAAAGTGTACCAAATGGACGTCAAGACAACCTTCTTACACGATGAACTTAACGAAGAGGTGTATGTTGAACATCCACAAGGATTTATTGATGCACATAAACCGGACCATGTTTAAGTGTTATAGAAATCTCTTTATGGTTTGAAATAAGCACCTCAAGCATGGTATGCCAGTCTCTTTAATTTTCTTATTTCAGTCGGTTTTAGTAAAGATGTGGTGGACACAACTCTCTTCATGAAAAAAGAAGCCCCACAGATAATGCTAGTCCAAATCTATGTGGATGATATTATATTTGGATCTACTGCCCATAGGTTTTGTAAGGACTTTTCATCCTAATAGAGTCCCAGGCTTGAGATGAGTATGATGGGGGAAATGAATTTTTTCCTCGGATTACAAGCCAAACAACTTGCAAAATGGGATATTTTTGAACTAGTCTAAATATAAGTTAGACTTTTGAACGGCTATCGCAACTGTAGGTTAGATACTGAACCCGCTGGGAAAAGTGTCGATAACACAACTTACGTAGGGATGATTGGTTCCTTACTCTACCTTATGGCTAGTAGACCGGATATAATGTTCTCTACATATCTTTGTGGTCGCTTTCAGGCCGACACAAAAGAGCCATTTCTTACTGTGGTAAAACTCATATTTCCTTATCTTAGGAGTACACCCGATCTTGGTCCATGGTATCCAAAGGGAACCAATTTCAATCTTACCGCCTTTTCAGATTTTAATTTTGCAGGTGGCCGAGTAGACAGGAAAAGTACATCAGGTAGGATTCAGTTCTAGGGTGACAGACCGGTTAGTTGGTCTTCAAAAAAGCAGATTTTATGTGTCCACGTCCACAGTCGATGCTGAATATGTAGCAGCCGCATGCTGTTGCTCTCAGGTGCTGTGGATGAGAACATAGTTACGTGATTATGGAATTTCTCTCTCTAACATCCCAATATACTATGATTCCCGGATTGAAATTGGCATATCTTGCAATCATCTGCTGCACTCAATAACAAAACACATAGACATCAGGTATCATTTCATTAAAGACTACATAGAAAAATGGACAATTGAACTGTATTTTGTAGGCACGGAATTTCAAATTGCTGATATTTTTACTAAGGCTATAGACCAACCTCGTTTTCAGTTCTTAGTATTTCAAATTGGCATGTTGAATCTTCCTTCTAGTTAAACATCAGATATTCTCTAAATAATTATGTTTCAAACAATTACTATAAGTGTTTGAAATTCCTTTATTTATAAAATATCTGATATTTAAATTTAAAGGAAGTACCATAAAGTTATGTTCAGTGTCTATTAATCTATGTATATCTTTAATGTTGATGATCTTGACAGTTGATATTTCAATTGTTCAGTTTGAGCGGGACGCTAAATATATCCAGGTTTATCAAAATTTCAATGTTTAATAGGGGTTCTAGGGTTCAGTATAAGAGGAAAGGTATTTTTCTATTTTTTATTATTATTCTTTTAATTTACTTTATATTATTAAAATTTTGGTGTCTTTCTATGAAAAATATTAAAAACATAAAATTTTTTATTTTTATTTCGTATGGGTATTTTATGTATAGTTAGTATTACATAGATTATTAATGAAAAACTTAAAAAAAATTTTATATTTTGGGCCACTTGTTACTTTTATTTAGCCCATATTCTTTAATTTTATTTTTCTCTAAGGCCCAAAAGTTTTTTTGTTTGGCCCATCTCTGTGATAAAACGCGTGGGTCAAAGGGGTCCGACCCGACCCACCCGCCTACAAATAGGAGTATTTTGTTTCCTTCTCCACTACGCCATCTGTTCTCCTTCTCCGACGCCAAATTCTCCATTGTTGCTGTCTAAATCACTCAAAAAACATCGACTTCCTTCGATTTTCTTCTGTTTTCTTAGGTATTACTTCTAATCGCATATTAGTTAACCTTCTTATTACTTTATTTTTAAATTTAATATACATTTAATAGGTTTTCAATTTCCAGATTTTTTCGAGGGTTTTCTCTCGATTTTTCTGCTTTTTAGTTGATTAAATCATGTTTTTATAAGTTAGTATAGTTAAGTAAGATGTTCCCTATCATTTTTAGTGTTAGGTTCTGCATTTTTGAGTTTTTAGTACTGTACTCGTTTGCATGTGCATGAACACAGTAAGAGCACCGTGTTCTAGGTATAAATCGCGTCAACCCAAAGTTTCACATAGCCATGAACTTCGGACCATATCAATGACAAAAAGTTCTAAGTGTCTAGTATGGACACATCCGACATTCGGACGTCCCTCTAATAGGCCACTCATTTAAGCCTAAGGTGGCGTTTGGTTTGCGGGACCCATCCGAAAATCAGAACACATTTATTATGGCCTTAATGAAAATACAAGTATCACCTTGGGCAAGCTGAAACCGGACGGTTCCCAAACCAGAAGGTCGAGCCATAATCGGGACTAAATGGATTTTTAAGATCAAACCAGACGAAAACGACATTGTGGTAAGAAATAAAGAGAGTCTAGTCGTCAAAGGTTACCGATAGAAAGAAAATATTGATTATGACGAGACCTTTGCTCTAGTTGCACGGATTGAAGATATCAGAATCTTCTTGGCGTATGCGGGACACAAAGACTTCAAAGTGTACCAAATGGACGTGGAGACAAACTTCTTAAACGGTGAACTTAACGAAGAGGTGTATGTTGAACAACCACAAGGATTTATTGATGCACATAAATCAGACCATGTTTATGTGTTTGACAAATATCATTATGGTTTGAAATAAGCACCTCAAGCATGGTATGACACGCTCGTTACTTTATTTAATTAAAATTTTGGTGTCATTCTTTGAAAAACATTAAAAACATATAAGATTCTATTTCTATTTCGTATGGTTATTTTATGCATAGTTGGTTTTTCTTAGGTTATTAATGAAAAACTTAAATTTTTTTTTATATTTTGGTCCACTTGTTAATTTTATTTAGCCCATATTCATTAATTTTATTATTCTCTAAGGCCCAAAATTTTGTTTGTTTGGCCCTTCTCTGTGATAAAAACGTGCGGGTGAAAGGGGTCCAACCCGACCCACCCGTCTATAAATAGGAGGATTATGTTTCCTTCTCCACTACGCCATCTGTTCACCTTCTCCGATGCCAAATTCTCCATTTTTGCTCTCTAAATCACTCAAAAAGCTTCGACTTCCTTCGATTTTCATCTGTTTTCTTAGGTATTACTTCTAATCGCATATTAGGTAACCTTCTTATTACTTTACATTTAAGTTTAAAATACATTTAATAGATTTTCAATTTCCAGATTATTTCGAGGGTTTCTCTCGATTTTTCTACTTTTTAGGTCATTATATTATGATTTTATAAGTTAGTATAGTTAAGTAAGATGTTCCCTATCATTTTTAATGTTAGGATCTGCATTTTTGAGTTTTTCAGTACTGTACTCGTTTGCATGTGCATAAACACCGTAAATGCACCATGTTCTAAGTATAAATCAGGTGAACCCAAAGTTTCACATAGCCATGAACTTCAGATCATATCAATGACAAAAAGTTCTAAGTGTCTGTTGGTACACCCTGTGTGACGATAGCAGTCTAAGTTGTGTTAGCATTTTGTCTAAGTCATGTTACAAGGTGTTGAATATTAACTAGTGTTTGATATATGTGTTTATATGTGTTTGATATTTATTGATTGTATATTTGAACTTGATGTAATGTATTACAAGAAGTTCAAACATAAAGTCCAAAGATTAATTCAAACATAAGTTAAAACATATGTTCAAATAGAAGTTTGACATGTGAAATTCAAATTTAGAGCAAATTCGAATTTACACATAAGGCAGATTCGAATTTGGTATAAATTCGAATAAGGCAGATTCGAATTTGTCAAGGGGACAAATTCAAATGGGCCTTGGGCTTGTTTCGAGTTTGTCCCATGACAAACTCGAATTGGTCTCTATAATTAGGGATTAACTCGAATCATTAGCAGACTTTTGCAGAATTTCAAGAGTGAATTAGCAGTAGGCGATCTCGAGTTTACCGGTATTCTTAGAGTGTTTTCGGAGAGAATCAACTTGAAGGTACGCCGACTTCGCGAGATTTAACGATATACAAATGTGGATTTGTATCGATGAGGGATACATTCCACCCACGACTGAGGTTGAAGGACGACAAAAGGTTGTCACTTATTCAAATATGAAGGATGACGATAAAAAGTTGTATGAAGCAGAAAACCGTGCATTTGCTATCATCCGAATGGCGTTACCTCAGGAAATCTAACACACCTTCCGTAATCAGAAGACAGCAAAAGAGCTGTGGGATGCATTGGAAAAACGGCGTGAGGGTAATCCGAGGGTTAGAGAGAATCGCATGGAAATATCTTCAAGGCATTGAAGAACGAAAAGCTGGAAGAGACTATAACACGATTTTATCATCTGCTAACTGAGTTGGAAAGACATGACATGGAGTATAGTGAAACTGAGAAGAATAACAAGATTCTGGATGCTTTACCGGCCAAGTGGGAGATGTATGTGGCCTTAATAAAGCATGATGAAGAAAAATACTATACTCTGTCTCTAGAGAATGTCGTAGGAAGGCTGAGGGCATATCATTTTGAGTTGCTGAAGAAAGAAACGGATTATGACCAAGTTCAAGATCCTGCAATGTACTTCGAAAAATCAAAACCTTCAGTGGCAGCTGAAATGAAGACAGCTACAACTTTCTTCTCGGGAGAGACGTCGTCACCGGCTGACACAGAAGACTCACTTAGTAGGGCTTTCTTAGGGTTCGCTAGACCAGAAGAAAAGCAGCAGCATCAGGCTACTCCAGCATCTACATCTCAAGGATATTCTAAGATGCCTATGAGCGCAAAATCGGCTGAAGACCATCTGAATCTGTTGGCTTCATTCGTGGCCGCATACGGCAATTGCGTTCAGGGCAAGATTAATGATCCTGTGCTTTCGGATGAGGATTACGATCAGGTAGATCCTGATGATCTTGAAGAGATGGATCTGCAATGGCAACTGGCCATGGTAACTCAGAGAGTTAAGAGGTTCATCAAGAGGACGGGCAGAAATCTTAATGTGAGTAACAACAAGATTGGCTTCGATAAGTCTAAGGTTAAATGTTACAACTACCAGGGGTTAGGACACTTCGCTAGAGAGTGTCAGAGACCGAAAGTCGAGCACTACCAGGGACAATATCAGAATTAATCGCAAGGGCGATATCTACCAAGTCCTTCAACCAGTCAAGCGAATGTAGCTGGTCTGTTATCAAATGTCACATCAGACAGACAGCTAGATGGAACTTATGACTGGAGTACACATCCAGAATCAAATGCTAGAGCCTTTATGGCTGAAGTGACTGAGACTGGAAGTGATGGAGCAGAGGAAATCACAGGGGACAGCAGTCAGAATGAAAGCAGTCTGATGTGGGTAGAAAAGTCAGCTGATCAGACAGTTCTGGAGTTTGCCGCACAGATGGCCAACGTGGAATCGAATCATACCAAGGTAACTCTGAACTTTTCTATTTTCCATGATTTATCTGCTTTATGTGCTACATCTAACGATAGGTTAAATTTAGTACTGGAATCACATCAAACCATATCTGCTCAAAATCAAACATTAAAATCAGATAATGCTAGCTTAGTAGATATAAAGGAAGACCTTAAGGATAAGCTTAAGGCTGATGCACAAGATGTTATTGTTCTAAAGGACAAACTGAGCGAACAGTGTGTTAGGTTAGAACTGATGTATGAACATGTTGAGGCATTAACCAAGGAGCTTAAATCCAAAAAAGTAGAGCTAGCAGAGTCTAAGGTAAAGATAGTTAAGGTAAATAGTAAACTTGAAAAGTTTAGGAACTCATCTCTTAACCTAGGGAAAAGCTTAGATGCTCAGCGTCAATCTAAGAAGCCTGTAGTTCTAGGATATCATGAGAGTCCTCCACCTTTAAACGATAACTATGTACCTCAACGTCAGGAGAAAACTGAGAAATCAGTTGACTCCGAGGAATTACCGGAACCAGTGTCTGAAACTATAAAGGAAAATGAAACTAAGGTGACTGCTAATAATATTTAGATTAAGAAAGTTAAATTTGTGCCATCCTCTAGTGATAAACCAGTAGGACAACACAAAATTGACTTTAATGATCAAGATGATGAACCAGTCGCTATAGTGGAACCAAGAGAGCCAGACACTAGTGAAACACCTAAATCAAAGGGCACACACAAAAAGTCAATTGATAAAATGTCTTGCTTTGGATGCCACGAAAGAGGGCAAGTTGCTTCTAGCTGTCCGCATAGGAAAGTTGATACTACACCTAACACGGGCAAGCCAAAACAATCTAAGCCTTCTACAAGTGTTGCAAGCACTAGTACTTCTCAGAATACCGAGAAGACTGTGCAAGCTGCACCAAAATCTGTTGTGAAACAAATACCGGTGTTAGGTCGACCAAAAGAAGTGATTAGGACTAATTCGCCAAATCGAGTGAATAATCAATCTAGGTCAGGACCGCAACAGACTTATAGGTGTATCACACCTAGCAGAGCTTACACTCCGGTTAGGTCACACACTCCTGTAAGACATCAAACGCCATTTAGAGCTCAGGGATATCAGTCCGAAATGCAATATAATAGTAACTATTCAAGAGCTCCACAGAAAATGCCTACACAAAGGCTGAGAGTGAACTTAAATCACTCTACACCACAACAAGCTCCAATTCAAAGACCCAAGTCACCTGAAAGGAGAGATGGGTATTTGAAAGAGTTTAAGTATGTGGACGAGAATGGTATTACCAAGTCAAATATGGCTTGGGTTCCCTATGATAACTAACCTATTTTCTTTCATGAGCAAGAGATAACTACAGGTCCAAACAACAAATGGTTCGTCGACAGTGGTTGCTCCAGGCACATGACAGGGGAGAGAAGTCTACTTGCAGACTTCAAGGGAGGAAATCGGGGCTTTGTATCATTCGCTGGAAATAAAGTAGGGAATATCACCGGTACTGGAGTAGTCACTAATGGGACTATCAAATTGGATCAAGTTTATCACGTTGATAAACTGGTTCACAATCTCATTAGTGTATCTCAAATCTGTGATAAGAAGAACTCAGTACTATTTACTGATACTGAGGCGTTAGTGCTAAACCGGGGTTCAAAATAGCTGAAGAGTGGATACTGATGAGGGCTCCAAGGAAGAATGCCCTGTACATGATCGACATGAACAAGCCGGAATCTTCAATGGGACCAATTTGTCTGCTATCTAAAGCTTCAGAGACTGAGTCAGTTTTATGGCATAGACGCATGGCACACTTGCACCTGAGAAAGATGAACTATATTACGAAAAATGGGTTGGTGCAAGGTGTTCCAATGAAGAGTTTTCAGTTCGAGGATAAGTGTCTACCATGCAAGAAAGGAAAACTACACAAGAAGGCACACAAGTCAGAGACTCAGAACTCCATCGCTGCCACATTCGATTTGTTGCATATGGACCTCTTCGGACCAATCAACAAGAGGAGTATAGGTGGTGGTTGGTACTGTTTAGTTATTACTGACGATTACTCACGTTTTTCTTGGCTTTTCTTTCTAGGTACAAAGGACGAGACGGTTGCAAAGCTCATCGGGTTCATAGAACAAGTGGAAAATTCTTACGGCACGAGAGTTAAACAGATTAGAAGTGATAACGGAACAGAGTTTAAAAACATAGTAATTGGTGTATATTGCCTATCAAAGGGCATAGTGCATCAATTTAGTGCACCTTATGAGCCACAACAAAATGGGGTGGCCGAACGGAAAAATAGGACATTGATTGAGGCAGCAAGGACCATGCTATCGGATTCAAAGCTTCCCACCATGTTTTGGGGGGAGGCAGTGAATACCGCATGCCATGTTTTAAACAGGGTCCTTACTGTTAAATCTTTAAAAAAAACCTGTTATGAAGTTTTGAATAAACGGCCACCTAATTTAATTGGCTTCGAACCTTTTGGGGTACCATGTACTTTAATGAAAACAAAACACCGACGAAAGTTTGGTGAAAAGGCTGGCAAAGGATACTTCCTAGGTTATGTGCCGAATTCAACAAATAAAAGGGTTTTTAATAAATCAAATGGTACAGTAGAGATTGTGTATAACATTGAAGTCCCAAGTTATACACATGAACCGCAAACTGGTCCGGAATGGATATTTGATTATGACAAATTCTTTGAGTCATTTAACATTCCTTTGGATGAAAATGCAGGTACAATCGAAAAGGACATGTCGTCATTAAATCTGAATGACGAGGGTCATAGTTTTCCGAGGACCACTTTTCAACCAATAACTGAGCCTACTTCAAATGAAGATAGATCTCCAGAAGTTACTGATTCTGAAGTGCCTACAAACGAAAATCACATAACAACTTCTAACTCTGAGGAAAATGTCCATGAGGAAGGAAATGTGGAGTCTGATTCGTTCCCCCGTTAGGAGAGATAGGATCTAATTTGGGAGATAATCTGAGAGTTGACGAGATAGAAACATCCAGGATCAACAAGAATCATCCTATTGAGAGTATCATAGGAAGTCCTAATGCTGGTGTGAGGACTAGGAGTAGCTTGAATAACAACACGGTGTTGTTGTTGATGATCAATGACTCCGAGGCCTTTCATACCTGCCTCTACTCATGTTTCATCTCGCAAGTAGAGCCGAAAAATGTGCAAATGGCACTAAAAGACAACTCTTGGGTTGAAGCGATGCAGGAAGAACTGTCACAGTTTAGAAAACTAGAAGTGTGGGAGTTAGTTCCGTTACCTCGAGGAGAAGTTGCAATAGGAACCAAATGGGTTTTTAAGTGCAAGAGAGATGATCGGGGTATAGTCACTCGCAACAAAGCAAGACTGGTAGTAAAGGGTTTCAACCAAGAAGAAGGAATCGATTACAATGAAGTGTTCGCACCAGTAGCAAGGCTTGAAGCAATCCGTTTGTTTCTAGCTTTTGCTTCCTTCAAGGGTTTTAAAGTATATCAGCTAGATGTCAAGAGTGCTTTCCTTTATGGGAAAGTGAAGGAATTGGTGTATGTGGAACAGCCGCCCGGGTTTACAGATCCGAAATATGCAGACAGAGTATATCGATTAGATAAGGCTCTGTATGGATTGCATCAAGCACCGAGGGGGTGGTACGAGACTCTATCCAACCATCTTTTAGAAAACGGGTTTGAAAGTAGGATAATAGACAGTACACTGTTCGTGAAGCGAAAAGGAGAACACTTGATCTTGGTACAAGTGTACGTGGATGATATCATTTTTGGATCATCAGACGAGCAAATGTGCACTGATTTTGAAAAAGTGATGAAGTCGAAGTTTGAGATGAGTGTGATGGGTGAGTTAAACTTCTTTCTGGGTTTGCAAGTCGATCAGAGGAAGGAGGGAATGTTTATTCTTCAGACGAAGTATGTCTACGACATCTTAGAGCGCTTCAGGATGGAAGAAACAAAGTTGACCGCTCATTTCAGCACGCTGATTCAAGTGAATCACAATCTCGGACTGGGTACTGAAAGTGATACCGATGTGGATCCGACGTTATATCGGGCCATGATTGGGTCACATATGTATTTAACTGCTTCACGACTTGATATTATGTTTGCTGTTTGTATTTGTGCTAGGTTTCAAGCTAATCCAAAAGAGATGCATATGAAAGCTGTGAAGCGGATTCTACGATACCTCAAGTCGAAACCGAAGCTAGGACTTTGGTATCACAAGGAGGGCGATCTGGAATTGGAGGCGTTCACGGATTCAGACTACGGAGGATGTAGCTTGGCGCGCAAGTCAAGAACTGGAGGTTGTCAGTTCCTAGGTGGGAGGCTCGTTTCCTGGCAATGCAAGAAATAGACTTCGGTAGCCGTGTCAACGTGCGAGGCCAAATATGTTGCTGCTGGTAGTTGCTGTTCACAGGTTTTGTTGATACAACAACAATTGCGGGATTACGGTTTGGCTTATACTCAAACTCCTATTAGGATAGATGACCAGTCCACCATTGCTATCACAAATAATCCAGTTAAACATAATAAAACTAAGCACATAGACATAAGACACCATTTTATACGTGATTGTGCTGAAAAGAACTTAATCAAGCTGGTAAAAGTGGCAACGGATGATAATAATGCAGATTTATTTACCAAGGCTTTCGATAAAACAAGTTTTGAGTATTTGATTCAACTAAATGGAATGCGCAATCCAGAGTAAATTGACCTTAGTAGAGGTTATTTCTTTTTATAGCAGTAGGTTTTTTCTTTCTTTTTATAGTAAGTCTAGTAGCTTAGGATAGTTTCCTTCTATAGTAACTTAGTAGATTATTTTATTTTCTTACTCTTATTAATGAAAAACAAAAAAAAAGAGAGAGAAAACCATAAAAAGTTCGAAAAAAAGAGATTATCAGAAAAAGAGTTAAGTCTTAGATGCATAGATTCAAAGTGACGAAAATTAGCACCGTCTTTACAATCTCTAAGTGTTTAGCTTTCACACATAATACACCTAAAACTCTAAGTGATACATATAGGGAGTCTCAAGGCTAATAAAATATTCAAGAAAAAGTCAGACGTGTCACTAACTTAGATGTATGACCAATTGGTCTTAATTTTTATGTTAGAGACATACAGACTTTGATTCTAAATGAGGTATGCAAACTTTCTGGGGATGCATAGCAACATCAGATACATCTTAAAGAAATGAAAAGAATAGAAAAATCATATACTGAGTTGAGAGACAAAAAATGTAACTCTGTTGTACGTAAGTACAGACCTGTTGTCTCTGGTTTGACTCGAGTTAGCAAGATAAGTCGCTTTGTTGTACGTCGTTACAGACCTGTCACCGCTGTCTTGCTAGCTTTAACAATAAACTCTAAGACAAACTAAGACACTCTGTTGTATGTAAATACAGACCAGTGTCCGATGTTTGCCTTTTAAAGAAAGTTTGCAATACCAAAAAGTTATAATCATTGTGTGTATGCCTTGATCATAAAAGTATGTCTAAGTATGAGTCACGTAAGAAAATTTCTTGATAAATAAAAAGGCGAAGGGATATCTTGAAGTGTAACATGTTTAAAGGGAAAATAATACCAACAATCGGCTAGAAATGTATGTCACGACAAACTATCAAAGGAATCAAAAATTCCTAAGTGTGAAAGTTTGAATACTGAAAGTGCGTATTTGACACCGCTATCTGATTGAACCTTTCTTTGACAATACTCGTCAAAAATATTCTGTTAAGTGTTAAGTATAGTTTGTAAATTTTTAAATAATGTAGATTAGTCTAAGTTTAAAGATTTAGGTCAAAAATATTTTTTTATTTAATTTTACTTTATTTTATTCTATTTTATTTAATTTTAATTTTAATTTTAATTTTATTTTAATTTTTAAATTTTACGTCATTTTAATTTTACTTAGGAAAAAGGTCAAAATTACTGAGGGTGCATTCCTAGTTGAATAAAATAAACACTGCGTGAAAATCTTATGCTTAGGGTAAATGATTAGGCATAGTTTATTCCGTTACACGAAAAAGTTGGAAAAGTTGAGAAAGTTTAGTCTGAGAGATTTCGAGTTTAAGCCAAAATCGAATATATTTTCAAGTTAAATTCGAGTTTAAGCCAAAATCGAATATATTTTCGAATTTGGCAGGTACTTCGAGTTTGGCAGTAAACTCGAAAGAGGTCACAAACTCGAAGGTGGTTGGTATAAATAGGTCAACAGTGACAAGTCATTAATCACCTACCTTCGAATTTGAGCCTTCGAGTTTAGTCTGAGAGATTTCGAGTTTGTGTGTTCGAGTTTGCTGTTTTCGAATTTTCTACTATTTGTCGAGTTTTTATCCGTTTGTGTTCGAGACTACTAACAAATCTAGGTATAATCAACATTATTGTACATGATTTAGGAGGTTTTAGACTCAATTTGAGCCAAAATCAACCGATTTTGAGGTTTCAATGGTGCAAACTTTGTATTTCAAATTAACAAAGTTTGAACCGGTGAAACATCAAATTGGTTACAAACATCTTTGATTAGAACCTATTAGGACTAATGGATGTAATTTTTTAAGTCTAAAAAGGTTAAAATCTTGGATTTTGATTGTTACTCAAACCGACATTTTCGAATTTGATCATGTTCTTGAATTTGATCGTGGCCTCGAGTTTGTCACTAAACTCGAAGAAGCCATTAAATTCGAAATGATGATAGTTTCGAATTTGTTATTCGACTTTACCATTATATTCGAAGTATTTGCTTAAAATTTAAATCAATCTTGTAGAAATTCATATGTGTTGGATTTTGTACTTACACAAGTTCAAAATAAAACAAATTTGAATTAAACAAGTTTATGTTTATATTGATTATTCTAATACTATTTACACTTTATTATGCAGATATGGCAGGTAGAATTTTTGTTCAAAAGCATAATATGGTCATTTCTCCGGACAGTGAATTGCCTGAGGCGCAAGCATACCGCCAAATGGTGGATTTTTTGGCTGGTTCAAGGATTTATTATGCCCTATCGCATAACATACAGATAGTGATCCCATATGTTCATGAATTTTGGGACCATTTACAAGTTGATTGTACTGTTATTCCAACAGTATTAAGGACGAGGATTGCTGGACACCCTCTAGTGTTTTCAGCTGATGTGTTGCGTAGAGTACTGCAGTTGGGCTCTCCAGAGCAAGAAAATGGACCGATTGACTTTCCGTTAGCAATCGGGCAAGCTGCATTCATCAGGATGGGTTATAGCCTGGACGTGACTAAATCCTCGTGTATGAAGAGTGGGCTGATCAGGCAGTGGAGATATCTAGCACACGTCTTCATGGTGTGCTTTGATCCCAAGAAAGCAGGGTTTGATTATATCGTTTCGAAGATTCAGTCAGGAATGATCGCGCTGGTCTACAATCAGAGATTCAGCTATTCAGAAATGTTCTTTGCAGAGTTTGTTCAATAGATAACAGCTCCGGAACGAGAAAGATTTTTGTTATATCCACGATTTGTGATGATGTTAGTTTGACATTTCCTGCCAAATCTGCCACAGTTACCTGAAATTCAAAGTGTTGCTGTGATTGACAAACGAATCTTTGCAGATTGTCAAGCTCATAGAGGAAGATTTGCTAGGCCAGTGGAGGCACCACTCTTTTGTGCAGTGGTTAATCCGGATTTCCAAGTCCCTGAAGGTGCCAATTGGGCCGGGGAAGTTCAAATTCCACAATAGCCACAACCGCAACAGCAACAGCCCATGCCTCAGCAACAAAGGAGGAGGCAGAGACCGTCAGCAAGACAGATCAGGCTGCTAGGCCTTCTACGAGTAGAGTTCAAGAGCCAGTAGCAGCTAGTCAATCAGGTGTTGAAGCTGGTCCTTCAGGTGTTGAAGCTAGTACTTCCGGTGTAGCCTGCAGAACTGATCAACGGGCAGAAACATTAGAAGAGATTTGGGCATCTGGGCCACATGCAAATGAGGCAATTACTGCTGAGCTCGTTGGAGAAATTCTGGAACCACCAGAAGGGGAAGTAGACATTTTTAAGCAGATCGATGACTATGTACCTGAAGCAGCAGGTGAAGCTGAGTCAACTTCTGAATCTGAATTAGAAGAAACAGAAGAGATTGTAATTGAGGAAGGTTCAAAAGATCCTACTGTCCGTGTTGCCACATATGGATCCCGAGTGATAGTTATTAATGAAGAAGCTGCAAAGAAAAGAGCATCAAGAGTTTCTGATGACGATGAGTCAGATTTTGAGGATGAAGATGTAGTTCCTTTGGTGCCTAGGCATAGGGCCAAAAGGCATTGTTTCATGCAGGGAGCTTCATCGGCCTCTGCTTCTGAGCCAGAAATGCCTACCGCTCAGCCATCACTACAAACATCCATTCCACCACCACCACCACGTGTTCAAACATCCATTCTTTCACCAACCATTCCAACTCCCATTCAATCCATTCCATCCACCTCATCAACCTTTACCGACAATCAACGGTTTTCTGAGCTGAGGAGCAAGGTCGACTTCCAACAAGTCCAATTTTTTCATCTGACTAAGGCCATCGGCGAAATACAAACGCACAATGCCAATATAGAGAAAGAAAATGCTGAGTTGAAGAAATTTGTTGGAAAAATTGAAGAAGAGAATCTTGAGCTGAAATCCTTTGTGGCAGATCAAGCTGCCGAAATCCGAACGATGAGGTCCCTTATCGAGCAGTTATCGAAAAATCTAAAAGCTCTGGGGGAGACAAGTTGTAGGGACAGTGCGGAGCCAAGAAGGGGAGATGATGACGATGGCAATGATCCCGATGCACCTAAAGAGAATGAGCCAGTAGATTTTCCTGCTGCTCACTATGCTGAAACTAAGGGGAGCCTAGTCAAGGTGGAGCTGAAGGAGGAGAGGCAAGTTCCTCAAAGGTTATAGAGAGCGACATGAACGAAATCATTGAAGCTTTAATGAACATTGAGGAAGAGCCATTAGATTTTGATTTTGAGGATGAAATTGAAGACCTTGAAGAAGGGGAGTTCGTGCCAGAAGACATTGCAGACTGGAAATCTGATGATGAGGTCTTTGTTGATGAAAAAGATGAGGCAAATGAGATCATCGTTCAACAGGATCCCATCACTGATACATATCTGCCATGTGAACATAATGTGATTGACATCGAAGCGGTTAAAGCTGCGTTAAATGCTGAATCACAATCTGAAGAACCTGCCAGAGAGCTTACCAATGAAGAAAAGAGTAAGTTGTGGTTCAGGGCAGAGAAGAAGGAGTTAGACTTGAAGGAAAAGATGTGTGTGCCTGGTGCTGGAGAGCTGTCAGGAAATATTCTAAGCTGGTTCTTTGATCAAGAACTGCAGCTATTCATTATCAAGCGAAAGGATTGCCTCCAGTATCTCAAAAGAAGACTGAAAGATTTCAACTCCTTGCCAAAGGTTGAGATAAAGGCGTTGGCATGGAAGGAGCTGATTAATATCAGAGACGACCATTATGCTGAAATCATAGCAAAGATCATTAGAAGGGAAGGGAGGTCGAGAAAATTTGGAAGGCTGAATCCGAGAGTTGGCAAAAGAGTGATGGACAATACTAGAATTGATCCTCAGACTGGTAGACCTTGGATGAAAATTCAATATAAACCAGTTATATGTTTGAAGAAAGTCCCTCTCAAACCAATGCCACAAAATGTCTTGAAGAATCTCAACTGGTGGTCCGTGGAAAGTGAAACAGGTGAAGCGGTGATGGAAGACATAGAAGAAAAAGTAATTCTTAGAGTATACGATCCGCTGCACCTAGTTAATCTCTCGAAAGATGACCTTCAGGTGCTCCATACTCACAAAATCTCGAGTGATGCTCACATGGAGTTTGAGGCCAGAAAATATCAGAATGTAGTTTAAGTATGTGTTGAACAGAGCCTGTTTGCTGGTAGTAGTTTAAATAAACCTAGTACTTAATCAAAATGTAAATAGTTAGAAGCTATCGTCAAGGGGGAGTCTGTTGGTACACTCTGTGTGACGATAGCAGTCTAAGTTGTGTTAGCATTTTGTCTAAGTCATGTTACAAGGTATTGAATATTAACTAGTGTTTGATATATGTGTTTATATGTGTTTGATATTTATTGATTGTATGTTTGAACTTGATGTAATGTATTACAAGAAGTTCAAACATAAAGTACAAAGATTAATTCAAACATAAGTTAAAACATATGTTCAAATAGAAGTTTGACATGTGAAATTCGAATTTAGAGCAAATTCGAATTTACACATAAGGCATATTCGAATTTGGTATAAATTCGAATAAGGCAGATTCGAATTTGTCAAGGGGACAAATTCGAATGGGCCTTGGGCCTGTTTCGAGTTTGTCCCATGACAAACTCGAATTGGTCTCTATAATTAGGGATTAACTCGAATCATTAGCAGACTTTTGCAGAATTTCGAGAGTGAATTAGCAGAAGGCGATCTCGAGTTTACCGGGATTCTTAGAGTGTTTTCGGAGAGAATCATCTTGTAGGTACGTTCGTTAGTGTTCGTATAACATTGTGGTAGTCTCCGTGTTCCGTGAGTGTGATCTTACCGTCAAGCCGCTAACGAGGATTCCGCACTCTTTGGTGTGTGTCGCGTCTAGACAGATCCGTGAGTAGTAGACCTTACAGTGTCTAGTATGGACACATCCGAAATTCATGCGTCCCACTAATAGGCCACTCATTTAAGCCTAAAGTGGCGTTTGGTTTGCGGGACCCATCCGAAATTCGGAACACATTTAATATGGCCTTAATAAAATTACAAGTATCACCTTGGGCTAGCTGAAACTAGGATTCATCCGAAACTCGGTTGGTTCCCAAAATTGACAGATATGATTTTCTAAGAGTATGCCATGGACCCATCCGAACTTCGAGTCCATCTGAAATTCGGCCCACTTCTGAATTATGGTTGTTCATAGTTTGCCTAACCTTTTCAAGGTCCCATCCGAAACTCGATCCTACCCGAAATTCAGACACGGTTCATCCGAATTTCGGATGATGTTTCAGTTCAACTCTTAACATTTTTTTTCCTCATTGCGTTTCAAAATATTTAAAAACAAAATAAATTTCCAAGTCCATTGCACCATTGGTTCTAGTTCACATAAGTTTTTGAGAAATACGTGTATTCTAACTTTGGTCTCTCAATGATCAACTTTGGATTTTATTCAATAGAATGTTCTACTGATAAAAACCCTGATGCTTCGAAACAGAGTAGACGTGTTCTATTTCGCCCTTATGTCAGACTAAATCTCAATGTCTTATTTTTTTAGGTGTGATTAACTAAGTATGTTGCATTTGTACATGACTCATGGATCCCCAAATTTCCTTAACCATTCCCCACCCTCTCATACCTCTAAACAATCAATAGCTGCAAGAAAAAAATCTCCCTCACCCCGCCCATTTCACTAAGTTTGCCCCCATAACTTGCAGCTAGACCTATCCCTTATCCACTCTGAAGCCGAGGATATCACATTTGATATCCTCAAAGGCCACTCAATTTTCTATTCTCTCACCACATTCGTCTCTGTCCCTATTATATACCTTCAGGAATTCTGGTTCCATCTCCAATTCATCAATGAGGCAGTCCCTCATGTCACAACTAGAATTGATTCCATAGCCATCCGCATTACCCTCGACGCCATACGTCATATTCTCCGCCTTCCATCTGAACATTTCTCTGTAACCAAATACTCCTTTGCTCCAATGCCCACCCCAGTCCAAACTATTCAAGAAATTCAATCCCTCGGCTATGATGGTGTCCTATCCAAGCCATCAGACTTCAAAACTAAGCAGCTCCAATCACATTGGCGAGTATTCTTTGATGTGATCCATAAGTGCTACACGATAAAACATTCAGGCCATAACTCCGCCTCAGTCAATGTTCTTGCTATGTTTGTCGCCTTTGCATATGACCGCCATGACGACTGTGTGGCGTTCATTTTTGATGAGCTAAAGAGAGCGGTGCAAGATAAAGGCACAAAAAGAGAGAGGAAGTTTATTCCATTCCAGCAATTTCTACAACTGTTTATTCAATTTGCATTGGAAAATGATGACAATATTCATGAAAGACCGGAAGCAGATGTCTACAAGACAGTTGCTCTACAAAGATCAAACTCCCGAGGGAACTTCCTCGGGTATCGGTAATGAATATTCCACTGTCATCCCTTCGTCTAGCAGATTGGACAATCGAGAGGGTAAGAGTTTATTATCAGGGTATCTATCTGGAAGAGGCTCTGTCAGAACCGACAGATCCATCCACTTTTGAAGGCGATGAGAGATTGAGTGAGGCTAAGGGAGAACAGTTGTTTACTAAAAGCATTTTGGGCTCCGGGGAGTGGGAGTTGAGTGATGAAAGAGAGGGAGCTAGATGTGAGAGGCTGGAGGTCGGTGACTCCAAACGCATCGTTTCTGACCCGTTAAGGGTAGAAAGATTGATGGTTAAGGGACTACCTTCTACCCACAGCCGGACGAGCCAACAAAAGGCCACAAGTCCAATGGCCGCAAAAAACCACCCGAGCCACTCAGGTTCCCCTCAAAGGGAACATCAATGTTGTCCTCTTCAGGCCATTAAGAGGTAACACAAGAGATGTTAACGACCATTCATCGTGATGCCAGTTTAGTTACCCGGGCTGACCTGGCAGCCCTCAAGGAAGCGACTGAGGAACAATATTCCTCTCTTCTATTTTGATTGAAGGGAAAGGGTGTTGCAACTCAGAGTCCAGCCTGAGGGAGAAGTACAGGGTTTAGGGGGAGCAGAAGTAGGTGAAGTGAGTGGGGAGCCATGACTGCTGCCCCAGAAGGTCAACAAGAAGAGGAAGACTTGACAATGGCGATGGTGGTATATGAGCCTCAACATGAAAAAATCAAAGTCATCATGTTGTCTGATTCAGACTCAGAGATAGACCTAAATGAACCCATGAAAATACCCAAACCAAGACTAGAGTCACCGCAAAAATCCACCTCATCATTTGACTTCCTCAACTCACCAACTCATTTACCCCAAAAAGAAATCCTCTCAGCTATAATAGTATCTACCCCTGCTCCTATCCGAAAGCCTTCTTCCATACCGACCACCCCCACAACAACCCAAACACCACCCACAGATTCTGCCAAATCATCAGCCCCCGAAGAGTCGACTGTTTTCAAAAGATCCCCGAGCCTTCAATAATATATGACAAGGGGGGTCTAGACGTGGTGGATTGATTTTCGAAAGGCAAAGGTATTCTCTTCCAACTGAGGAGAGAGATCACCAGGGACTCGATACTACTGGCGAGTCTATCAAATGTTAGAAAATCCTCCAGCAAAAGTTGAGGCTCCACCAGTCCAAGGGCTCAAGCAATACTTAATGAATATGACAGAAGAAGACTTTCTTGAGCCCTAGCTCGAAGAAAAGTTTAAGGTCATTTTTATGAAGAAGTCTGGAACGTACAGTAGACGGCTACTTATCGAATTGAGTGATGCATCCAAAGTTGAACAAGCTGAATATAATCAGATGATGCTAAGGGAAACGAGGCCAAAGTCACAAGTTTGGTCAAAGTCGAAGGTGGTAAAGATCGTCTCGATTTAGACGTACAAAAGGTCATGTCTGTTTACTTTTTCTTTTGATATTAAACGAGAAGACGGGTCATCACATCTGGTACACGAGAGTGATCTTGACTTTATGAACCCTTATGACATAGAAACAATGCAAAATAAACTGAAAAACAAAGTCAAGGGGCGATTGAGTCATGTCATTGCTCTGGCAGCTCTTACCAGGAGTATGAGGCTACATTCCATCATCATGTTCTTAAGAGATTTTCAATTGGCTATTGAGAGCTATCTTGTTAATGTGGGCCTCAAAGCTCCAGATCAGACTTTTTTGGACTCGATCTTCAACCAATATATCGAGTATTCATGACAGCAGAGCAGGGCGTCATATTTTCTTTGATAAAAATGGGTAAAAGAGGTTCTTGTGTTTTGAGGAATTGTGTTGTTACTCTGACGGCACACTACATTTCATAAGAGCAGAACTGAACGGGAGACTCCAACAGGATGATGCCTAGAAGTTTTCAGAGCTCAAGGAGATGCCCTAGGAGTTACAAGACCTTCTCAACGCAATAAAACCAATTAATGGCAGACTGCACGTTGGCCAAGTCACAATAAGATTCGACGTCATACTCGATCTGCGTGAATCTGTTGTGGAAGCTTGCCACCTGCCAAAGTGATTGAAAAAAGGGAGATTGTTAAATAATAAATTTCAATCCTTTGGTCCCATTTTGTAATAGATAGTTCTTATTTCAATTTAATGTAATTTCATTTCCTTTATACGTAATCATTTCTTATTTTCTTGAAGTTGAGGGGTGTAGATTGTAATTTCTTCAAAGTTGGTTTTGTTTTTAATGGAAACCCACGCCTAGGGTTTCCAATTTTTGTCATTATTCACATTTCAATATCAAAAAGCGGCGACTGCTTCTAATCATTCTCTAATATATAGTGTTCTTCAAAGATTGAGTTTATTCTCATTGTTTGAATTGATTACATTATTGTTTATTGTGTGTGAGTGCATGATTATTGATTGGGACTACATTAGCAAAGTGGCTGAACTTGTTTGATAAATGTTTAGTTTTTCAGTTTAACTAAATTGGTTTTGTGATTGTATGAAATCATGGAAAATTACCCACGTATCCATATTTACTATGCTTTGATTTATTGAGGGGTATATATTCGATCTTTTTAAGTTTTATGTGTATGTTTGCATTATCAAGTTCCATTCTTTGCTTCCCAAATGATGTTTGTTTGATTAGTTGTTTTAGTTAAATTCTATAACAGATTTATTCAGTTTTGTTGAGTTCAGTTTTATTGATACTTTCAGATGTTTTTGGGAGTTGTTTTGTTGAGTTCAATTTTATAGATTTAGTACAAAAGAACCTTATAATTGGATAGTTTGATGGAAATGAATTAATCAGTTTCTTGTTAGCTTTCTGGAGGAACAAAATATGAATTGTGAATATTCTTTTATTATTCGTTTGTTTTGATCTTCTTCATAAATGTTTTATCTTTATTGTTCTGCTCCAATCATTTTAGGGGACAGAATATGTTTACGATTCCTTCTTTAGACGATACATTTCAAAGCCAGAAACAGACATTGATCGTAATTTGTTTGAATTGAGGACCATGGCTGAAGATATTGCACTCTTGTACTGGCAGAGAGCTACAAGTAAGGTATTATGTATCTTATATTGGTTTGTTTAATGTGGAGTTCTTTTCCCAAAAGTGTTTCTTTTAAAGGTCCAATAAGTACTCTTCTTAACTTGTAGACAAACCTAAATGCTGGACATAATTTATCCTTGGATATGCAGCATTACAAGATTACTTACCGTTTATTGTTTTAACTCTGAAGTCTGAAGCTTCCTACTTATTTTTTCTAAACTTGAACATATGTAGAATTGTTTCAATGATGAATTCTATTTGATATCCTATTGGTATACACATTCAAATTTATTTCATTGATCAAAACCACTTTCAAAAAGTTAATTAGATGGTAAAAAGGAATTATAGTTTGAAAGAAAAAGGATGATACAAAGTCACTATGTTACACATTAAGCCTTATAATCAGTAGCCGTAAATGCCGATTATATATTATGATAGCCCTAAAATAGTGTATAATTAAATATAATAAAAGTCTAGGCCAATTTTTAAATAGGAATAGTTTACTTTGTGGGCAATCTTAACTTCCTAGACTTTGAGGGGAGTGTTTGGAAAGAACCCCAAAGTAACCTTAGATATAAATAATTTTTTTCTCCTAGGATTTTATAGAAGCCTCCAAGTAGCCTCCACCTAAGAGTGTGAAAGTTCAGAGAGATTGAGTGCCTATAATTCTCTTTATAATCCTAATATTTTTAATACAACTCGTTTGGTTTTTATGTGTTTCAGTGCAAAATATACTGGAAATCAACGTTGTAAATTGGTATCAGAGCAAGATGATTGGATTTCAACTTGGAAAAATCATGTCTTTCCCAAAAAACGTCCATATTCATACGATTTTTTTGTAGATCTCAAAATACATTGTTCTTTCCGCTTTATTTTGATAGATCTGTGATCGTTTGATGATTATTTGGACCAGAGACAATATTGTTATTCACGTTATTTCACTTTTTAATGGTGATAAATTGATATTAATCATATATTTGTAGAAATTAGAGGTTGAAATTTGTTTAAAAGTTGTTTATTATTATTTTTGAGCGTTAAGGGATCATTAATTTTGGTTTCTACATCATTTGGAGTTAGATGTTTGAAGTTCTGGGCACTGTTCATTGTGTTCAACAGTAGCAGTTCTGCTGCATCTTTTTTGGAAAATTTGGACCATCCGAACCATCCAAAATTCGGACCATCAGAGATTCGAACCATCGGACCATCCGAAATTCAGACCGTTCTTCGGACCATACATCCGAACTTCGAACCATACCTCACTCCATCCGAATTTGCATCATACATCCGAAATTCTGACCATTCTTCGCACTAAACTTCAATCGTTAAAGGCAGTTTTCGAGGCCTAATTCTAATCCAGAAAAAAGTTACAGGCATTTTTCTTGTAGAGAAGCTGACAAATCAACGTCCAAAAGCCAATTTTGATCCAAGTTTTACAAAGTTACCAACCTCGGATACATCTGCTGAGCTTCAAATTTGGATATCTATCCTCAGACAATATTTGGATCTTTCAACCTTGGACGGATTTGAAAATTTCGATCCATCACCCATCAAATTTCATATCAGGAATTTCGGATTCATAAGCATCCGAACTTGTGAAGTTTCTGAGTTTTTACTGTTTCCAATCTAGAAGATCCACCTTTTGCACTCCACAATCATAACTCAAGGATTTTCCACACATGAGAAGACTGTCGAAGAGAAGAAAGTTGATATATCTCCAGTCTGTCTCATGAACCACTCCAAATAGGTACGAAGTTGTTCATCTTCGTTTGATTTATCTGATACACAATCCTTATCTGATTTTAAATCTAGTGATGAATTTGATGAATTGCATTCTCAACTACATAAATTAAAGAACGATTGATTGCTGAAAAAGAACAATCCAGTGTGTATAAAAATAAGTGGTTAAATGTTCACGATCTTGTAAAAAATTCTTGCTTGAAAAGGTAATGGCTGAGGATAGGAACATTTACCTTCAGAGTTGTATTGATGTAATCACTAAGGAAAAGAGTTCTTTGAAGTCAGAATTGTCCGTTCTTATAAAATGTTAAGAGTTCTTAAACGTGGAAAACTTAGGCAATTAGAAAATATATAAAAATGATTGAAGAAGAGAGAATAGGTTTGTACTCACGGATCAAAACCCTAGATGATAAATTTCTAAAACGGGGTCAGAGTGAACAAACTATTCATCAAAATCAACCCAAAGAGACTAGGTTTGATCATTCCAAACAAGGAATTTGTTTTAAAAATCCTATGTATTTGGAAAAGGTTCAATCAGTTTTACCTATATATTATAACAGAAGGTATATGGGATGTTGGTTCAAGTCGTTCTTTTTCCAATCATCGGAAGAAGTCTTAACCAAAGAGGATGAGAAAAGAAGTGAAAAATGAAAAAAAATAGAAATTTCTTTTAAATATGAAAAGCTGAATGAAAGTTATCCTTATGGAGTACCCACTCTAGAGGAGGACTTCTTTTCTAGCTATTCATCAGCTGAAATGAACGCCGAACCTGTTAAACCAATCCCTCATCCTTACATTACTACAAAAGTTATTCAACACAAAATAAATGTTTTAGAAAGGACTTAAGGACAACTCGAGAGAAAGCCCTTGGTTATCAAGAAGCTCTTTTCAAAAGCAAGGAAAAATTGGTCAAACAAGAATTTGAACAAAGTGTAGAACTAACAATTTTAAAAGAACGTTTTGACAATATTTTAGAAAGGTTAAGTTCTCATTTAAATGATTCAAAAACCTCTCATCCCGCCAAAGTCCCACATTCATAATCAGACAAAGGTAAAGCTAAAAATCAATCAAAGTCTTCCAAGAAATCTACTCACCAAGGATATCTTTCTAAATGTAAGTCTTCCAAACGTGCGGACACTCATTGTTTTGTTCCTACAGATCACGGAAGGAGGATTCCTAAAATAACACCTCTTGATTTTCAAAGTTCCTTTGTGAAAAAGGCAGTCATTGTAATCCTTTGAAATACTCTTTTTCAATCTGTTTCGATTATGTCCAAAAAGTTTTCGGCGTGCTGTTCCTGAAATGACAAAGTTTGTACCTTATCGTGAAAAACGGAAACGCGGCCAATCTAAGAAAACGAAAGTGCATGTCTAATCATCGCCTGACATATTGGAAAAACCATCGCTAAAGTCTAAGCCTAAGGCATTTCCAAAGTCACCTAACCCAAGCCAAAGGTAGTTTCATTACCTAAGGCTGTTCCAAAGCCCGTTGGACCCGTATACAAAAAGGGTCCAAAAGGTTTTGCATCTAAACGTGTGTCAAATGTTAAATGGATTCCTACTGTTGTGCTGTTACATGACGATGTAAATCCAAAATCTAACAAGAAAGGACGCATCTTTCGATGGGTACCAAAAGTGGTTTAATTTTATGCAGATGGTTTTAAGAGCACTTCAGACTGGAACCCGCACTTCATAGCGATGGATTTTGATTACTTCAAATCAAAACCCGGAATTTAGTGAAATGGTTTCTACTTACTTCCGAGTAGAAGCTGTGCTTCAAAGAAATGGTTTCTGCGTCAAGACAGATCAGAACTCGTTCTTTCATGTTTAGATGGTTTCTAAACACCCAGTTTTGAACCCGTGTTTTCGTGACATCTCAGGAATTTCCCTATTTTTTATGCTTATCAGTTTGAGTTTGAGTTTCATTCTTGAAAGTCACTCATAACATTTTTTGTTTCACTGATAGTATTCTTAATCGCAGGGGGAGTCTAATATGCGCTCTGAAGATGACATATTGACGAATAGCGTGTAGGTATTCTGAATACTCTAATGCACACATATTCTGATTCTCTCATCCATCAAGTTCTTCGTGATGATCTTGATCTCATTCCTCCTGAGATTCTCTCAAATATTCTGATTTCTCCCACATATTCTGATTCTCTCATACATCAAGTTTCTCCATACAAGCTAAGTGTTTCATGATAGTCTGATTCATTTCCAAATCTCATATCAGACTCTCTATTGATGTTATCTCATACAGTCTCTCAAAGTTCTCAAGATATGTCATTCAACTCACATCCATCTTCAAAAATACCCCATGAGCTTAACTACTATAACTTTCAAGACATCATGCTGACTCCGATGATGCACAATATGTGTGATTAGACTGTAACTTGTGTGAGTAAGGGTTCTAAGGTCAATTAGTTGAGGATTGTTAGTTACCACGGGGTACCAACAGGGTCGAGCAGAGATAAAATGTAAATGAGAGGGGTTATCGAAAGGAGATGTGGGTGCATCATGAGCTAACAATGCTACGCTTTCTGACTAACATTGTGTTTTAAAAGTGAGCCGGAGGGAGTGCATTTGAAAAATGACGAGAGCTGAGGGTGAGAAAGGATTAAAAGAAAAGATAAATTCATCCAACACCGTGTCAGTCTCCTGGGTTTCCTACATCTGCTATCAAATTCCATGTGCTGAAATTAGGTATTGAACAACATGTCATGAACCAGGTGACGCGTGCACTGAACCCCCAAGCTACGCAGTCGTCTCTTAAAAGATTTTGTTTCAATTCGCATGGAGTTATATCACATACTATATCAACATATCATTCAGATATTGTTGATATTGAAACATGGAAGACATCATCTACAGTCTCCAGACTTCAGTTGATGCACTTTGAGTCTAGCACTTAATGTTATATACTTGTAGGACACATGGAGTCAATAGTTTGCATGACTATAAACAGGTTGTCTACCGAGACAAGCTGGAACAACTATGAATGATTTTTTTCATGATAAAGGATTTCATGATGATTATTTGAAAATCCTACCAGTGTTAATATCACGTCAGCGTCGAACGTAGGTCACATAGACTTAGTCTATTGTGCAAACAAAATTCCTATGTGGAAGTAGGTTGTTACTTACAAATGATTTCATTTCTCTTTTATTTGTTTAGGTTGAAAAGCCATGAATTTTAATATGCTTCATTTTTGGTTTTGGATATTGTGTGAACGAGATGAAGAGACTGTTATTGTTTTGAAGGGGAGAGTGTATTTTATGATATAAATGTTTATATTTTGTTATTTAGGGGGAGAGTTACTGATTGAGTTTGTATCATGAGAGAGATAAGTACTTGTGTGTCTGTAAAGTTCTTAAATGTAATATTTTCATTTTTAGTCTGTAAGCATCTGTTTCAACGAAGAAGGAGGATTTGAAGACACATTGAGGTTGATCATTTGAAGGGGAGAGCTAAAGTGATTACATGATGATCATAATTTTCAAGATCATCATGAGGGGGAGAATTCAAAGTACGTTGAAGTTCTTAACGGGAGAAAGACATCCTAATGCAAGGGGAGAGCCACCAATCTAAAATATTTAAGGGGAGAGTCATCAGAAGAAGATCAATGAGATACTTCAAAATTCAGAGATCAGAGTTACTTCAAAGTTCAGAGATCAGAGTTTAGAGCCCAAGACTTCAAAAGAATACAAGCCTTGATTACAAGAAGGGGGAGACTGTTAGAAATTTATTTCTTGTAATTCAAGCTTGTGTAATTACACTTAATTATAAATATTTAATTATATACTGAAGGGGATATTGTTAGCCCTAAAATAGTGTATAATTAAATATAGTAAAAGTCTACATTCAATTTGTCAATAGGAATAGCTTACTTTGTAGGAAATATTAATTTCCTAGACTTTGAGGAGAGTGTTGGGACAAACCCCCAAAGTAAGCTTAGATATAAATAATCTTTTTCTCCTAGGGTTTTGAAGAAGCCTCTAAGTAGCCTCCACCTAAGTGTGTGTTTTGAGAGTGTGAATGGTCATTGAGATTGAGTGATTATAATTCTCTCTTAGTAATCTTCATATTCTTAACACAAATCGTTTGGTATCAAAACGGTTGGTTTGGGTTCCTAAAACTGTGAATGTGCCATATACACCTGGAACACCTAACCAAAAAGGACCCATCCTTAGATGGGTACCAAAGTTGTGTGATTTAATGCAGACGGTTCTTGGTTACTTCAGATCAAGACCCACACTTCAATACAATGGCTTCTAGTTAACTCAGAATAGGACCCGTTCTTCTGTTTGTCGGTTAATGTACAATTTTGTGCCTAAACCGACATCTTTGGCTTCTGTGCGCTCAACTCAGGACCCGCACTAAATCCATCATGTTTCTGAACAACTCGGTTCAGAACACGGTTTGCTTGTCATTTTCCAATGGATTTGTTTCATATGCTCAAGAATATTCATTGTAATAAATTTTGTTTTCAGGCAAAATCCTTTTGGTACATGGATTCGGGTTGCTCAAAGCACAGAGGAAGGAGTTGTTGTCCAACATTGTAGAACAATACTGTGGGACAGTTAAGTTTGGTAATAATAATCATGCTCTGATCAAAGGATACAGGGATTTAGTTCTAAATAATCTAGTCAAGGATGTTGACTATGTTGAAGGGTTATCACATACTCTATTTTGCATACGTCAACTCTGTGACAAAGGGCTAGAGGTCACATTTAGGGCTAAGAACTGTAATGTTAAGACCTGTGATGGGAAAGAAATTCTAACTGGTTCCCGCGACTCAAACCTTTACACCATAGACGTTGCTAACCTGATGGTCAAGGAAAGCATCTTCCTGTTATCAAAAGCCTCATCAAAAGACTCTTGGTTATTGCACCGAAGGCTATCACACTTGAATTTCAAAAATCTGAGTAAGACTCTTGGGACTCCCAGAGCTTCGGTACGAAAATGACCATTTTTGTGGAGCATGTGAGAGTGTAAAAATGAAGTGATAATCTCACAAGACAAAGCCAGATCCATTATTAAAAAGAGTTCTGGAGTTACTACATATGGATTTATGTGGTCTCATGCGAACGCAAATCATAAACGGGAAGCGATACGTGTTGGTTATCATTGAGAACTATTCAGGATATACCTGGGAAAATTTCTTGCAAACCAAGGATGAGACAACACAAGAAATGATTGACTTCATCAATAGTGTCTAAACGAAATAATAGCTGTCGGTACAGTCAATCTGATCTGATAACGGTATAGAATTAAAGAACTCGGTAGTATAGAATTTCCTATGATCGAAGGGTATTCACCATGAGTTTTCAGCTACACGGACACCTCAACCGAAATGGTATTGTTAAGAGACGTAACCGTACCCTTTTGGAAGCCTCTCGCACGATGTCGAACTATTCAAAGCTACCTCCGTTCTTGTGGACTGAAGTCGTGTCAACATCCTACTACACGCAAAACCGCTCAATAATCCATAAGCGTTTTGACAAAACTCCATATCAACTCTTTTTAAATAATATTCCTTATATCAAGTACTTACGAGTGTTTGCTTGCAGGTGTTATGTGCTGAGCGACAAGCACCAGGACAGTCAACGAGAAAGCGGATGAAGCAATCTTTATTGGATATTCATCCAATTCAAAAGCATATTGCGCATTCAACACTCGCACCAGGACAGTCAACGAGAGTGTGCATATCTCATTCGAATAAATTGGTGAACTGGCTCCGGAAGTTGACCAATCATGACCACGCATTACTCTAACGTCTGGTGACTCATCTCAATCTACTTCTTTTTCTTCTTCTGATTAAGTTAATTTATTTAATCCTTTTTATGTAGAACTTTTTGGTCCTAATATTAATTCTTCTTCTGTAGCTAACACATCCTCATCTGATTCAGCTACTCAACCAATACAATCAGATCCACCAATTCTTTTATCAATCCATACACTATCTACTTCATCATCTTCACCTTCCACCTCATCCACAGACACTCCTCAAGTTGAATCTACTCCTTTAATACCCTCACACATAGTCTCAAACATTATACCACTATAAGACCCAACAGATGCTGAACCAGAATCAGTGGTACCTTCACTCAAAACCATCAAACACAACTCTTCATCTATCCCCACACTCACCTCTGAGATTCACCGCTGCCACACGAGACGAAATGGACCCGCAATCATCCAACTGAAGGAACAGCGGTGCTCGTCTCTGAGAGCAGGATGTGTTTATTTACGTCTGCTCACAACCAGCCTAGATCCATCTCTTGCACAAGTGGTGGATGGATTAGCAGCTTCCCTTACCTCTTCTTCTGAACTAGGGTGTGAATCTGATTCGGAAGCTGTCTCCAGTTGACCTTTTATCTCTTCTTGACCCTCTGCTCCTTAAGTTGCAGCTACTGGAGGCTGATAATCATGAATTTGCCTGAAAATGTCGTCCGTATCGGTAGGCGGCTCCAAAATTTCATTAACCAGCTGCTCAGAGATATTTTCCTGAGCAGCTGCGCCTTGCTCAAAGATTTCTTCCAAAGTTTACGCCCTCTAGTCAGTCTGGGGTCCCGATGTGGACGGCCCAACTGCCGATGTCATTGATCTTGAACGAGGATCTTCCTGAGCAACTGGAGCTTGCTGTGGCTATGCCTGTTGCTATTGAGGTTGTTTCTGAGGAGCATCAATAATCCATTCATCTCCCTCTAGAGCGGCAAAATCGGGATCGATGACTGCGCCGAATAATGGAGCCCCTTGAGGCCTCACTTGATCTACCCTTATAGCGTTGGGAGAGTGGTAGTTTGTGAAGATTCGCTTATCAATGATGGCTACTGATGTCTGCTCTGGCAATGTCGGTACTTCTGGCAGAAAATGTCTGATGATTATCATGATAAACCTAAGGTATATCAAAAACCTTTCACGAGCTGGAGTAGAGATTTGGTGCACAAACTCCTCAAAGAATAGCTAAAAAAAGTTGTAAGGCTTGTTGTACACCAATGAAATCATTGCTGATTGTAGCTTAGACACCATTGTGTCAAAACCTGCCTTCTTGGGTGCAAAGCATACCATAATTACGTGCACCAGATAGCACCGTTGGCCTATAAGCCCACTCTTTTACTATGATGCCTTCGTAATATCTTGGGTGTATCCCATCCTTAAGAAGGCCACCTGCTTGATGGGAGCTGGGTAATCTATGGAACCATCTTCTTGTTCTATCGACCCCAAATGCAGAATCGATCGTAAATGATCGGCTGAAAATGCAATCGGTCGGCCACCGACAGCGGCTCGTAGAAGCGAAGGAACAGCGGTGCAGTTAACTTGTAGCGATTGCCAGAATTGGCAGACATATGATAGAATTCTCTGCGGGTTATGCGTGAGCGCATAAGCTACCCATGATTGTGATAGGAATTCAAGCATCTGTCTATAAGGTTGAGCCTCTGGCAGCTGAAGATCCACAACCATAATCATGTTGTGATTGTTGAAAAAAGCACGATCTCCCATATCTGCACACAAATCAAACACATAAAATGTTAGAGATTAATTTTGGAAAAATTTTAAGTTATTCGAACTTGTTTAAATTCGAACTTGTTTAAATTCGAACTTAATTAAGTTGGAATTTGAACATCTTCGAAGTTACTTAAAATTCGAGAATATAAGTCCTTCAAACTTACATAAGTTCGAACAGTCTTTTGACCTTCGAACTTACTTAAGTTCGAAAATCCTATTCGAACATGTCTGTCTTCGAACTTATAGATATTTTGGACAAGTTTGAAGTCCTGACAAGTTCGAACATGAAGAACAAGTTCGAAGGCTATTAGAACAGGTTCGAAGATGGCTATTTGAGCATCAATACTCAGTATTTAATCCTTTTTATACTTAAATGACCAATGTATCTAGTCCTAAAAGGTTTTAATCGAGCTTATTGAGGTTTATTTCAAGTATTTTAACCCTATACTTCGTGATTTGAACCCCTTAATATTCGGTTACATTAAAAACCCAAATTTGAAGATTTTTGCCATAAACTTAATCTAAAACATTACTTACTCAGTCATTTGTGTTGCACAACAACTAAATTTAAGTATATGTTCGAGAGTATGGATGAATCGTCGTGGAATAGGGATATTCCTGCAAGGCCCCTGTCTGTTGCTCCTAAATGTCAGATATAGGCTTGTGGTACCCTAAAGGGAGTAAAATGGATCCTTTGGGTCGGAAAACATGCACATAGGATTGGGCCTATGTAATCAAGTCCCCCAAGTTCTAATGAAAAGATGTGGTTTTTCTAGAACTTTGGAGCTCAGTTCCACGTCAGGATAGATGAGTTATTTGGCCCCAAGAAATGAGGGGAGAATCCAAGTTAAGCCTAGCGGGGCAGTTGGATTCTTGAAATAACGGATGTTCTAAGCAGGACAGTTGAATCACCTAGCGCCTGGGGTGTTCTAGGCGAGACGGTTGAATCACTCAGTGTCTGGGCGTTCCAGGCGCGACGGTTGAATCACCTAGCGATTGGGGTGTTCCAGGCGAGACGGTTGAATCACCTAGCGCCTGGGGTGTCAGACGATGTGACAGGATGTTTTGACTGGACCCTAGTCCTTTGTGATTTTGGATCATTAAAATCCCATTTGTCTGAATATTTTAAATTAAGATTAACTCTTATTTAATATAACATGACTAGCGACGGATGATTGGACGGCTTCTGAAACTGACGTCACCGCTAATTAAAGAAAGCAATGATGGCACGGGGCTTCTCGCTTGCGTGGCGCGTTTCAGCGCTGTCACATCTTCCTATCATTCTCATTCTTCCTTCCTTGTAGTGTTCCTTCCACTTGGTGTATTTTCTTTGGTTTCTTCTCCGGCGACCCTCTTTCTTCAGGTTATGCATTCTTTCCCTTCTTACCTCCTTTATTCCTACCATGCCCAATGCACCTTCGGCCGATAAGGTGCCCTGCACCTTGTCCAACGCTGAGTTCAAAGTTTTTCTAGCAGAGTACGGGGTCCCCGGGGAGTTGCACCGTTCCTTAGTATGATAGAGACTGCTCATGTGGATGAAACCTTGAAAGACCCAGACTACATAACAGCAATACAAGAAGGGCTCAACCAGTTTGAACACCTCAGAGTATGGCAGTTAGTTTCCAAACCAAAAGACCAAGCCATAATCGGGATCAAGTGGATTTTTAAGAACAAATGAGACAAAAATGCCATTGTGGTAAGAAATAAAGCAAGACTAGTCTCCAAAGGCTACCGACAACAAGAAGTCATAGATTATGACGAGACCTTCGCTCCAGTTGCACGGATTGAAGCTATTAGAAATTTGTTGGCGTATGCGGTACACAAAGACTTCAAGGTGTACCAAATGGACGTCAAGACAGCCTTCTTAAATGGTGAACTTAATGATGAGGTGAATGTTGAACAACCCAAGGATTTTTTGATACACATAAACCAGACTATGTTTATGTGATAGATAAAGCCCTCTATGGTTTATGTTAGGCACAAAAAGGCCTCAATCAAACCTGTTTTATACATCAAACCTGTTTCATACACTTAAAAGGTATAACATAAGACCTGTTAATGCCTTATTGAAACCAGATGAGTGATTTGCAATATTAGTCAAAGCTGCTCACCCTGTTACATTACTTGTAACTTAGGCAGATTGCCCAAACTGTCTTATTCTGTTGGACAGGCTGGACATAAACTATCTACGCTACTCATGTCTGTTGAATAGCTTGAACCAAAACTAACTGTTTTGTTCTTTGTGAATAGCTTATACACTTTATGGAATATTTTTCCATGTCATCATGTATTGTCTTCGACGAAACGACCATTTTGCAAGTCGAAGACAACCCGGAAAATCAGAAGCTTCTTACACTGCCAAGAGAGACAGAAGCTTCTTATACCAGAAAAGGATAGGATTAAAGTTTACCTTTCTCTTCAAGTTAAAGCAATCTGCAACATTGACAAAAAGGAAAAGACAAAGATTCTGCTACATAGAGACAAATGTTGTTTTGTCAGAATGTGCCGAAAAGCAGTTTTGTCTTTTTGGAATGGCACCCCACTATCTCTACGTCCAATGAGGAAGTTTCACCAGCATTCTCTGAGAGAGTATAAAAGGAAGCTTTTAAGGAATGTGAGATAACCAAGAGAGAGATATCCAGAATGTGCAAGGAATTCTCTTTTCATGCATGCAAAGTTTGCTTAAAAAGAATAGTTGAGTGTGTCCAAGTTGTTCTTGTTCAAGCTATCTGTAACTAGTCTGAGTGTGTGTTTGTGTCTGTGTGTGTGTGTGTGTGTGTGTGTGTGTGTGTGTATATATACACACACATACATACATTTAGAAAAGTGTGTTGAAATTTTAAATAGCTATATTCACCCCCACCCCTCTACAGCTTACAACAAGATACTTGGGAAACCTTTTGGGACCTACAACTAGTATCAGAGCAAGTTTAGAGTTGGTGTTAACGCTAAGTTGTCTTACATCTCCATATTTCCGACTATGAACAACACTTCTGCCAACTCCTCCTCATACTATGACAATGGGTCAATGGCAAAAACTCCCAAGTTCAACCATTAGAACTTCTCTGGCTGGAAGTGTATAATGATGCTCTATTTAGAGAATCTGGACATACAACTACCAGAGATTGTGACGGAAGGTCCCTATGTGCCAACCTCTGTTACTACTATAACTCCTGCTGCTGAAGGAGCTGTTCCTGAAATCAGGACGATTGTAAAAGCAAAAGCTCAATGGTCTGATGAAGACAATTGTCTGGTTGCCCTTGATGCAAAGGCCATGAACTATCTTGTCGTCTCTCTACCTGTTGATGTGTTCAAACAGGTTAAGAAGATGAAGACTGCAAAACAAATGTGGGATACTTTGTGTACCGTCTATTTTGGCCCCAAAATCACATTGGATAAGAAGATCAATAATCTTGTTAGACAATATGAATTGTTCTTTGCAAAGCCAAAGGAGACTCTCACTGAAACCTATACCAGGTTTACTGCCTTGATAAATGATCTCAAAGCTGTTGGAATCACTAAAGACATCTTAACTTTGGTGAACAAGTTTCTAGACATACTACCTGAGGAATGGAGTTACTTCTCTACTATCTTCAGATTCTCAGGTTCCATCAGAGGCATGGATCTTGTGAATCTCTCTGAATCCTTGTTAAATGATGAACAATAAAGGCAACAGAAAAGAAATGCCTTGGAGATGTCCAAAACAGGTGCAACGTTAGTAGCTAGCGTGAGACAACCTCTTAATCAGGTGTGTGAGATGTTCACATACGCTGATCTGCAGGCTAATGATGAAATGGAGGAAATGTCTGAAGAAGAGGACTATGAAGATCTTGCCGAGTTTGATGATGAGCAAATGATTGCCATGCTTGTCAGAAAATTAAATAAGAGGAGGTTTGATGGTAAAATGCTGCAAAAGAAATTATGTGTCATCAAGAAGAAGGCATTAGACAAACGTAAGTGTCAAGATCAAAATTACCTAAGATTTACTGCTTTGAATAAATCAGAGTTAAACCAATAATCTTGTTTTGAATCAAAGTCCAATTAAGAAGCTTCCGGAATAACACTTAATTGTTTTAAGAAAACTTTCAGAACAATAAAAGAACAAACAATCAAATAAACACAATTAATATCGAAACCTTTTGTATTACCAAACTCTGATTACAATCACTTTTATCTGTTTGTTTATACAAAGAACACAAACTGTTCTTAGGGTTTTTTAACCTTAGAGGCTTTAGAAACTAAATCAGAATGCAATTACAATATGAATTCTTAGACACAGAGGTTAAATGAGAAAGACCTAGTCTATCTCTATTTATAGCCTTCTGATTTGTTTTTTTGACGAACTGTGATTTCTCTGGTAGAAGATATCTTTGAAAGATCTTCAAATCTTGAAATATTTATCACTTCCTGATTTGTAGCACTTTCTGTTATTTGTTTGATGAGCAGCTTGAACTTTTGAACTAGCAGATCGAGTTTCTTGAAATAGCAGCTCGAACTTTGTAATTACACAGAAATACAACTAACAGTTTGAGAAATTCTAAGTAACAGCTTGACATACTTAGATTATTTCCCAACAATCTCCACCTAACTTAGCTTCTTAACAAAGACTTTAAGTTTATTTACAAATATGGAAATAAATACAAAGTAATACTTTTATACCCAAACTAAGGCATCCAAAAACTTACATAATACAACTGTGCAAGATTCTGCCTTATAGCTTTTATGAAGTCTCTTTTAAGCTCTTGTCTATCACATTCTGTCTTTATTGAGCTTATCTGTTGTAGTCATTCTCTTGGTAAATCAAGAAATTCAAAACTATATAATCTGCTAGATCTGTCTACAAGTTTGAGTCTATATGTGATGAATTTTTTATATAGATCAATATGTACAATCTTCACTTCCTTGGCAGCTTCTGTATCCATTCTCGTGGATTTTGGATCAATCATACTTCAAAGATCTTTTATGTTATTCTGAACCCATACTATTGGTGACCTAGAGTGGCTAGCCTTCCCAATATTGTGCATCTGGTTTAGCTCTTCTCTAATCATCTTCTGAACTACTTGAATCAGGCTCTTATACTCCTCTTCTGGACCAACTTCTCTTTTAATTACAAAATGATATACCATATCAATATTGTCCATTGATTTGGCATACTAGTAAGTAATTGGAGGTTTGGAGAAGTCATGTTGATCAAGGGCTTTTTATATTTCCATTGCCTTCTGTAATTGTTGATCAAACATAACTCTTTTGACTTGATCAAACTTTGCCTTATGAATAACTTCTGGTTGGGGTGCAACAATAGTTTGAGGAGAATCTTGGATTTGTTTAGAGGCCTTTTCCTTTTCTTTTGCAATTTCTTTATCGTATAGGGCCTGGATTTTCTCAGTGGGCCATGATCGTGCAATGACTTTTGAAGCACTAGCCCATGCAAGACAGCTTATCAAAAATCTTCTATGTTCTGCCTTTAAAGGCCTTGTTGGCCTTTTCCTCTTCTATAGTCCTTCTTTGACCACAAATCCACGTAAGTAGTCTCCAAGGGTTTCATCATCCCCCATAGAAGCTTGGGCTTGCTGATCAATGATTTGGTCTTGTTCTTCTACCAACTTTCTGGCCAATTCAGCATCAGCAGCAACTTGAGCTTCCTTTGAAAGAATTTGACCTTTGGTGTTTCAATAAGAATACCCTTTCCTTTATCTGAAGCTGCTGCTTGAACTACTGCTGTTTCTTGGACTGCTGAGGATGGTTCTTGAATTCTTTCTCTGATAGACACTCCTCATGGCGTTTTAAGAGAAGCAACTTGAGCTTCTGGACTAACAGTTTGAGAAACTGTTGGGACTGTTAGCCTAGAAGCTGAAGCTGCAAGAGGTGAACTTGAAGCTGTTTGGACGGAGAGTGGGATCTCCTGATTCTCCCCCCTATTTGGATGCATTGGTTTGATCAGAAGGACCAAAAACCATTGCCAACAGGGTTTGAATCTTCTTTTCAAGTTGAACGATCTTGTTTCCATATAGCTTCAACCCTAGCTGAAATTGGGCAAGCTTTTGCTGTTGGACTGCTGAGAGCTGTTGTAGGGCAATGATTTGTGATCCCTGTGTGGCTATAGTGGGCCCCTTTGTTCTTGGTACTGGGGTCTTCCAGAAGGTGCTTGCACACCCTCTGTTGCCATGGGAGTTGTCTTAGGTATGTTGGAACTATCCTGTGGCCCTTGTGCAGAGACATCAGTAGTTCCAGCCACAAAACCAATATCAACATCCTCAGAAGGGATGTTCACCTCCATATTGAGGGTGGGAGTGTCCTCGATGGGTGCCCTTTCGTTATGCTGTGCAAGAGTATCCTCTTGCACAGGGATATTTGGCTCTGGGGTTTGGACTAAGGAGGAAGGAGTACTTGCAGTTCGTTGTCTCTCTTTAGTGTATATTTTTAGTGGTGGGGTTGGGGAGGTACGTGTGGTACAAGAATTAGAGGGGATATCTGTATCATGAGGATTGGGTTGCGACCCTGGGGGTGAAACAGTAATGTGGGGCTGAGCCTGCTCAGGATCCTCTCCTCTGTTTCCTAGAAAGATAGTTTGCATTGCTTGAGGCAATGAGACATCAACAGAAAGAAAATTTGCACTTTGTTTCAAAAATCTTTTAACAGATGGCAAAAAGTGCCTATGGGAAACATATATCCTTTTATGTATTTTTAATTTATTGCAAGATTTTGCAATTATTTCAGACAAAAACCGAGGATACATAAAAAATTTCCCATTATTTAAGGCGTGATGCCTCAACATCCCTTGAAAATCAAATATGAAAAATTGAACTGTTGGCCTGTGGATACGCAAACTATAGCAGTGGCAATATTTGAAGAAAATTCAAACCAACCAGTTCTTTTAGGGCTTAAACATTGTTGAACGATGTGTACAAGGTATTTCCATTTGGAGCCAAAGTGTGCTTTCAAAAAGACCTTCATGTAAAAGAATCAGTTGGTCCCCTATACCCTATTTCAAAAAGACCTTCATGTAAAGCAGTGAGAGAGATATCTGTTATACCTGAAGCATCTTGCAGATGCAAGTGTTGTCGAATAGATTCTTCTGAGATGGTGATGGTATGACCATTAATGGTAGAAACAAGAGAAGTAAATTCGTCTTGTGTACTCAGAGTGGCTTTACTCCATAATTGCTCTATGTGAGATACGTATATAGTGGGGTTTATAGTGAGAGCATATTTGATGGATGAACTGCGAAAGAAATCCATCATTTCATGAAAGGGTTGCTGTTCAACATGTTTGAGGGTGTATGGGATGCAGTTGTGATCTTTAACAAACTCCATTGGTGCTCAAGAACGGGAGAAGATAGGGTTTGGCTCGTAGATATGAAAATCGCACAGGGAGAGAATGAAAGGGCTATGGAAGATATTTTTGCAACTGGTAGTTGTAACCGAACGAAACTGAGACTTTTAAGGGGTTGGATTTTAAAAATATATAGTCCTTCGTCCAACGTCCTTAGTAATGACTGAAATGCCCTGCACACTTAACAGACCAAGTGAACAACTAACAGTCCGAGAAAATGAACTAGCAGCTTGAGAATAGTCTCAAGCTCTTAGTTATTTACTGAGTAGCATCGAATGAAATAATGTCTCCCCCTTAACTAAACACATATAGTTAATGTCCTTCACAGATTATAGAGGATGGTAATGTAAGATATATTAATCCATGTTCACCATACCAATATTTGATACTAGAAAGGTGAATCTTCCTACATCAAACGGTTTAGTAAAATGATCTGTTAACTGATCATCAGTATAAATTTTGGTAACTTGGATTAACTTCTTTTCATTATAATCCCTTATGTAATGAAATCTAATACCTATGTGCTTGGTTTTGGGAAACTTTACTAGATTTTGTACAATACTGATTGCACTTGAATTGTCAATGTAAATAGGAGTAGATAGAAAGTTCATACCATAGTCTCTTATTTGGTTCTGAATCCACATAACCTGAGAGCAACAGCTGGCAGCTGCAACATATTCTTCTTCAGTGGATGAAGTGGATACTGTGGTTTGCTTTTTGCACTGCCAATAGACTAGTCTTGCTCCTAGAAATTGACATCCTCCAGTTGTTGATTTCATGTCTATGTTGCAACCTCCATAGTCAGCGTCAGAATATGCTGTTAGTTCAAGAGGAGAGTCCTTAGGATACCATATGCCTAATTTTGGTTGACCTTTTAGATATCTAAAGATTCTCTTAACAGCAAACAGATGTGAGTCTTTTGGGGCACATTGAAACCCGGCACAAACACCAACAACAACATTATATCTGGTCTAGAAGATGTGAGTTACATCAGTGAACCTATCAAGGATCGGTACAAATGAATATCCACATCCAATCCTTCTTTATCTGCACCAAGGTGTTTATGAGTGTCGATTGGTGTGCTAGAAACCTCGGTGTCCTTGTATCCAAACTTTTCCAGAATATCATTCACATACTTTGACTGGCTGATGAAGATACTAGTGGCCTTCTGCCTAACCTGCAATCCTAGAAAGAAAGTTTGTTCTCCCATTGAACTCATTTGAAACTTTTTGTGCATCAGGGTCTCAAATTCATTGCAAATCATGTGATTTGTTGATCCAAAGATGATGTCATCAACATAGATCTAAACAAGAAGGATCTTGGATTTAATAGACTTTGTGAACAATGTCTTATCAAGAGTACCTCTCTTGAATCCATTCTATAGTAGGTAGGAAGACAGAGTGTCATACCATGCTCTAGGACCTTGGTGAAGCCCATAAAGTGCTTTGTCTTACTTGTAAACTCTGTCAGGATACTTATAGTCTTCAAACCCAGGTGCTTGACACACATATACCTCTTCATCAATTGTACCATATAAGAATGCAGATTTCAAATCTATTTGATACACCTTGAACCCTTTGTAGCTTGCATATGCTAGGAACAATCTGATGGCTTCAATCCTTTCTACTGGAAGGAAAACATCATCATAATCTATTCCTTCTTCTTTAGTGTAACCTTGAGCTACTAACCTTGCTTTGTTGTTGATCAATATGCCTCTTTCATCCTTTTTATTTCTGAAAACCCATCTTCTACGAATTGCCCTCTTTCCTTTAGGCACATCAACCAGTTTCCGTACATTCTGAATTTTGAATTGCAAAAGCTCTTCTTGCATGGCCTCAATCCAAGATGAATCCTTCAGAGCCTAATATGATTTCTTTGGTTCTAGTTGTGACATAAAGCATGCATGTTCAAAGGCAGCTAGACTGAACTCAGGAACTGCTTCTTCAGAAGCAATTGATTCCTTGTGGATCATATTCCTTGTCGGCACAGGCACCATCTCTATCTCTTTACTCCTTAATTTCTTTACTTTGGTATCCAGAACACATTCCGGCTCCTCCACGTATCGAAGTCTTTCATCAATTTGCAACTCTGTATGATCTGCCCAATCCTTGTTGCCGGTAGTGAATGATTTTCTAAGGTTCCCCACATGGAACACCGGGTGTATGCCCGACATTTCTTTAGGCAACTCTAAACAGTAAGACTGGTTTCATACTTTCTCGGTAATATTGAATGGCCCAACGAATCTCGGAGACAACTTTCCTCTTTTAACTAAACGTGATACCTTCAAATAAACCCAATCGTCTACATCAAAACTGATCGGTTTATCTCTCCTGTCATGATAACTTTTCTGACGATCCTGAGTCGCTTTCATATTCTGCCTAATCAACTGTATTTTCTCATTCATCTCCTGTAACAATGCCGGCCCAGCAATCGGCGTTTCTCCAATTTCTCTCCAACAAGTAGGAGTGCTAGACCTTCTCCCATATAGTGCCTCAAAAGGTGCCTTCTTAATCCTCGCGTGATAACTGTTGTACGAGAACTCAATCAGTGGCAAATGGTCGTCCCAATTACCACCGAGATCCAATATACACGACCGCATCATATCTTCAAGTGTCAGGATAGTCCTTTCACTTTGACCATCGATTTGCGGACGGTAAGCTGTACTCATAGCAATCCTCGTACCCAATCCTTCTTGCAAAGCCGACCAGAAGTTTGAAGTAAATCGGCTGTCCCGATCCGATACTATGGATTTAGGCACTCCGTGTCTAGAAACAATCTCATCCATATATATCTGTGCTAACTTTTCCAAAGAATAACCCTCTCTTATCGGAATAAAGTGTGCCGACTTGGACATTCTATCAACAATTGCCACACCGCATCGTGTTGACGCCTAGTTTTCGGCAACTTCGTGACAAAGTCCATCGTGATATGTTCCCACTTCCATTCCGGAATGGGAAGCGGTTGCAGACTACCATATGGTTGCTGGTGTTCGGCATTTACAAGCCGGCAAGTCCTGCATCGCTCCACGTATTGAACAATATCCTTCTTTAATCCCGGCAACAAAAAATCTGCTTTCAGCTCGTTGTACATCTTTGTGCTCCCGGGATGTACAGAAAATTTGGATTGATGTGCTTCTTCAATAATTACATTTCTCATACCACCAAACTTCGGCACCCAGATTCTCCCATAAAGTCCTTTCAACCCAGATTCACTTGTTTCCATGTTCTTAATTTGTACCCTAATATCCTCAGCATTAACATTTTCGTCTTTCAAGGCTTCCTCTTGAGCGGCCTTAACATCATTTATAATCGTAGATGTTAGCATAGTAGACGTCATCATGTAGCAGCAGTCCTTAACATAAGCTTTGCGACTCAAAGCATCGGCTACCACGTTAGCCTTTCCGGGTTGATAAAGGATTTCACAATCATAATCCTTTATTAGTGCCATCGAACGTCTCTGCCTCATGTTAAACTCTTTCTGACTATAGATGTACTTTAAACTTTTATGATCCGTGTACAGTTGACATCTAGTCCCGTATAAATAGTGCCTCCACAATTTCAACGCAAAAAGTAACTGCTGTCAACTCAAGATCATGAGTTGAGTAATTCTTCTCATGCTGTTTAAGCTGTCTCGAGGGGTACGCAATCACTTTCCCACGCTGCATCAGTACAGCACCCAACCCCAGTCTCGATGCGTCTGTGTATACTACAAAATCTTCATTACCCTATGGTAGGGTAAGTAACGGCGCTTCACTTAGCGTCTTCTTTAAGATCTCAAAGACCTCCTGCTGCACTGTTTCCCATACAAACGGTGCATTCTTCTTCGTTAATGCAGTCAAAGGAACTGCAATCTTAGAAAAATCCTTTATAAACCTCCTATAATAGCCCGCCAACCCCATAAAACTTCTGACTTTTGTAGCTGAACGCGGCGGCTGCCAATTCATTATGGCTTCAACCTTAGCTGGATGTATAGAAATCCCAGCTCCAGATATAACATGTCCTAGAAACTGTATCTGTTGCAGCCAAAACTCACATTTTGAGAATTTGGCGTACAACTTCTCTTTTCTCAACAATTCCAATAACTCTGTTAGATGAACAGCATGCTCGGCCTCAGACTTGGAATATACCAAGATGTCGTCAATAAACACAATTACCGATTTATCTAACATCGGTCTACAAACTCTATTCATCAAATCCATAAAGACAGTCGGGGCGTTGGTTAACCCATAAGGCATAACCAAGAATTGGTAATGCCCATAACGTGTCCTCAAAGCTGTCTTAGGCACATCCTCCTCTCGAACTTTCAGCTGATGATATCCCGACCTCAAGCCAATCATAGAAAACACACTTGCCCCATGTAGCTGATCAAACAAGTCATCTATCCTCGGCAGCGGATACTTGTTCTTAATTGTCAACTTATTCAGCTCCCGATAGTCAATGCACATACTCATCGTGCCATCCTGCTTCTAAACAAATAATACCGGAGCTCCACACAGCGATGAACTCGGTCGTATGAAGCCCTTATCAAACAACTCCTAGGGTTGTTTCATCATTTCTTGCATCTTGGTAGGAGCAAGGTGATATGGAGAACGAGCTACCGGTGCAGCTCCCGGGATCAGATCAATTCGAAACTCCACTTGTCTCTCAGGCGGCACGCGAGACAAGTCTTCCGGAAACACATCCGGGAATTGTGATACAACAGGCATGTGAGGCTCTGATTTCTCAAAGGTCTCAAGTCAAGTCCCAGTAGCAACGCAAGATCAATTATGAAACTAAGATAAAATTAACAGTTGCGAAAATAAAGTTAATTACAATCAGAGACAATTTTAAGTATAAGGTACAAACTTCTAGACTATTACATCAAAGCACAAATATAAACTAGCCCCGAACCCCAAGCTCTATCATCAGCCAAATACCACGGTGTTGAAACGGGTTCTAATGCACTTCAAGCTCTTTCAGAGTCCTGACCTATGAACTAGGTCCAGCCAATCCTTTGCCTTTACCTGAAAAATAATGCAACAACGGGTAAGCTTAATTGCTTACTGAGAATGTAGAATTTCACATTTAACATGCAATTATGAACGCAGAAGCACATGCACTGCACTCGGCTCATGCACGGCTCAGCTCTGTATGCACTGCACTAGGCTCATGCACAGCTCAATCTCGAAGGGACATTGGCCAATTAATGCTCTTTTGATGCGCGACTTTGCTCAGCTCCCAGTTATAAAACTGTTGTTGCTCTTGAGACTTTTAGACAATTTCATAAGGAATGCTCGGATGATGATAAATCCATACACATGCATCATTAGTGGGGATCAGCCACGTACTGGGCTAGCTACGAGTAAAAGTTCTATATGGATATCGTCGGAATGCTCAGCTCTAGCTACCCTCTGTGCTTTCATCACGTAAATCAGCACATCATAAGCCTAACATTAACCCAACACTGAGCAATAGTGATGGTGTTAAGCTTAACAATCAAATGACTCGTCAAAGAATCGGATCTAGAAGAAGAAGTACTCAGCTCAACAAATCATAGTAATTATACTATGACAATATATCAATAAGCTCAAGATCAGAATGTCAAATAATCAGAATAAAGCAACAAAAGTCTCAATTCACATAATTTGCAGTTAAAGTGAAATCTACAACTCACAGTTACTGGTTATTTGCACTTTCTGGCTCTGGCTCTGTTGCTCACAATCTGTAGTGGATAAGAACTACAATCTGACTTATATCAGATTTACAGATGCTTGCCACTTTGCTATAGTCTTCACTGATGCTCTTTAATGTCTTTTAACTTTGCTTGTGGCTCAATCTGTTAATCATATCATTTCTGATATTTATTAGCCTTTGAATCATTTGAATAATAAATTCAATGTTCGTTCGTTGGTCTTTAATCTCAAAGGCTCATATCTTGATTATATTGAGATGAATATGGCCATTGATTTCATTGGAATCTTTCAATCGAGGTTCAATGATTTTGCTTATCATATATAGAATATTATGCTTTAAATTGACTTATAAGCTTTTATGTCCTTTTTCATGGACATGTGTGACTTCCTCAAGTCTTTTAAGCTTTCATTTGCATATTAAATTCACATAAAGGTATATAAAAGCAAACCATAAGCTTAATTGATGCATATATGTTCATAAGGTTGCATCTGAATTTAATTAAACATATTTATTGATCATGATACTTATTTCATAACATAATAACATCATATGCTTTCAATTGGACTTTATAATCCAATTCTCATAAATTTATGTCAAATTATACCATTGATCATGTATTTGAATACCATTTATGTGTTATGAATCACACATATTTTCATACAATTCTCATGTGTCTTGACAATATATGTATCTTATGCCTAAAACACAATCACACACTTATGCATTTTATGTTTCCTTTAATGTATAATTTAAATGCTTATGTATATGTATATATCTATGCATATGGCTGCTGCTATATTTCTTTTACATACACTGCACATACCCTCATATTACACACACTGCACATAATTCTAATTTACAAGGAATTGGAAAAGCTATTGTATTTATTTTCTGTTTTATTCTCACTGCACACACTGCACACACATTTCTGCACACACACATACTTATATATATATATATATATATATATATATATATATATATATATATATATATATATATATATATATATATATATGCACACTGTTTCACATCGACACACACACATGTACTTAGTTTCTTTCACACACACTGCACTCACGTATTAAATTCATGTAGAGAGAATAAATCGGTTGCTGTGACTGTTTCTGGGCTGTTTCGGTATTGAGACTACCGAAACCTTCAATGGTTTCGGTATAATACATATATAGTTTCGGTAGTTTTCTGGCTAGTTTCGGTATCACGGTTTCGGTTGGTTTGGAATTACCGAAACCTTTCAAGGTTTCGGTATTGCATGATGGGTCTCGGTGGTTTTTAGTTTCGGTGGGGGTTTCAGAGTGTTACCGAAACCTTCCAGGTTTCGGTACTTTACTTATTTTCGGTTTCTTGCTGTGGTCTCGGTAGCCATAGGTATCATTCGGTATTACCATAGGTTGAGGTTTCGATGGTGGTTTCAAGGTGTTGTTTCGGTAGCCATGCAACACACTCGACACCACACTGCAGTTCTTTTCCTATGGGTTTTACAACATCTCAGCATGTATTCACGGTGGTTTCGGTAATGAGTATACCGAAACCTTATGGTTTCGGTACTCCCCTTTGTTGTTTCGGTACTTGACAGAACACACAAATAATGGAATAAGAGGGCTTGTTTCGGTAATTAAATGAGATTACCGAAACCTTTGTGGTTTCGGTTCATGCCAAACACACAAAACACATATGTATGTACACTTGCACTTTCTGTTTCTGTTCCTTTTTCCCAGCAGCAAAAGCAACAAAACTCAATAAAAAGAATTTGTGTAATGCTTCTTTATGATGAATAAACACACAATATAGGCATGCAGGGGTTTACTTTGAAGATCAAAACATGTATTGATGATAAATTTTTAAATGAAAGACATATTTTCTAAGGAAGCTGTGAGCTTCAAAATAGGATTCCAAGATCAAATTTTCAAGATGATTTTACCTTGATTCTTGATGCTTGTTGCTTACTTGATGTTCCCCAACTTGTATCTTAGATTTTGAATAAAGATTTGTGATGAACACAAGTGAATGAAATGAAGAAGAAGAAGAAGGAGCCGTAGGTTTTGTTGAGAGAGATGAGATGAAATGATTTTGGTGTTAAATAAAATAAATGAGCAGATTACTCTCTTTGAGTATTTATATAACATACCTTGTTAAATTATCCATTTGGCCACTAAACTTGATTTATTTCATCATTTGAAATTGTTACTTTATAATAAATACATAACATGTATTTAACTCAATTATATGGTTTCTCATGTCTTTTATTAATTAATATAACTTGCGTTGAAATTTTATTTTAAATCATTTAGCATAAATGTCTTTTAACTTAAAATTAACGTTAAATTTTGTTAATCGATGTTGATTAAAATCCAGGTCGTTACAAGGCACATCAACCAAAGTCTTCTTCTCCGCCTTGGCATCAATAGCATTTGCAGAATAGGGGTCACACCCCTTTGCAACAAGCTTCCGGGCTTTTGCAATGGTTAACAAACACAGATCCCCACTTCTCCTATCCCGGTGTATACAGATCTCACGCACCTCCGGAGTAGTTATCTTGATCATACGCTTCTTACACACTATATGGGCTTCATTCTCAATCAACCAGTCCTTTCCGACTATCACATCAAACTCACTGAATACTATCGGGATCAAGTCCAAATTGAAGACTACATCTTCAATTACCAAAGTGCAGTTACGATATACGTGATCTACTTTGACTAGAGTGTTACTAGCAATTTCTATGTCTAGTATCAGATAACTTAGACAGTGGCATGGCAAGTCATTGTGCAAAACCAGTGGAAACAAATGAACGATTGGCACCCGAATCAAATAAAACTTGTGCTGACATAGAATTTATTATAAACGTACCCGTAACCACCTTCGAGTTTTTCCTAGCCTCCTCTGCCGTAATCTGAAATGCACGAGCAGGTGCCTTGTGTGGCTGGTTCCGGCGGTTGACTGAACCACCACTAGATCCTCCAAATGATCGGGTCGATGATGGAGCAGCAGCAGCTGGATCATTCTTTCTACAATTCCTACTGTAATGCCCCCATACACAACACTTATGGCAAGCATCAACTTTCCTTGCGCACTCATTCTAAAAATGACCCAACTCTCCATAGCAAAAGCAAGCATGTCCGTTAGGGCAGTTGCCGAAATGTTCCAAGTGACACTTATTACAATATCGCGGCTTGGTGTTTATGGAGTAGGCACGAGCACGACCAGAAGACCAAGATGATCGGCGATAATATTGCTGAGGCGAATATTGTGACGAGCGAGAAGATCCAGAGTATCCTCCCTCACGCTGGTGCTTTGGCGGTGACAGTTGTGTTGGGTTAGTGGAAGCAGCAGCAGACCCAATTGAGTAACCCGACATGGTCAGAATTTGTTCTACATTTCTGGCAGCCTCAAGTAAGCCATCAAAAGTAGTGTAGCGCACTTTGCTCATAACTCTTCCAATTTCTATATCCAAACCAGCCTCGAACCTGGTTACTTTCTTTTCTTCGGTATCAACCTGATGAGGCGCAAACAAACTCAGCCTCGTGAATTCAACAGCATACTGGGACACAGTCTTAGTCCCCTGCATAAATGCCACAAACTTTGCCTCAAGACTTCGACGCTCATCAAGCGGACAGTATTGCTGAGTGAATAAGTCAGTGAACTACCGAAGTCATTACAGAAACCTTCTCCAATGTCAAAGCATTCACCATAGAGTTCCACCACATAATTGCATCTTTGGTGAACATAACAGTAGCATACCGAACCATGTCCTTCTCAGCACAATCACTGATTTAGAATGTCCGTTCGGTTGCTGTTATCCATTCTAGTGCGACAACAACATCACCAAGTCCATTAAACTCGACTACCTCATTTCCTTTGAAGTCCTTGAAATGACAACCTTTGGGTTTGTTAGATGACCCAGTGTTGTTATCTTGTTCATCATTGTTGCCCCCCTCTTTTTCCTTATTCTTTCTCTTGTCTTCTCTTAGCTTCGGCCTCATCTCGAGCCCGAAACTGATCTTGAATCATTTGATTTTGCTCAGCCATCATGGCTAGCATCATTTCTCTTGTTTCTTCGGGTGTCATTCCTCCTCCAGACATGTTCTGAAATATAAAACAAACTTGTTTAGTAAAATGTCATTTACTTACAGACACCACCCAATTGTTCCGTATGATAGTCAATCTCTTATGATTACTAGATCGTAACCTATCTTAGTTCAGATCATTACTTAAACCACTACATATCATCACTTAATGTTTGAGACCAAGACCTCACGGACACTTGAATCTCAAACTACTGCTCTGATACAATTTCATGTGACACCCATGCCACATTTATCACCATAATATTTATAAATTATCATACTTAATAGCTAAAAATTTAAATTCTCAAATTTCTTAATTTCATAAAATAGTAACCAACTTTCAGATATCCAGATACATAATAATAATAATTCAACTTAATTATACAAAAAGTCATCTAATTATCCCAATTACAATAATTTAAATCCGAGGATGTTACAGCGTGGATCTCCCATGATTTGGTTGAAAGGATGATATTTGTGAACTTTAAGTGTAGGTTCACTGTCTATCTGAATTGAGCTCCCCAGGTTGGTGTCATCACCTTCTGCACTTGACGATTCTGCTTCAGTAACAGGTTGATCAAGAGTAGGAACTGATTCCCTATCACTTTAGTTGTTTCTTCAGGTCTTTGAAGTGGCATCTCAAACTCTGTACCTCTATCCAATTGGTCACTCAGGACTCCAGGTGGATCACAAGAAAGAAGTGGTAGGATAGTGTACTCATCCCATCTACCAGAATCTTCAACAGTTTGAGTCTTTGTGCCAACAGTCTGATCATTTGTGCTGGTAGCATGAGAATTTCTATTACCAGTGTAACAACCTAACTTTTGATCAGTTATGTAATAATGAATTTTGAGATAATAATGTAATCTTGCTATATTATTTGTATTTGCAAACAATGATTAAGAATGAAAAATTTATTAAGTAAATATAATTTTAAATTATATTTATAATTTAATTGTGTAAAATAAAAGATGATTATAATAAAGAGATGTAAAATACAAAAGTTTAGTGGGTTAAATAACAAATGAGACCAAAATTATATATAAAAGCCTAGAATAATGATCATTTAAGATCATTTAAACACAATTAACTTTTCTCTCTACTCTCTCTCTACACATATTCGGCAATTTCACAAATTTGTCAAGGAATTCAAGATTTGTTCAATTAATTCAAGAATTAAGACAAGGAGGAGTTACAACAACATTAATCCACAAGAAACTACAAAGATTGAGGTAAAAATTTACTTAAATTTCTATCTTTTAGAAGTTTGGTTCGGTTTTGGTAAAAACCGAAACCAAAGAAATTAAATTATGAAATTATTGTTGCATGTATAATAATTTTGTAGATTATGATAAATTTATGATAATAGATGAAACAGAAACAGAAATCTGAGGTTAGATCGTTCGAATAAGCAAGAAATTTGATTTTTATGAAAATATATGTTCTTGACAAAAACTTGCTTATTTTGGACGATATTGACAAATTAATTGTGTTATTGATATGGAAATTAGTATAAAAACATTCAAATAATGATATTACAACATTATAATACATTGCATGTCGATATATATGAGTTTTAGTGAAATTTGACAAAAATCCGTATGAAGAACACCAAGAACACCAAGAACACCAAGAACTGTTTCTGGAAAAATAACAAGTGTGGGATCCGAATTCGGATGATGTCCCACTTCGGACCCTGAATTCGGATGAGGCCACTTCGGTTCCCATACTTCGGAAAATAAAAATTTTTGTTTGTTAAGTGATGGTCCGAACTCGGATGACCCGAGTTCGGATGGTACCAATTCGGATGATTTCATTTCGGATGATATCAATTTCGGATAATGAACCGAATCCGGATGTGTGCTTGGTCCGAATTGGGATGCCCATTTCGGATGAATCTGAATCCGGATGATTAATTGGTCCGAATTAGAATGGCTATTTCAGATTGGTCCGAATCCGGGTGCCAGATCCGGATTGGTCCGAATCCGGATGATCCGAAATTGGAAATCCTATTTTGATATTTTTACAAAGTTAAAGAAAAATGAATCAAATGATTAACAGAGTTATCAGTTATCAGAATTAGATAAAATAAAGATTATGAAAAAGACATGAAATTGATATGATTTGACAATGATAATTCTGGACAGGTTCAGTTGATATCTGAACATTGACACAAAGAATTTCAAAACTAAAATGATGATGATAAAGATGATGAAATTGACATGATATTATCATGAATGATTTTGATCAGGTTCAGTATATTCTGAACAAAGATTTAAAGACTTAAAGACTTGAAAGCGGGTCTCTGATTTGAAAAGAATTGACAGATTACAGATTGACAAAATCCTGAGATAACTCAGGTGGCAGATTCATATATCTGTTTGACCAAGACCCATACCTGTGAGTTATAGATATTCAGATTGAACATGCATAGATCCGGTTGAGATATATTGCTGCTGTTAGATTTATTGACATTCATTTATCAGCTGGATTGAGACCTGTGCACACCATGGATGGGTGTTGCCCAGTGAATCACGATAGCTATTTGATTATCTTTTCATATTGCATTTAATATTGCTTCAGACTTTGCCTTATGATTCATTGCTATCATGACTTCTAAGACATATGCTTCCATTATTGATCAGACATTTGATAGAATTGATTTAGCTTGACTAGCACTTATGGTCTATTGTTCTAGACCCGGCTATTTCACCAGTTCTTATGAACTTGGTAATGACCTCCGATGTTCCGCCATATTGACTTACTGGTAGCTAGCCTAGTATGTGGCTGATCCCCACGATTTAAGCGTGAGTGTGGCTTGAACATCATCCGATCTTATGATACTATATCTCAATCATGAGGGCTGTAGCGGCAGCCAAGACATATCACGCTAAGACTAATGACTCCGCTTGACACGCATGTTGATATTGAAAATCTATATACTCACTAAGCGTTGCTTACAGATGTTGCATTAATATTTTACAGGAAAAGCCAAAGGAAAATCACCTGCAGGACCTAGTACTTAGGTCATTCAAGATCCAAGTTTTGAAGATTTTCTAGACCACTACTCAACAAATCTTTCTGGTACTGATTGGAAGACAACAATTGTGGTGGTTCTGGGTAGACTTGATGTAATGTATGATATTATGATTAGATTAGATGTTACCCTTTTATAACTTTATTTTGAAATATGTAAACTTAATCCTAATCTTGTATGTACATGTAATTTTATTATTCCGCAATTTAATTACCCTATCTTAGTATGGTTGATATCGTATTGCATGAATTTGGGACCTAGACTAGTGAGCACTGCCCCGTAAGGGGTGGTCTTCACAGGATGGTATCAGAGCACTAGTTTGAGTGAATCAAGTATTACGTGAGTATACTTGGTCTCAAACTGAAGCAATACATATGTATCAATCATTTAGGCGGTTTGAACTGAGATAGGATGTATAGACTGTTAGGATGGGAAAAAGGGTACATAGATCTAAGTCTATAAACTGATAGTTAATTGATTTTAATTTTCAGTAGAAGATGTCAGGATCAGGATCAGGTGATATTCCCAGCAACATGAATCCACAACAAATGTTTGAAATGATGCAACAACTCTTAGCCCAACACTCAGAACAACAGAACAAAATAATGCAAGAACAGTTTCAGGCCAGAGATGAGGCCGAAGCTAAAAGACGTGAAGAAAAGAAAAATAAGAGAAAAGAAAAGCAAGTCCAGACTAATGAATCTGATTCTGATAAATCTAATCCTGAAACTCAAACTGCTCAGCCAAAAGGCTGCAAGTTTAAAGATTTCAAAGCCAGCGGTGCCCTGAACTTCGAGGGTACAGTTAATCCGATTCAGGCGATGGATTGGATTAGTCACACTGAAGAAATCTTCAGGATTTCTGATTGCTTAGACTCTAAGAAAGTAAGTTATGCGTCTGCACTATTTGTGGGAGCTGCCCGTGCATGGTGGAAAACCCAGCGAAGTATCTATGGTGAGGAAGTGATTCAGACTCTAGAATGGAACCAATTTCTCGACATGTTCAACGCAAAGTACTGTCCAGTCGATCAACGAGATAAGATGGAAGTCCAATTAATGCAGCTGACTCAGGGGACAAAGACTGTTGATGAATATGAGCACGAATTCTCAAGACTATGCGACTACTCTTCCTATCAAGTAGCTACCGAGGAAAGAAAGATGAATAGATTTCGTGTAGGACTCAATCCTAGATACAGACATCCGATGAGCGCGATCAAATACAAGAGTTACTTGGAAATGGTAGAAGCGGCTAGACAGATCGAGCGAGGATACTTAGAATACGGCGATCAGCTATACGCTCCAACGACTAACCCAATGAATCCGTCTCCTCCTAAGAAACAAAGATTTGGTAGATTTTTCAAGCCAAATAAGTCGCAATCTCAGCAATCCCATCAGCATAGTTCACAACAGAAAGCACAAGTTTACTCCCTCACGAATGAGCCACGATTCTGCAAGCGATGCAGAAAGTCACATATGGGGTTGTGCAATCCAGAAGATGTTACTTGCTTTGCGTGCAACATGATCGGTCACAGTAGTGAAGAATGTCCACAGCAGGGATGTGGATGTGCAAAGTGCGGGAAGAGAGGACACTTCATGTACCAGTGTCGAAGCGGGCAACGTTATCAGTCTCAATCATCAGCAGGAGGTTCTACGGGGAAAAGTTCTGCTGCAACGCCGACTGCACGGACTCGAGCTTTCCAAATCACAGCCGAGGAAGCAAAAGAAACACCTGATGTAGTTACGGGTATGTTTTTACTTAACTCGATTCCGGCACGTGTATTATTTGATTCTGGCGCAAGTCGTTCTTTCATATCAACCTCTTTTGCACGACAATTATGTAAGATTCCATCAAAGCTTCCCGTGATACTAGACATTGAGACAGCCAGTAACAATTTCGTTATGGCTGATTCCGTTTATCGAAACTGCACACTACTTGTTGATAATATCGTATTTAATCTCGACCTCATCCCGATTCCGTTAAAAGAATTTGACGTCATCATCGGCATGGATTGGCTAATGAACAACGAGGCTACAATTATCTGCAACCGGCGAGTCATCAGAATCAAGTCTTCAGACGGCCGAGTACTTGAGATCAAGGGCGAGAAGCGAAAAGGTGATCACTGCTTCATCTGATGATAAAGCTTATAAGTATCTATCCAAGGGTCACGAATCCTATCTGTGCTACGTTTTATCTGAATCCAACTCTGAAAAGAAGTCTTTATCTGATATTCCTATCGTCTGTGAGTTCCCAGACGTATTCCCTGACGATATTTCCGGAGTGCCACCGGAACGTCAAGTCGAGTTTAGTATTGACTTGGTTCCTGGTGCGGCTCCTATTGCAAAAGCTCCATACAGACTTGCACCAGCAGAAATGCAAGAAATGTCTAAGCAACTGCAAGAGCTGTTAGAAAAGGGGTTTATCCGACCGAGTTCTTCTCCGTGGGGTGCACCAGTTCTATTTGTTAAAAAGAAAGACGGAACCTTCCGTATGTGCATCGACTATCGCGAGTTGAACAAAGTCACCATAAAGAATAAATATCCTCTGCCCAGGATTGATGATCTGTTTGATCAACTACAAGGAGCTAGTTATTTCTCAAAGATAGATCTTCGTTCTGGGTATCATCAGTTGAAAGTTAGAAATGAGGATATACCGAAGACAGCTTTCCGTACAAGATACGGTCATTACGAATTTCTCGTAATGCCGTTTGGATTAACGAATGCACCAGCGGCATTCATGGATCTCATGAATCGCGTGTGCAGACCAATGTTGGATAAATCCGTTATCTTGTTCATAGACGATATTCTGATTTACTCCAAAACGGAGGCTGATCATTCCGTTCATCTGCGACAGTTGCTAGAGTTGTTAAGAAAAGAAAGACTCTACGCAAAATTTTCTAAATGTGAATTTTGGCTCAGACAGGTATAATCTCTATTATATATGTCTTGAGCGGTTTTCCTTAACTATTCTATGATTCACATCAGAATTTGAATTTCTATTTTGATTCTTATAGATTCAATTCCTTGGCCATGTCGTTTCTGGCGAAGGAATATCCGTTGATCCGTCTAAAGTCGAGGCTGTTCAGAAGTGGCAAACGCCTCGTAATGCCTCTGAAATCCAAAGTTTCCTTGGATTGGCCGGTTATTATCGGCGATTCATAAAGGACTTCTCAAAGATTGTTGTGCCGCTTACAATGCTAACACGAAAGAATACTCCTTTCGTTTGGACCAATAAACAGCAAGAGGCATTCGATATTCTGAAGCAAAAGTTGATTCAAGCGCCGATCCTAGCCTTGCCAGAAGGTAATGATGATTTCGTTGTCTATAGCGATGCCTCTGGTACTGGCTTAGGATGTGTTCTGATGCAAAGGGGAAAAGTAATTGCCTATGCTTCAAGGCAATTAAAAGACTATGAGAAAAGTGCACCAACTCATGATCTTGAGTTGGCTGCTGTTACCTTTGCGCTGAAGATCTGGCGTCACTATCTATATGGGACTCGGTGTCAGCTCTACACCGATCATAAGAGTCTCAAATACCTTTTCACTCAAAAAGATCTGAACATGAAGCAGCGTCGGTCCTTGGAGCTTATTAAGGATTATGACAGCGAGATCTTATATCATCCCGGCAAAGCAAATGTTGTCGCGGATGCGTTGAGTAGAAAAGTATATCCAGAAAAGTGCTGTTATGCTCTAACTGCAGTTATATTCTCTTCTGATCTTATTGAAGACATCCGAGTTGCTCAAGCTGAAGCATTAAAAGAAGAGAATATTGATTCTGAAAATCTAAAAGGGCAACTACAATTTCTAACTCTGAATCATTTGGGACTTCACTGTCTCAAGGGAAACCGAATCTGGGTTCCTAAGTATGGTTCAATCCGTAGCACTCTTCTATCCGAAGCTCATCAGTCCAAGTTATCTATTCATCCTGGCAGCTCAAAGATGTATTTTGATCTGAAAGCTGATTACTGGTGGCCAGGAATGAAGAAAGACACCGGAAAATGTGTTGAAAGCTGCAAAGTATGTCAGATGGTTAAGGCAGAACACCAGAAACCCTTCGGGGATATGCAACCACTGCCACTTCCTGAATGGAAGTGGGAGCATATAACAATGGACTTCATTACGAAGCTGCCAAAGACCAAAAGACAACACGACTCTATCTGGGTAGTCGTTGATCGTTTAACAAAATCAGCACATTTCATTCCAATGAAAGAAACTTATTCACTAGATAGATTGGCACAGTTGTACATCACAGAAATTATTTCTCGTCACGGTGTGCCAAAGTCTATTGTATCTGATCGTGATAGTCGCTTCACATCCAGATTCTGGCAAGCACTACAAGAAGGGATGGGTACTCGGATTTCTATGAGTACTGCTTATCATCCAAATGCAGATGGCCAGAGTGAGCGTACTATCCTAACTCTCGAAGATATGCTTCGTGCCTGCGTTCTTGATTTAGGTGGTAACTGGGATGACCACTTTCCGTTGGTCGAATTCTCGTATAATAACAGTTATCATTCAACAATCAAGATGGCTCCTTTTGAAGCTTTGTACGGAAGAAAAAGCAGAACTCCTACCTGTTGGCGCGAAACAGGTGAATCGCCAATAGCAGGACCTGCCCTTCTACAGTTGACTCATGAAAAGATTCAACTTGTTAGAAGAAATATTCTTGAAGCTCAAAGCAGGCAGAAGTCATATTATGACAATCGGCATAGATCAATCAGTTTTGCAGTTAACGATTGGGTGATGCTGAAAGTATCCCCAATGAAGAATGTGGTACGGTTCATTAAAAGAAACAAGTTAGCTCCGAGATTTATTGGTCCGTTCAAGATTGTTGAAAAGATTGGGAATCAGTCTTATCGTCTTGATCTACCAGCGGACTTAGCTGGAATACATCATGTATTCCATGTTAGTCACTTGAGAAAGAGTTTAGCAGACGAAAGAGAAGTGCAGATACCACACGTTAACTTGCAAATTGATGAGAAGCTTCGCGTGGTTGAAGAGCCAGAACGTATTCTGGACTCGAAGACCAAAAAGCTTCGGAATAAAGAAATACAGATGGTGCTTTGTCCAGTGGAAACACCACAAAGGTTCGCATCAGTCTTGGGAATCCAGAGATGTCATGAAAGCAACATATCCCAGTCTGTTCGAACGTAGCTAACTTCGGGGACGAAGTTTGTGCGTGGTGGAGCCCATTCTGTAACAACCTAACTTTTGATCAGTTATGTAATAATGAATTTTGAGATAATAATGTAATCTTGCTATATTATTTGTATTTGCAAATAATGATTAAGAATGAAAAATTTATTAAGTAAATATAATTTTAAATTATATTTATAATTTAATTGTGTAAAATAAAAGATGATTATAATAAAGAGATGTAAAATACAAAAGTTTAGTGGGTTAAATAACAAATGAGACCAAAATTATATATAAAAGCCTAGAATAATGATCATTTAAGATCATTTAAACACAATTAACTTTTCTCTCTACTCTCTCTCTACACATATTCGGCAATTTCACAAATTTGTCAAGGAATTCAAGATTTGTTCAATTAATTCAAGAATTAAGACAAGGAGGAGTTACAACAACATTAGTCCACAAGAAACTACAAAGATTGAGGTAAAAATTTACTTAAATTTCTATCTTTTAGAAGTTTGGTTCAGTTTTGGTAAAAACCGAAACCAAAGAAATTAAATTATGAAATTATTGTTGCATGTATAAGAATTTTGTAGATTATGATAAATTTATGATAATAGATGAAACAGAAACAGAAATATGAGGTTAGATCGTTCGAATAAGCAAGAAATTTGATTTTTATGAAAATATATGTTCTTGACAAAAACTTGCTTATTTTGGACGATCTTGACAAATTAATTGTGTTATTGATATGGAAATTAGTATAAAAACATTCAAATAATGATATTACAACATTATAATACATTGCATGTCGATATAAATGAGTTTTAGTGAAATTTGACAAAAATCCGTATGAAGAACACCAAGAACACCAAGAACAGTTTCTGGAAAAATAACAAGTGTGGGATCCGAATTCGGATGACCCGAATTCGGATGATGTCCCACTTTGGACCCTGAATTCGGATGAGGCCACTTCGGTTCCCATACTTCGGAAAATAAAAATTATTGTTTGTTAAGTGATGGTCCGAACTCGGATGACCCGAGTTCGGATGGTACCAATTCGGATGATTTCATTTCGGATGATATCAATTTCGGATAATGAACCGAATCCGGATGTGTGCTTGGTCCGAATTGGGATGCCCATTTCGGATGAATCTGAATCCGGATGATTAATTGGTCCGAATTAGAATGGCTATTTCAGATTGGTCCGAATCCGGGTGCCAGATCCGGATTGGTCCGAATCCGGATGATCCGAAATTGGAAATCCTATTTTGATATTTTTACAAAATTAAAGAAAAATGAATCAAATGATTAACAGAGTTATCAGTTATCAGAATCAGATAAAATAAAGATTATGAAAAAGACATGAAATTGATATGATTTGACAATGATAATTCTGGACAGGTTCAGTTGATATCTGAACATTGACACAAAGAATTTCAAAACTAAAATGATGATGATAAAGATGATGAAATTGACATGATATTATCATGAATGATTTTGATCAGGTTCAGTATATTCTGAACAAAGATTTAAAGACTTAAAGACTTGAAAGCGGGTCTCTGATTTGAAAAGAATTGACAGATTACAGATTGACAAAATCCTGAGATAACTCAGGTGGCAGATTCATATATCTGTTTGACCAAGACCAAGACCTGTGAGTTATAGATATTCAGATTGAACATGCATAGATCCGGTTGAGATATATTGCTGCTGTTAGATTTAATGACATTCATTTATCAGCTGGATTGAGACCTGTGCACACCGTGGATGGGTGTTGCCCAGTGAATCATGATAGCTATTTGATTATCTTTTCATATTGCATTTAATATTGCTTCAGACTTTGCCTTATGATTCATTGCTATCATGACTTCTAAGACATATGCTTCCATTATTGATCAGACATTTGATAGAATTGATTCAGCTTGACTAGCACTTATGGTCTATTGTTCTAGACCCGGCTATTTCACCAGTTCTTATGAACTTGGTAATGACCTCCGATGTTCCGCCATACTGACTTACTGGTAGCTAGCCCAGTATGTGGCTGATCCCCACGATTTAAGCGTGAGTGTGGCTTGAACATCATCCGATCTTATGATACTATATCTCAATCATGAGGGCTGTAGCGGCAGCCAAGACATATCACGCTAAGACTAATTACTCCGCTTGACACGCATGTTGATATTGGAAATCTATATACTCACTAAGCGTTGCTTACAGATGTTGCATTAATATTTTACAGGAAAAGCCAAAGGAAAATCACCTGCAGGACCTAGTACTTAGGTCATTCAAGATCCAAGTTTTGAAGATTTTCTAGACCACTACTCAACAAATCTTTCTGGTACTGATTGGAAGACAACAATTGTGGTGGTTCTGGGTAGACTTGATGTAATGTATGATATTATGATTAGATTAGATGTTACCCTTTTATAACTTTATTTTGAAATATGTAAACTTAATCCTAATCTTGTATGTACATGTAATTTTATTATTCCGCAATTTAATTACCCTATCTTAGTATGGTTGATATCGTATTGCATGAATTTGGGACCTAGACTAGTGAGCACTGCCCCGTAAGGGGTGGTCTTCACAACCAGTTCGAACATTGTGTCCAACTGTTCCTGCAGAATACTCATCAAAACATAGATATTTTCTTAGTGAGTCTAAATCAAATAACCAATCGAGACCAGTGCCTTTGATAATGGCAATATTTTCATTAAACTCAACATTTGAACTCCCTTTAATGACATTAGATACACTGTTATAAACTCTGTAGGCTAAGCTCTATGTTGAGTATCCAACAAAGAATCCTTCATCAGACTTTCTCTCCAACATACCTAAGTTAGTTTTAGTATGCAGGATAGTGCATGAACAACCAAATGGTTTTAGGAAGGCCACTAGGGGAATCCTTTGATGGAACAACTCATATGGAGTTTTCCCTTGTGACTGGACAACTTGAACTCTATTTAGAACACAACAGGCTGTATTTACTACCTCTACCTAGAAGTTAATTGGCAATTTGGAATCAGCTAGCATTGTTCTAGCAGCCTCTATTAATGTTCCTAGTGCCACTGTGGCACCTGAGACTATGGAACAGGAACAACCTCCTGTTTCTAGCCCAGTCTCCCCACCAGTCCAAACAGAACCACACAGCACCTCTCCACAACATCCATCCTCCACATCCTCTCTCACAACCTATAAGTCTAAGAAAGAAATCCTTAGCCAAAAAGAAAACATCCTCTCAAACCAGCCCCTCTGACCCCTCCCAACAGGTGTCAGTTGAAAAAGAAGCAACCCCTGCTGCTTTGGCTTCTCCTATTTTGGGAGTAAGTGCAGCTACTATGGAGCAGGCTTCACTCTATGCAACATTCACCCCGAGTCAGCCTGAGCCCTCTAGTTCCCCCCAACAGGAACCAGTTGTACAAAAGGAAACCACCACATCAACATTCCAAGCCTTTCAACAGGCTAAAGACATTGAAAGACAGAAGTACTCTCCACTCCACACTAAGTCCACATTGTTACCCCCTCATACTTCTCATACAATTCTGAGTCTGCACAAGGTAGCAAAGCTGTTGGAACAGACCATCCAGCAGTTCAGCCTTCTCCCTCTGTTCCTTATGACACAGCTGTTCAACACCAAACAGCTTTCGAAGGACCACAAAACAAAGCTGATGATACTCAGGGACTGGAACATCCCTCTAGTGAAGCTGCTCCCCAAGTGCAAATTTCATCATCAGCCGTCACCATTGATGATGTTGAAATGCATATCCCTCTCCCCATGAAGAGGTGCCTACAAACCAAGGTACTACTGAGGAAACCACCCAAGGTCTTGTTGAAGGGGCTACCATGCCAGTGACATCTGAAAGGCCACCATCCCCCATTACCTCACCTCATGATGCAGCTACAACCACTGCTGAAGGTCCCCTTGACCCTTCCAAGCTAGGGCACTTAACTTATGACCAAGCTATGGAACTTCTGTCCAAAGTATCTCTACCCTCACCTACTGACCCCTAAATTCCTCCATCCTCACCATCACACTCATCCCCTTCAACCCAATGTAAACATTCTACCCATACACCTCCATCCCCCAAAGAACTCTCTTTAAAGGATCAGCTCTCTGTGCTGTCTAACAAAGTAGGTTCTTTGGAATCACTATGAACTCCCTATGTTCTATTATTTCAGACTCTGTGTTTGCTTAGCTTGTAGATTCCTTGATTCGTTCATGACCTATTTTCCAACCCCTGCTCCTTAACCCGATTATTCCTCTCAGCTGCTTGCACTCACTGCACAGTTGCAACAACCCTCATCCTCTCTCTCTTCCATTTTAGTTAACTAATAGGACTCTGTGTCCAGCATGTCAGCTATTTCCCAACAAGTGTCAGGTCTTCCTGAAACATGCTCTACCACTCTACCCTCCACACTGGCTTCTCTAAATACCTTAGTGGTATCTCTATCAAGTTTTGTGTCCTCAAACTTTGATGATATGAAAGATTCCCTTGAACTCACTCTTGCACAGCTTCAAAGTTTGGTGTTCACAGATTCTGATAAGGCTGCTATTTCCCAGTTGTCCTCACTTGTAAACTTTCATTCTTCTTCTATTCAAACCTGTGTTACCCAGCTATCAGAGGTCAATGAGAATCTGACTTTCTTTGTGCATAGCCTTGTTGGTTCAAGGCGTGCTACCAAATCTGCTGCTTCCCAGCCTGGTGGTTCTGTTCCATTAGGCAGAACTGATGTTGAAGGCTCTGTGCCATCTCCTTCGAAATGGGAGAAGAAATCTGCCTCGAAGACAAAGTCTAAAGGGGTGAAATCTTCAATTATATTTAAGGAGAAATCAGCCTCAGTGGGGCAAGCAGCAGGTCTTTCACAAACTGGCACTGTTGCAGGTTCTTCCAAAGTCTCTGAAACTTTTGAGCCTACTCAGGATTGATTTCCAAGCCTTGCACTATCTAAGGGGGAGGAATCCATTCCTGAGGACAAGCCTAGCAAAAGAAGACACCTGATTTTGGAACAATCTAAGGAAGAAGAAGAGGAGAAGTGAACTGAAGCAGCTCTGGCTAGGGTAGCAAAGGGGAAAGGGAAATCCTTAGTGGACACGACTATCTCAAAGTTGCTCAGCTCAAATTTGACAAATCACAAGCCAAAGAAATGGGTGTTGCACTGGATACCTATTATCAATGGAAACAAGAACAACTTGAGATTCTTGAAATAGAAAAGAAGGAAGCAGCCTCTGCCAAAGCTGCTAAAGCCTTTGCAGCCAAGGAGGCTAAAAATATAAAAATGCCCTCCTTGGATGTACAAAGGAAACTAATGGAGGTTGCTAATGAGTCAGTGGTTGATAAAGGAGAGAAGGAACAGAGTGCACAGGTCTTAGTGACCATTTCAAAGCCTGTATCCTCCTCAGCCAAAGTCGAATTACATTTTGACAGTATTGCAAGAAAGAAGTTCTTTGATGCGGCTAACAAAAGACATGCCAAGAAAACCATTGTCAAAGCTATCCCAATAGCCAGAAAAGGTAAGCAGTGGAAGCTTCAGATTACCAGGCTAGGTGCTGAGGAACCTGAGATGGAAGCTTGTGAGTCTACTGACATTGCCTGCATAGGGTATATGGAATGGGTTGAATTGGTTATTGCCATGAGCAAATCAAAATTTTAAACTGCTCAAACTATCAGGGCATATGTCAAAACGCTGATGGAAAAAGTCAAAAGCCTGGGCCTGATCCCTGAAGAACAAATCAAGGGTACCTCACTGGTGGAACCCAAGATTAAGCCCAGAAGAAAGAGAAAGGATACAGAGCTTGAAGAGCTTATCATTATGATTGAACAGGGGATGCACGCTCATGAGGTAAAAGGATTAAATCATAGTCTGCCAAAAGGAATTGAGCCTGAGGAAGGAGAATTCATAGAACAGCCTGAATTAAGGGTGTTCATTGTGGACCCCTTATCAAAGAAAATGTGTTTCCAAAGGGCATCAGATCTTCATAAGGTTGGTCTCAAGCATGTCATAGCCTTCAAACGCTCCAATGCTTTTTATCAGCACTCAAGATGGAGATCAATCATCTGGGAACTACTCAAAGGCTTCTATGAAAGGAGAGAAATTCAACATCCTGACTTCATGTTCCTTAGGCACGAAGTAGAAGAAATTGATGAGACTATGGAACATTACCAACCCCTGATTGAGCAAAGACAAAAGCTTGATGGTCCATCTACTGTTGAGTAGATGAAGAATGGAAGCTGTCCATATTTTGGACAGGCTTGCCATTAATTGCTCCCAACATAAACAGTCCAAACTTGTTAAAATTCTCTCTTTGTACATTAGTTGTACATTTTTACATTTGTTTTAATCCCATTTTAGTACATCAGTTGTACTTTCGTAAAAACATGTGTTGTTTAAATCAATACAAGTATATGTATAAACTAATCTTTTACTTTACTTCAATGTTGTACTTTCATTTCAGCAAATGTATTGTAAAAATATATAGTGATCATTGATATAATCAGCTTAGACTGATTATTGCAAATAGGGGGAGAGTGTTAGGCACAAAAAGGCCTCAATCAAACCTCTTCTATATCATAGGGTGAGATTGTAAGTAAAACTTGTTTCATAAACTTAAAAGGTATATTTTAAGGCATGTTAATGCCATATAGAAACCTAATAAGTGATTTGCAATATTAGTCAAAGCTTCTCACCCTGTTACATTAGTTGTAACTTAGGCAAATGTCCCAAAATGTTTTATTCTGTTGGACGGGCTGGACATAAACTGTCTATGCTGCTCATGTCTGTTGAACAGCTTGAACCAAAACTAAGTGCTCTGGTTTTTGTGAACAGGTTATACATTTTAAAGAAATTTTTTTCCATGTCATCATGTATTGTCTTGGACGAAAAGATCAGTTTGCAAGTCGAAGACAAAGTGGAAAGTCACAACATGGATATTTGAAATGGGTGACAGACCATTTCTTATATCAAAATGGCTATACCAGAATAGGAAAGGATTAAAGTTGACATTCCTCTTTAAGGTAAAGCAATCTGCAACAGAGACAAAAAGGAAAAGGCAAAGATTCTGCTACATAGGGACAAATCCTGTTTTGTCAGAATGTGCAGAGAAGCAGTTTTGTCTTTTTGGAAAGGCACTTCACTATATCCGCATCCTATGAGGAAAGTTCACAAGTATTCTCTGAGAGAGTATTAAAAGGAAGCTTCTAAGGAATGTGAGATAACCAAGAGAGAGATATTCAGAACGTGCAAAGAATTATGTTTACATGCATGCAAAGTCTGCTTAGAAAAGAATAGTTGAGTGTGTCCAAGTTGTTCTTGTTCAAGCTATCTGTCTGTCTTGTAAAATCAGTGAGTACATCTTAGTGATTGAACTCATTGTAACTAGTCTGAGTGTGTCTTAGATTAGTTGTCTACTTGTTGTTCTATCATCTCAGTTTGAACCATTCTGCAATTCAAACTCGTTTGTAATTAACACTTGTTCATATATGTATAACAAACATTAAGAAAGTGTGTTGAAATTTTAAATAGTTGTATTCACCCCCCTCAACAGCTTACAACAACGTACTTGGGAAACCTTTTGGGACCTATAGTTTAAAACAAGCACCTCGAGCATGGTATGATAGTCTTTCATAATTTCTAATCTCTACTAGTTTTAGTAAAGGTGTGGTGGACACAACTCTGTTCACGAAAAAGGAAGGCCTGCACATAATGCTAGTCCAAATATATGTAGACCGTATTATATTTGGATCTACTGACCATAGGTTTTGTAACGATTTTTCAACCCTAATGGAGTCCAGGTTTGAGATGAGTATGATGGGGGAAATGAATTTTTTCCTCGGATTACAAGTCAAACAACTTGAAGATGGGTATTTGTGAACCAGTCAAAATATACTCTTGACATTCTCAAGAAGTATAAGTTAGACTCTTGCACGGCTATTGCAATTTCCATGGCTTCAAACTCTAAGTTAGACACTGATCCTGCTTGGAAAAGTTTTGATAACACGACTTACAGAGGGATGATTGGTTCCTTACTCTACCTAATGGCCAGTAGACCTGATATAATGTCCTCTACATCTCTTTGTGCTCGTTTTGAGGCCGACCTGAAAGAATCACACATCACTGCGGTAAAACGCGTTTTTCGTTATCTTAAGGGTACACCCGATCTTGGTCAATGGTATCCAAAGGGAACCAATTTTGAGCTTACTGCCTATTCTGATGCTGAATTTGAAGGTTGCTGAGTAGACAGGAAAAGCACTTCAGGCGGGATTCTGTTTTTGGGTGACAGACCGGTGAGTCCATTTAATCGAATAATTATTTATTCGAGGAGGAGTTAATCTGGATATGTAGCTAACATTATTTTATTTTATTTTATTTAATTTTTGTTCTCAAGTCAACTATAACGTACTCTGAAAAATACAAAAAGATTTTATGTTCTATTATTTATTTTTTATTTTCTTGTGTGTGCCAAATATTTTGAAAAACTCAAAAAGATTTTTTATATGTCTTCGTTTAATGTTTGCTTAGTTAATTTTTACTTGGTAGTTTAATTGAAAACTAAAAAAATATTTTCATTATTTTTCGTAGTTTAGTTTATTCTTCGTTAAATTGTGTCTTGATATTTTTAAAGAAAAATCAAAAAGATTTTTGATTGGGCCAATTTTTATTTAGTTAAGTTTGTGTTAAGTTTGGCCAAATAGTTTTTATTTTTTTGACCGTTTGTAATAAAATGGGCGGGTTATGTCGCCCGACGTGACCTGCCTATATAATAGGCGGGATTTTTTCCTTCTTCACTACGCTTTCATTCATCTTCTTCCTCACCGTCGACAATCACTGCCATAGCCACCGATTCTCAAGCTTCAAAGCTCATTCCTCACCGTTTTCCTTCGTTTTTCTTGGATTTCTCTGCTAATTCACTATCAGGTAACATTATTCTCACTTTATTTTTAGTGTTTAACTTCCTCTTACGGTTTTTTAGTTTTCAGTATTTTAAATGGTTTTACAATCGATTTTATGTATTTTTAGGTTAGTAAATCAGTTTTTTATAAGTTAGTTTAGTTAAATAAAATGTTCCTTATCATTTTTAGCTATAGGATCTGCATTTTCATGCATTTTTATGAAGTTTGATGAAGTACACGTTTGTATTTGCATGAACTCATTAAATGCAAAATTTTTCCTAAGTGCAATCTCGGGTTCATCCGAAATTCTAATGACTTTCCCAATCTCGGAGCATCCGAAATTCGGATGACATTCGCTTAGTATAAATTTTCACTTTAATGTTTCATACTCAATGGACCTCATCCGAATTTCGGCTCACACGAAATTTGGATCCCTTGACAGACTACGCTTATAAAATATATAAAATTATCTTCGGCCCACCATCACCCGAAATTCGGTCGGTTCCCTTTGATAACATTTATATATTTTATAAACCTAAGTGTCTGTCATGGGCGACCTGAAATTCGGGTCCATACGAATCTCAGACACACTTTGAAATTTGAAACTTCATTTTTAGCTTAAGTGTTCAGTGTATTCATTGTCACCCGAATCTCGGGTCCATCCGAAACTCGGGTCCCCACATGTTTTCTCATACATAGTTTTTCTTTATATTTTCTCTTTCATTCATCATTCCATCCGAGTTTCTATCCTACACGAAATTCGGATCACCACACTCGAGTTTTGATCCTACCCAAAACTCAGATCACCATGCATCCAAAATTTGGTTCCTCATCCTATTTAAACACTTAACATATTTTTAAATATTTTTATTTGCATTTCATAAATCAAATTAAAAATAAAAATCACATGTCATTGCACAATTGGTTCTAGTTGAAATAAGTGTTTGAGTGACCACGTCTATTCTAACATTGGTCCCTCAACGATCGACTATGGATCTTATTCAGTAGAATGTACATTCTATTGATAAAAATCCTGATGCTTTAAACAAAATAGACGTGTTCAATTTGACACTTATTATAGACTTAATCTCAATGTATTATTTCTAAATAAGTCTGCGTAGCTAACTGTGTTGCTTTTCTAAAGGACTAATGAATCCCCAAATCACCCGATCCACTCATCCTTAACAATAACCAACAATTGCCTGAGGAAACCCTTCTTTCCGCCGATCAATTCACAGAGTTTGCTCCTCACAATTGGCAATTAGACCTCTCCATTCATCGCTCTAAAGACAAGGATATCATGTTTGATATCCTCAAAGGCCATCCCATCTTCTATTCCCTAACCACCACCATATCTGTTCCCATAATCTACCTCTAACAATTCTGGCACCATCTTACGTTTGTCAATGACGCAGTCCCTCATTTTACCACTAAAATAAACTTCGTACCCATCCGCCTATACCTTGAAGCCATCCGCCACATTCTTCGCCAACCAACTATAACTTCTCCATCACCAAATACTCATATGCCCCAATTCCAACACCAGCCCAAACACTCCAAGAAGCCTAATCCATAGGCTACGATGGTAACCTTGCAAAACCATCAGACTTCAAGACGAAGCAACTCCAGTCTCACTGGATGGTTTTCTTTGACGTAATCCACAAATGCTTCACCGGAAAGCATTCCGGCCATGATTCTACTTCCATTCACGTACTGGAAATGTTCACTGCATTCGCACACGACAGACATTATGAATATGCGGCATTCATATTTGAAGAGCTAAAGATGGTCGTCCAAGATACAGGAACATAGCGAGAAATAAAATTCATACCGTTTTAGAGATTCCTACAATTGTTCATCCAATTCGCCATGGACCACGCTGATGACATTCATGAGCGGCTAGAATTAGACGTTTACAAGACAGTTTGTCTCCAAAGAGTAAAGATCACGAAGGAAATCTCGAGAGTCCATGTAATGAATATTCCGTTGTTCCTTCTACGTAAGGTCGATCAAAGACTAGAAAGGGTAAGGGTACACTATCAGGGAGTGTATCCAGATGAGGCTTTGTCAAAACCGACGGAGTCAACCACATCCAAAGGTGAGCAGATGACCAGTGAGGATGAGGGAGTCCATGAGGCCATTCAAAATATTCTGGGATCAGTGGAGTGGGAGATGACTGTTTTAAGGGAGGGAGTAGCATGTGAGAGGCCAGAGACTGGTGATTCTGAACACACCGTCTCTGACCCTTTGAGGTATGAGAGAATAATAGCTTAGGGAGTCTAAACACACCAAAGTCGAACAACCCCGCATAAGACCACCAATCCAGTGGTCGAACCCACCCACACCAGCTACTCAGGTTCCACTCAAAGGGAACCTATTTTACAATACGTGGAAATTACACATATGCCATCACCCTCTCATTCGGAGAGGCGAGATGTTGAAATAGGTCACTCAGCACGACGCCTTCGTGGCGTCCTCACAAATTAGAGACGCATCCGCACTCGCAACTAGGGAGGCAGAAAGGATGGAGGGAAGTACTAAAGCCTCCACACCAATGCCACCCGCTTCAGGCCATCATGATATAACTCCCACGATGTTAACAGCCGCTCAGCGTGACGCTGGTCTTGTTACACAGGCTGAAATGGACGCCCTCTAGGCACCTTCAGAGGAACAACATTCCTCCCTTCTCTTTTTCTTGAATGGTATGGGTGTTGCAACTCAGGAGTTCCCCCGAGGAACCCATTCATTCCAATCCTCAGCAGTCATCCAAGAGCAGATTGCAACGACCACAACGCTTTTCTCTGACGAATTCGAAAGCCTCAAAAGGCTAATTCTGCTAGTCGAAGAATACATGAATAAAAGGATGGACAGGTTAGAGTCAGCCGTCATAGATCTGCAAACCATGTGCAGACCTTAGGCCGAGTCTTTAAAGAGAAAACATAATGAGTAAGAGGACCCTAGTCAACCTGAGGGGGAGAAATACCCCAGACTGTAGCCTGAAGGAGGGATGCAGATTGTAGGGGGAGCAGAGAATGTGTAGAGTGGGGAGAATGTCTCAGGGGCTACCGGGGATGAAACAGTAGAAGACTTGACAATAGCGATGGTAGTGTATGCGCCACTTTCAAATAAAGTAAAAATCGTCTTATTATCTGATTCAGACTCTGAGATTGATCTAGAAGAACCTTTAAAGACACCCAAACCAGAGCCAGAATCCCCTTAAAAATCATCCTCTAAGTTTCAATTCCTAAACTGTCCAACTCATGATCCCCGGGAAGAAATAATGTCAGTTCTAAACGCTCCTACCTCTCCTCTTGCACAACAACCCACCCCTGAACCAACCGCCATCCCACAAGTCCAAATACCGTCCACCCAATCCGCTGAGACATTAGCTCCAATAACCGTAGATTGCTTTCAAAAGGACCCTGATGTAACCCCCATATACAACTGAAAAGACCTGGACTGTGTCAATTGGTTTTCAAAGGGGAAAGTACATACCCTTCCCGCAAGCGAGAGAGATTTCCTAAGGCTTGACCATCAAGGTCGAGTCTATAAAATGCTTAAGATTCCAGCTGCAGAAGTTGAGGCCCCTCTGGTTCAAGGGCTAAAACAATTTTTTATGAACTTAAAAGTTGAGGATTTTCTTCAACCTTATCTCGAAGAAAGATTCAAGATGGTGTTCAGGAAAAAACCGAGTATGTATAACAGAGGGCTGTTGATGGAGCTCAGTGATGCATCTAGAGCCGAACAAGCCGAATATAACCAAATGATGCTGAGAGATACTAGACCAAAATCTTCTCTCTGTTCAAAGTCAAAGATTATAAAGATAGTATCCATTTCCATGTACAAGCGGGCCCGTCTATTCACTCATTCGTTCGATATCAAAAGAGAAGACGGGTCATTGCATCTGGTTCATAAGAGTGATCTTGACTTTATGAACCCCGACGACATTGAAACAATGCACAACAAGCTTTAAAATAAAGTGAAGGGGATATTAAGTCATGTCACTGCTTTGGAAGCTTTAACGAGGGCTCCGAATCAAGAATTTATTGGCATATATCATCAACCAATCTATCGAGTATTTATGGGAGCTCAACAATGTGTCATCCTTTTGGACAAAAATGGATTAAAGAAGTTCATGCGTGTTGAGGAGTTGCCCTGCTACTCCGATGGCACACTCCGTCTAGTAAGAACAAAGCTGAATGGGAGATTCCAGCAGGATGATGCCCAGAAGGTTTCTGAACTCAACAAGAAGCCTAAAGAGATACAGGATCTCCTCAACACAATAGAGCTTATTCATGATAGTCTGCATACTCGGCAGGTGATAAGAAGATTTTTCTTTCTCCTTGGTTTACGAGAATATGTAGAGCAAGTCAGTCATCCTCCTCAATGATTGAAAAGGGGGAGATTTTTACATTCTAAATTTTAATCATGTGGAATTTATTTTGTAATAATTAGTCATATTTTATTTCCATGTAATTTAATGTCTTTCTCTTGAAATTTAATTCTTGTATTTAGAAGTTAAGGGGTCTAGTTTGTAAACCCTTCAAACTTATATCTAAGGGAAACCCTCATAGGGTTTCCCACAACTTTGTCGTTTTCTCATTTATAAAAGCGGCCGCCATTTTCTACTAAACAATTCTCTCTGATGATGGAATGTGTTCTCCATGAATTCAGCCTGCTAAGTGCCCAACCAATTCACATAAATAATGAAATGGAAAACAAGTTAAGACTCCAGCTTTAGCAACTAAACCTTTCAACCAGAAAGGTTCTGATGTTAAAACTGATGGTAAGAAACCTGTTCCTCCATCCAATGCTGAACATTTTGAGATGAAACTTTCAAAAGGAAAGCAGTCTGCATCCAACAGGATTAAACGTCATGCTGGAAGCAAATTTTTGTGGTTTCAAATAAGTTTTTAAACCGAAGTGGAAAACTGGTTATAAATGAAAGAAAATCTTTTGTTAAAACCAAAAGTTATAATCATACTCTGAGATTGATCTAGACGAACTTTTAAAGACATCCAAACCTGAGCCAAAATCCCCTACAAAATCATCCTCTTCGTTTGAATTCCTAAACTCTCAAACTCATGTTCCCATGAAGAAATAAATTTAGCTCTAAAAGCTCCTACCTCTCCTCCTGCACAACAACCCACCCCTGAACCAACCCCAATCCCACAAGTCCAAATTCCGTCCACCCCATCCGCTGAGACATCAAGTCGAAGAACCGTAGTTTGCTTTCGAAAGGACCCTGATGTAACCCCCATATACAACAGAAAAGACCTGGACTGGGTCACTTGGTTTTCAAAGGGGAAAGTACATACCCTTCCCGCAAGAGAGACAGATTACCTAAGGCTCGAGCATCAGGGTCGAGTCTATAAAATGCTTGAGATTCCAGCTGCGGAAGTTGAGGCCCCTCCAGTTCAAGGGCTAAAATAATTTTTGATGAACTTAAAATCTGAGGATTTTTTTGAACCTTATCTCGAAGAAAGATTCAAGATTGTATTCAAGAAAAAGTCGAGTATGTACAACAGACGACTGTTGATGGAGCTCAGTGATGCATCTAGTGTCGAACAAGCAAAATATAACCAAATGATGCAGAGAGATACCAGACCAAAATCTTCTCCTTGTCAAAGTCAAAGATTATTAAGATAGTATCCATTTCCATGTACAAGCGGGCCCGTCTATTCACTCCATCGTTCGATATAAAAATAGAAGACGGGTTATAGCTGCTGGTTCATGAGAGTGATGTTGACTTTATGAACCGCAACTACATTGAAACGTTGCACAACAAGCTTTATAGTAAAGTGAAGGGGAGATTAAGCCATGTCACTACTCTGGCCGTGTTGACCAGGTGCATGAGATGGCTACCCATCGTTTTGGACAAAAATGGACAGAAGAAGTTCATGCATTTTGAGGAGTTGCCGTACTACTCCGATGACACACTCCGTCTACTAAGAGTAGAGCTGAATAGGAGACTCTAGTAGGATGATGCCCAGTAGGTTCCTGAACTCAAAAAGAAACCTAAAGAGATACAGGATCTCCTCAACACAGTAGAGCTTATTCATGACAGGTTGCATGCTCGGCAAGTGATAAGAAGATTTAACGTTCTCCTTGGTTTACTAGAACCTGTAGAGCAAGCCTATCATCCTCCTCAATGACTGAAAAGGGGAGATTGTTACACTCTAAATTTCAATCATGTTGAGTTTATTTTGTAACAGTTAGTCGTATTTTATTTCCATGTCATTCTATGTTTTTCTTTTGTAATTTTATTCCTGTATTTAGAAGTTGAGGGGTCTAGTTTGTAAACCCTTCAAACTTGTGTTTAATATTTAAGGGAATCCATCCAAGGGTTTCCCACAACTTTGTCCTTATTCTCATTTGTAAAAGCGGCTGCCATTTTGTACTAAACAATTCTCTCTGACATTTTCAACCTTGATTGAGTAAGAATTCTCAATGTTTGAATATTTTATTCTCTTTTATTATTGTGTGTGCAACGATTATTGATTTGGGACAATTTAAGATATTTGGAATTATGGTAAAATGGATGATACGTATGGTAACTACATTATACATTAGACTGAGTTTTCTGAGAGATAAGCACAACCTCAGAAAGTTCAACGAGAAACCGAATGAAGCGATCTTTATTGGATATTCATCCAATTCAAAGGCATATCGCGCATTCAACACTCGCAACAGGACAACCAACAAGAGTGTGCATATCACATTCGATTAAATGGCTGAACTGGCTCCGGAAGTTAATCAATCTGGATCACGCATTACTCAAACGTCTGGTGACTCATCTCAATCTACTTCTTTTTCTTCTTCTGAATTAGTTAATTTATTAGATCCTTTTTTATGTAGAATTTTTTGGTCCTAATATTAATTCTTCTTCTATTTCTTCTTCTGCTGCTAACACATCCTCATCAGATTCAACTGCTCAACCATCACCATCAGATCCACCAAATATTTGATCAATCCATACACTGTCTACTTCATCATCTTCACCTTCCAGCTCATCCACAGACACTCCTCAACTTGAATTTACTCCTTTAATACCTCACATATAGTCTCAACCATTATCCCACTAGAAGACGCAACAGATGCTGAATCGGAATCAGTGGTACCTTCACTTAAAACCATCGATCAAAACTTTTCATCTATCCCCACACTCACCACTGTGATTCCATCACGTTCACCCATGCCACACGAGACGAAATGGACTCGCAATCACCCAACTGAACAAATCATCGGTGATATTTCTACCGGCGCCCAAACTCGAAGGGCATTTGCTAACGAATGTCTCTTTACATCATTCCTTAGTATGATAGAGCCTGCTCAAGTGGATGAAGCCTCAAAAGACCCAGACTGGATAACAACAATGCAAGAAGACCTCAACCAGTTTGAACAGCTCAGAGTATGATGGTTAGTTTCCAAACCAAAAGACCGAACCATAACCTGGACCAAGTGGATTTTTAACAACAAACGAGACGATAATGGCAAGAAATAAAGCAAGATTAGTCACCTGAGGCTACCGACAAAAAGAAGTCATAGATTATGACGAGACCTTCGCTCCAGTTGCACGGATTGAAGCTATCAGAATCTTCTTGGCGTATGCGGCACCTAAGGACTTCAAGGTGTACCAAATGGACGTCAAGACAGCCTTCTTAAACGGTGAACTTAACGAAGAGGTGTATGTTGAACAACCCAAGGACTTGTTGATACACATAAACTAGACCATGTTTATGTGCTAGATATAGCCCTCTAAAGATTAAAACAAGCACCTCGATCATGGTATGATAGTCTTTCAATTTTTCTTATCTCTACTAGTTTTAGCAAAGGTATGGTGGACACAACTCTGTTCACTAATAAGGAAGGCCCACACATAATGCTAGTCCAAATATATGTAGACGATATTATATTTCGATCTACTGACCATAGGTTTTGTAAGGATTTTTCAACCCTAATGGAGTACTGGTTTGAGATGAGTATGATGAGGGAAATGAATTTTTTCCTCAGATTACAAGTCAAATAAGTAGAAGATGGGATATTTGTGAACCAGTCAAAATATACTCTTGACATTCTCAAGAAGTATAAGTTAGACTCTTGCACGACTATCGCAATTCCCATGGCTTCAAACTCTAACTTAGACACTGGTCCTACTTGGAATAATGTCGATAACACTATTTACATAGGGATGATAGGTTCCATACTCTACCTTATGGCCAGTAGACCAGATTGAATGTTCTCTACATCTCTTTGTGCTCGTTTTCAGGCCGACCCGAAAGAATCATAACTCACTTCGGTAAAACGCATTTTTCGTTATCTTAAGGGTACACCTGATCTTGGTTTATGGTATCCAAAGGGAACCAATTTTGATCCTACTGCCTATTCTGATGCTGAATTTGCATGTTACAGAGTAGATAGGAAAAGCACTTCAGGCTGCATTCTGTCTTTGGGTGACAGACCGGTGAGTTGGTATTCCAATATACTGTGATTCCACATCCACAGCCGAGGCTGAGTATGTAGCAGCTGCTAGCTGTTGCTCTCCAAATATACAATGATTCCAGAAGTGCAATATCCATATCTTTCAATCCCGTGCACCCACGAACAAAACACATAGACATCAGGTATCATTTCATTAAAGATCAGGTATAAAAATGAACAATTGAATTAATTTTGTAGGCATGGAATTTCAATTTGCTAATATTTTTACTAAGGCTTTAGATGAACCTCGTTTTCAGTTCTTAGTATCTTAAATCGGCATGTTGAATCCACCTTCTATTTAAATTTCCGATATTTTTTAAATAATTTTATTTTAAAGAAGCAATTTTCTGAAATTCCTTTATTTAGAAAAAATCTGACATTTAAATTTAAAGGATGTGTCAGAAAATGGTATTCAGTATTTCTTTATCTATGTATATCTTTAATGATAATGATCCTGAAAGTTGCTATGTGAATTGTTCAAAGTTGAGTGGGACGCTAATTACATCCAGGTCTATCTGAATTTCAAAGGCTAAAAAGGTTTTATGAGTCCATCAAATCAGATAATTGTTTATTTGAGAGGGAGTTAATCAGGATATGTAGATAACATTATTTCATTTCATTTTATTTAATATTATATAATATTATTGTTAAGTCAACTATAGCGTACTCTGAAAAATATAAAAGATTTTATGTTCTATTTTTTATTTTTTTTGTGTGTGCCAAATAATTTGAAAAACTCAAAAACATTTTTTATATGTCTTCGTTTAATGTTTGCTTAGTTAACTTTTAATTGATAGTTTAATTGAAAACATAAACATATTTTCATTATTTTTCTAGTTTAGTTTATTCTTAGTTAAATTGTGTTTTGAGATTTTTAAAGAAAAATCAAAATGATTTTAGATTGGGCCAACTTTTATTTAGTTAAGTTTGGCCTAATAATTTTTATTTTTTTGACCGTTTGTAATAAAACGTGCGAGTTATGTCGCCCGACCCGACCCGCCTATATATAGGCGGAATTTTTTCCTTCTTCCCTACGCTCTCTTTCATCTTCTTCCTCACCGTCGACAATCACTGCCATAGCCACCGATTCTCAAGCTTCAAAGCTCATTCCTCAACTGTTTTCCTTCGTTTATCTTGCATTTCTCTGCGAATCTACTATCACGTAACATTATTCTCCCTTTATTTTAGTGTTTAACTTCCTCTTACGGTTTTTAATTTTCAGTATTTTAAAGGGTTTACAATCGATTTTTTGCATTTTTAGGTTAGTAAATTAATTTTTTATAAGTTAGTTTAGATAAATAAAATATTCCTTATCATTTTTAGCTTTAGTATCTGCATTTTCATGCATGTTTATGAAGTTTGATACAGTACACGTGTACATATGCATGAACTTATTAAATGCAAAATTTTTCCTAAGTGTAATCTCGGGTTCATCCAAAATTCGGATGACTGTTGCAATCTCGGAGCCATCCAAAATTCGGATGACATTCACTTAGTATAATTTTTAACTTTAATGTTTCATACTCAATGGACCCCATCCGAATTTCGTATCACACGAAATTCGGATCCTTTGACAGACTACACTTATGAAATACATAAAATTATATTCGGCCCACACGAATTCGGATCACCCGAAATTCGGTCGGTTCCCTTTGATAACATTTATATATTTTATAAGCCTAACTGTCTGTCATGGTCCATCCAAAATTCAGGTCCATACGAATCTCAGACACACTCGGAATTTTGAAACGTCATTTTTAACCTAAGTGTTCACTGTAATCATTGTCACCCGAATTTCGGATCCATCCGAAACTCGGGTCCCCGCATGTTTTCTCACACTTAGCTTTTATTTAAATTTTCTTTTTATTCATCATTCCATTCGATTTTCTATGCTACACGAAATTTGGATCACTTCACCCGAGTTTCGATCCTACCCGCAACTCGGATCACCTTGCATTTGCATTTCATGAATCTAACACAAAATAAAAATCTCTTGTCCCGATGCTTTATTGAAGTGTTTGAGTGAACACGTGTATTCTACAATTTGTCTCTCAACGATTGACTTTGGATTTTATTCAGTAGAAAGTACATTCCATTGAAAAAATCTCGATTCTTTAATTAGAATAGAAGGGTTCAATTTTACACTTATTACAGACTTAATCTCAATGTATTATTTCTATGCAAGTCTGCTTAGCTAACTGTGTTTCTTTTCTACAGGGCTAATGGATCCCCAAATCACCCTCACCATTCCCCATCCTCCGATCCCTAACAATAACTAACAATTGCCTGAGGAAACCCTTCTTTCCGATGATCAATTCAAAGAGTTTGCTCCTCACAATTGGCAATTAGACCTCTCCATTCTTCGCTCTGAAGCCGAGGATATCATGTTTGATATCATCAAAGGCCATCCCATCTTCTCTTCCCTAACCAACGCCATATCTGTTCCCATAATCTACGTCAAACAATTCTGGCACCATCTTACGCTTGTCAATGACGCAGTCCCTCATTTTACAACTAAAATAAAGTTCGTACCAATCCGCCACATTCTTCGCCTCGCAACCGAAAACTTCTCCATCGCCAAATACTCAGATGCCCCAATTCCAACACCATCAAACACTTCAAGAAGTCCAATCCATAGGCTACGATGGTAACCTAGCAAAACCATCAGACTTCAAGACGAAGCAACTCTAGTCTCACTGGAGGGTTTTCTTTGACATAATCAACAAAGGCTTCACCGGAAAGCATTCCTGCCATGATTCTACTTCCATTCACGTACTGGTAATGTTCGCTGCATTCGCACATGACAGACATTATGACTATGCACCGTTCAAATTTTAAGAGCTAAAAAGGGCCGTCCAAGATAGAGGAATAAAGCGAGATTGAAAATTCATACCATTTCAGAGATTCCTACAATTGTTCATCCAATTCGCCATGGACCACGCTGATGACATTCATGAGCGGCCAGAATTAGACATATACAAAACAATTGGTCTCCAAAGAGTAAAAATCACGAAGGAAATCTCGAGAGTCCAAGTAATGAATATTCTGTTGTCCCTTCTTCGTAAGGCCGATCAAAGACTGGAAAGGGTAAGGGTATACTACCAGGGAGTGTATCCGGATGAGGCTCTATCAGAACCGACTTAGCCAACCACATCCGAAGGTGAGCAAATGGTGAGTGAGGATGAGGGAGTCCAGGAGGCAATTCAAAAAATATTCTGGGATCAGGGGAGTGGGATGATGACTGTTATGAGTGAGGGAATAGCTGGTGAGAAGCCTGAGACTGCTGATTCTGAACGCACCATCTCTAACCCTTTGAAGGCTGAGAGAATAATAGCTTAGAGAGTCGAAACACCCCAAATCCAGACTACCCTGCAAAAGATCACCAGTCCAGTGGTCGAACTCAACCACACCATCCACTCAGGTTCCCCTCAAAGGGAACATGTTTCACAGAATAGGGAAATTCCACATATGCCATCACCCTCTCATTCGGAGAGGGGAGATGTTGAAATAAGTCACATGCTGCCCCCAGTGACCGCTGTTCAATTGACCACAGCTGAATCCCCATCCCAAATCACTCAAGACGACGCCTCTGTGGCGTCCCCGCAAATCACTCAGGACGACGCCTCTGTGGCGTCTCTAGAAACTACCAGATCCGCACTCCCAACTGCTATAGGCCATCAAGGGATAACTCCCGCGTTGTTAACGGTCGCTCAGCGTGACGCTGATCTTGTTACACGGGTTTACCTGGACGCCCTCTAGGTAGCTTCAGAGGAACAACATTCCTCCCTTTTCTCTTTCTTGAAGGGTAAGGGTGTTGCAACTCAGGTGTTGCCACCAGCCTGTCCATACTTTTAGTCATCCAAGAGTAGATTCCTACAACCGTAGCGCTCTTCTCTTACCAAATCGAAAGCCTCAAATGGCTAATTCTGAGAGTCGAAGAACAGATCAATAAAAGGATGGACATGTTGGAGTTAGCAGTCATTGATTTTTAAACCATGTGCAGACCTTAGGATTAGTCTTTAAAGAGAAAATATGATGACCAGGAGGACCCTGGTCATCCTAAGGGGGAGAAATGCCCCAGACTGTAGCCTGAGGGAGAGATGCAAAGTGTAGGGGGAGCAGAGACTGAGCGGAGTGGTGAGAAAGTCTCAGGGGCTACAGGGGGTCAAACAGAAGAAGACTTGACAATGGCGATGGTAGTGTCTGAGCCACCTTCAGATTAAGTCAAAATCGTCTTATTGTGTGATTCAGACTCTGAGATTGATCTAGACGAACCTTTAAAGACACCCAAACTTGAGCCAGAATCCCCTTAAAATTCATCCTCCTCGTTTGAATTCATAAAATGTCCAACTCATGTTCCCCAGGAAGAAATAATGTCAACTCTAAATGCTCCTACCTCTCCTCCTGCACAACAACCCACTCCCGAACCAACCACAATCCCACAAGTCCAAATACCGTCCACCCAATCCGTTGAGAAATCTGGTCGAAGTAACGTACATTGCTTTCAAAAGGACCCTGATGTAGCCCCCATGTACGACCGAAAAGACCTGCACTGGGTCACTAGGTTTTCAAAGGGGAAAGTACATACCCTTCTAGTAAGCGAGAAAAATTGCCTAAGGCTCAACCATCAGGGTCGAGTCTATAAATGCATGAGATTCCAGCTATAGAAGTTGAGGCCCCTCCAATTCAAGGGCTTAAAATTTTTTTGACGAACTTAATAGCTGAGGATTTTCATCAACCTTATCTCGAAGAAATATTCCAGAAGGTATTCACGAAAAAGCCAGGTAGGTACAATAGACAATTGTTGATGGAGCTCAGTGATGCATTTAGAGCCGAACAAGCAGAATATAACCAAATGATGCTGAGAGATACCAGACCAAAATCCTCTCTCTGGTCAAAGTCAAAGATTATAAAGATAGTATCCAATTCCATGTACAAGCGGGCCTATATATTCACTCCTTCATTCGATATCAAAAGAGAAGACAGGTCATCGCAGCTGGTTCATGAGAGTGATCTTGACTTTATGAACCCCGATGACATTGATACGATTCACAACAAGCTTTAAAATAAAGGGAAGGGGATATTAAGTCATGTCACTACTCTCGTAGCGTTGACCTAGTGCATGAGACGGCTATCCATAATAATATGCTTAAAAGATTTCCAAATGGCAATTGAGAGTTTTCTGGTCAAAGTTGGACTCAGGGCTCCGGATCAAGAATTTTTTGGCATAGTTCATCAACCAATCTATCGATTATTTACTCTGATGGCACAGTCCGTCTAGTAAGATTAGAGCTGAATGGGAGACTCCAGCAGGATGATGCCCAGAAGGTTCCTGAACTCAAAAAGAAGCCTTAAGAGATACATGATCTCCTCAACGCAGCAGAGCTTATTCATGACAGGTTGCATGCTCGGCAGGTGATAAGAAGGTTTGACGTTCTCCTTGGTTTATGAGACTCTGTAGAGCAAGCATGTCATCCTCGACAATGATTTAAAAGAGGGAGATTGTTACATTCTAAATTTCAATCATGTGGAGTTTATTTAGTAATAGATAGTCGTATTTTATTTCCATGTAATTTTATGTCTTTCTCTTGTATTTTAGTTCTTGTATTTAGATACTGAATGGTGTAGTTTGTAAAAACTTCAAACTTGCATTTAATATTTAAGGGAAACACTCCTAGGGTTTCCCACAACTTTGTCCTTATTCTCATTTGTAGAAGCGGCTGCCATTTTCTACTAAACAATTCTCTTTGACATTTTCAACCTTTATTGAGTAACAATTCTCATTGTTTGAATATTTTATCATTATTAATTATTGTGAGTGCAACGATTATTGAATTGGGATGATTTAAGATCTTAGGAATTATGATAAAATGGATGATACACACGATCACTACATTATACATTAGACTAAGTTTTCTATGTTTCAATCTTATTCTTTGAACTACTAATTTGAAATGGACTTTGTGATGAACTTAACACTATAATAGCTAGTTTGTAATCGTATCTTACTAATGTTGTTAAAAATAGTTTCCAAACATACTCTGAAAAGCTTTAGTTTTTACTCTCTCTTTGGGAAATTATGAATTGTGATTTTGCTTTTATTTTTTGTTTGTTTTGATCTTCGTCATAAATGTGTTATCTTTACAGTTCTGCTACAATCATTTCAAGGGACAACATATGTTTATGTTTCCTTCTTTAGACCATACATTTCAAAGCATAAATAAGACATTGATCGTAATTTGTTTGAATTGAGGACCATGGCAGGAGATATCACACTCTTGTACTGGCAGAGAGCTGCAAGTAAGGTATTATGCATCTTATTTTAGTTTGTTTAATGTGGGAGTTCTATTCCCAAATGTGTTTCTTTTAGAGGTCCAATAAGCACTTTTATTAACCTGTAGACAACCCCCAAACACAAGACATAACTAACCCTTGGATTTGTAGCATTACAAGATTACTTACATTTTATTGTTTTAACTTTGATGTCTGAGTTTTCATACTTATTTTTTCTAAACTTGAATATATACAAAATTATTTGCATGAAAATTTTTATTTGACATCCTATTTGTATACACACTCAAATTGTATCTCATCGATCATACCTGTTAGGCACAAAAAGGACTGAATCAAACCTGTTCTATATCATAGGGGGAGATTTTAAATCAAACCTGTTTGAAACAGTTAAACGAAAATCTAAGGATGCTCTAATGCCCTATTGAATCCTAATAAGTGATTTGAAAAATCATCCTAAGCGTGTTTACCCTGTTACATTAGTTGTAAGCTGGCTGATTGCCTAAGCTGTCCTAAACTGTTGGACAGGTTTAACATAAACTGTCTATGTTGTTCATGTCTGTTTAACAACTTTGACCCAAACTAAGTGTTCTGTTCTTTGTGAACAAGTTATACACATTATGGAATTTGTTTCCATGTCATCATGTAAAGTCTTGGACATGAAGATCAGTTTACAAGTCGAAGACAAAGTGGAAAATCGACAGATGCTTTCACTACTTAAGCTGTTCTGATACATGAAGACAAAGACGATATTTAAAATGGGTGACAGACCATTTCTTATATCAAAATGGCTATACATGAAGAGGAAAGGATTAAAGTTGATATTCCTCTTTAAGGTAAAGTAACATACAACAGAGACAAAAAGGAAAAGACAAAGATTATGCAACAAAGGGACAAATTCAGTTTTGTCAGAATGTGCAGAAAAGTTATATAGTCTTTTTGTAAAGACACTCCACTATCTGTGCATCCAATGAGGAAGTTTCCCCAGGATTCTCTGAGTGAGTATAAAAGGAAGCTTCTAAGGAATGAGAGATAACTAAGAGAGACAATTTCACAAGCTCAGAACGTGCAAAAAGAATTGTGTTTTCATGCATGCAACTTCTGCTTTCAAACAAGAATAGAATAGTGCTAGTGTGTCTAAGCTATTCTAATTCCAAGATGTCTGTCTGTGTCTTGTAAAACAGTGAGTCCATCTTAGTAATTGATTTCATAGTAACTAGAGTGGGTCTTAGATTAGTTGTTCATCTATTGTGTTTGTCATCTCTGTTTGAACCATTCCGCAGTTCAAACATGTTTGTAATTAACACTTGTTAATATATACATAAAAACTTCGAGAAAAAGTGTGTTGCAATTTTAAATAGCGGTATTCACCCCCCCCCCCTCTACAGCTTAGTGGAACATACTTCGGAAAGCTGTGGGGACCTACAACTGGTATCAAAGCATTTTAGAGTGTGTGTTAAGTCTAGATCTCTCTAATCTTCCCATTTCCTACTATAGAGAACATTGCTGCAAACTCTTTTTCTTATTATGACAATTGGTCAGTGGCAAGACCCCCAAAATTCAATCATCAGAATTTCTCTGGTTGGAAGTTCATAATGATGCTCCACTTAGAGAATCTGGATGTGCAACTACCAGAGATAGTGATTGAAGGTCCATATGTTCCTACATCTGTCACTACTATCACTCCCGCTGTTGAAGGTGCTGTTCCTGAGGTCAGGACCATTAAGAAAGCAAAATCTCAATGGACTGATGAAGACAAAAGACTGCTTGCCATTGATGCAAAAGTCAGGAACAACCTTGTCATTTCTTTACCTGATGATGTGTTCAAATAGGTTGAGAAAATGAAACAACCAAAGAAATAAGGGATACTTTGTGTACTGTCTATCGCGGTCCCACCATCACAATGGATAACAGGATAAACAATATTGTTAGACAATATGAGCTGTTCTTTGCAAAACCCAAGGAGAGTCTCACTGAAACCTATACCAGGTTCACTACAATGATCACTGATCTCAAAGCTGTTGGGATCACTAAGGACAGTTTAACCCTGGTAAACAAGTTCTTGGACATACTGCCTGAGCAATGAAACTACTTTTCTACTATTCTTTGAAATTCAGGCACTATCAGAGGCATGGATCTAGTTAACCTCTATGGGTCCTTGCTAAATGATGAACAATCAAGGCAACAAAAGAGAAATGCCTTGGAAATGTCCAAGAGTGGGCAGCCTTAGTGGGTAATGTGAGACAACCTGTAAATCAGATTTGTGATGTGTTCACACAAGCTGATCAACAGGCTGATGATGAATTGGAGGTGATGTCAGAAGAAGAAGATGATTTTGAAGATCTTACTGAAATTGATGATGAGCAAATGATTGATATGCTTGTCAAAAAATTCAACAAGAAAATATTTGGAGGAATGATGCTGCAAAGGAACACAAGTGCTACCCAAAAGAAGGTAATTGATAAATCCAAGGTTGGGTGCTTTAAATGTGGCAAAACAGGCCATATAGCTTTTGACTGTGGGTCTAAAGCTGTTGGCTCATCCTCCAAGCCTTACAAGACAAACAAGGACGATGGCTACAGGGTTAAGTACCTTATGGCCATGGCAAAGTTGAAAAAGTTGGAAGACTCTATGGCTTCGAACAACAGACGGGCCTAATGGTTGAAACATGTGACTGGGAAGATTCTGATTCATCATCTGATGAAGAAGACAATAACTGTCTTGTAGCCAACACTGATGCTCCTTCAACAAGTAACTTCAAACAAGACCTGGCTGAGGCTGAAGCTCTCAACTCTTTTGAGAACTAGAATCCCCACCATGATGTATAAGGTACAAAACTTGAAGGATTACAACTCTGAAGGAAAAGTTAAAATGTTTGATTAATTACTCGTGGATTTGAAAGCTGCTATGGAGAAGCGTGATGCTTTAAAGTCTGAAATCTCTAAGTTAAGAACTGATCTTGATATAAAATCTAATGAACTGAACAGTTTTCGTAAGTTGAAAACTGAACTTGATGAAGTAAAACACATCAATACTATTTTTTTAGAGGAAAAGAGAGAAACAGATTTAAAGCACTCCAAGCTTCAAAAGATTGTTGACTCTTAGTGCCATTCTGCTAAAAGATTCAGTAAATGTATCAATGAGCAAATCCTTGCTCAAATCCAAGCTTACATTGGAGGAGATCTTGATACAGTATCTTAAATTGTTGAAATCGATAATCTGGAAACAGAATTGTCCTCTCTTTGTGAGCTTCCAAATACATTCATTCAAAATGTAAATGGAAAGCTGATTTCAACAAACAGGTCTGTCAGGCCTCAAAACATTGACAGTTTATGTGAAAAGGCTGCAAGGACTGATGATGGAATGTGTTCTCCATCAAATCGGCCTGCTAAATGCCCAACTAGTTACAATAAACAACACAATGGAAAACAAGTTAAGACTGCAGGTTTAGCAACTAAACCTAGCAACCAGAAAGGTTTCTGATGTTAAAACTAATGGTAAGAAACCTATTCCTCCATTCTATGCTATACATTTTGAGAAGAAATTTCAAAAGGAAAGCAGTCTGCATCCAAAAGGAGTAAACCTCACGGTGGAAGAAAAACTGATATGGTTTCAAATATGTTGGTACACCCTGAGTGACGATAGCAGTCTAGGTGATCGAACATTTTGGTTTAAGTAATATTCAAAGTATTGAGTTTTAACGAATTGTTGATATATATGTTTATATATGTTTGATAGTTATTGTTTGTATGTTTGAACTTGATGTAATGTATTACAAGAAGTTCAAACATAAAGATCAAAGATAAAATCAAACATAAGTTAAAAACATAAGTTTCATATATAAGTTAATTAAATTCGAAGTCTATAAGGATTGGCATTCGAATCTATGTCAGATTCGAATGTGGTCCTAGGTAGATTCGAATGTGTTATAAGGCAGTTTCGAGAGTGTCAGTGAGGACAAACTCGAATGGGCCTTGGGCCTGATTCGAGTTTGGCCCATGGCAGACTCGAAATTAGCCTCTATAATTAGGGATAGAATCGAAATATTATCAGACTTTTTGCAGAATTCGAGAGTGATTAAGCATTAAGCGATTTCGAGTTTATCACCAGGTTAGTGTTTCGGAGAGAATCTTCTAGTAGGTGCGTTCGTGTGTCGTTCGTGCAGCTCGTTGATAGTCTCCGTGTTTCATAGTGAGAGTTGTTTCCGTCTACCCGTTAAAGAGGATTCCTCACTCTTTGACGGTTCCGCGTCTAGATAGATCTGTAGTGTGTAGACCTTAAAAGTGGTATCAGAGCCTACGGGGTGTTCTTGGTGTTCTTCGTGTTCATCTAGATATATCCTAGGTTTCTTGACGCTTTTTGGACGGTTTTTATAGACATATTTTTATGTACAAGACATACAAATTTTGAGTCTAAATGAGGTATGCAAACTTTCTTGGGATGTATAGCAACATCAAATACATCTAAAAATGGAAAGCATAGAAAAATAATAAGGAATTGAGAGTCAAAAACATGTAACTCTGTTGTACGTAAGTACAGACCTGTTGCCTCTGTTTAGATTCGGGTTAGCAAGATAAGTCGCTTTGTTGTACGTCGGTACAGAGCTGTCACCGCTCTCTTGCTAGCTTTAAAAATAAACCTTAAGTCAAACTAAGACACTTTGTTGTATGAAAATACAGACCTGTGTCCGATGTTTGTCTTTTAAAGAAAGTTTGCAAATACCAACAAGTTAGAATCTTTGTCTGTATGCCTTGATCATAGAAGTATGTCTATGTCTGAGTCACGTAAGATAATTTCATGATAAATAAAAATGCCAATGGATATTCCGAAATGTAGAATGTTTAAAGGGGTAAATACCAACAATCGGCTAAATGGGTACTTCACGACAAACAATCAAAGGAATCAAAAATTCCTAAGTGTGAAAGTGTAAGTACCGAAAGTGAGTATCAGACACCGCTATCTGATTGAACCTTTCCTTGGCTATACTCATCAAAAATATTTTGTTTAGCGTTTAGCATAGATTGTACGTTGTAGTAAATGCAGTTTAAGTCTAAGTTAAATCTTTTGGTAAAAAATTTTATAAAATCTTCTTTTTTACTTATTTTTATTTTATTTTTACCTTAATTTATTTTATTTTATTTTATTTTATTTTTTATTCTTCTTAGGAAAAAGGTCAAAAATAACTGAGGGTGCATTCACAGTTGAATAAAATAAACACTGCGTGAAAATCTTGTGCTTAGGGTAAAAGATTTGGCATAGTTTATTCCGTTACACAATAAGGTTGAAAAAGTTGAAAAAGTTTGTTTCAAAATTTTCGAAATTTTCTAAGTGTTTTGGGTTATTCGAGTTTAGTTTAAACTCGAAATAGGGTGGTCTCGAATCTGTCAGTAGATTCGACTTTGGCCGTAGATTCGAAGTTAGGTAGTATAAATTTGTTAACAGTAATGTCATTAATACATCTGTTTTCGAATCTATACTCTCGAATCTATCTGCGATTTCGAATCTATTCCCTCGAGTCTACCGTTTTCCACAAAAATGACAATTTGTCGAGTTTCTTACTTGGGTGTTCGATTCTACTAATATATCTAGGTATAATCAACTTGGTTGTACAAGATTCATGTAGTTTAATACACCATTTAAGCCAAAAATCACCGACATTTGAAACTTTATAGGTCGAAATCGTGTGTTTCAAAATTACAAAGTTTGGACCAGTAAATAGTCAAATTAAATGCATATATCTGTGATTAGTACCTAGTAGGGCTAATGAATGTAATTTTCTGAGTCCTAAAAGGTTAAAATCATGGGTTTTGGTGATGAGTTGGGTCGACATTTTCGAATCTGTTCAAGACCACTCTCGACTTTGTCAGTAAACTCGAGAAGGTCATTAGATTCGAGTTTGTCATCAAACTCGAAAACGGGTTTCTTCGAATCTGTCTATTCGAATCTGTCATTTTATTTAAATTATTCAATTTAAATTTAATTAAACTTGTAGAAATTCATTTGTGTTGGATTTTGTACTTAAACAAGTTCAAAATAAAACAAATTTGAATTTAAGCAAGTTTATTGATTTTTAATAATTCTAATAGTTTATCTATTGTGCAGATATGGCTGTTCGAGTATTCGTGCCTAAGCATAATATGGTCATTCCCTATGACCATCATATCCCTGAGGCGCAGGGTTTTCGTCAGATGATGGATTTCCTAGTAGAATCTTTGATTGCTTTTGCTTTGTCCCATAACATTCAGATTGTTATTCCCTATGTTCGCCAGTTCTATGATCATCTACAGGTGGATTGCTCTGTCACCCCGACAGTGCTGAGAACAATGATAGCAGGACAGCCATTGGTGTTTTCTGCTGATATGCTGCGTCAGGTTTTGCAGCTAGGATCTCAGGAAGAAGAGTCTGGGCCTATTGACTTTCTCTTAAGTATTAGGCAAGCAGCTTTTCAGAGGATGGGTTATAGCTTGGATGTTACTAAAACATCATATATGAAGAGTGGGCTTATAGGTCAATGGAGGTTTTTGGCGCATGTTTTCATGGTTTGTTTTGCAGCCAAGAAAGCAGGTTTTGATTATATTGTCTCGAAGATCCAATCCGGGATTATCGCTTTAGTTTATAATCGGCCCTTCAGCTTTTCTCAAATGTTTTTCTCGGAATTCGACCATCAAATCACGGCACCAGAACAGCAACAATTTCTCCTATATCCTCGGTTCATAATGATGCTCATCAGGCACTTCTTGCCGAATTTGCCGCAGCTAAATGAGATCCAAAGCGTAGCGGTGATGGACAAAAGGATTTTTGCTGATTGCTCCTCGCATAGAGGAAGGTTGGCAGTTCCAGTCGAACGACCGTTGTTTGGAGCAGTTCTAGATAGGAACTTTGAAGCACCAGATACTGCCAACTGGGCAGGTGAAGTGGAAGCTCAGCCTAGACAGCCACAACAACAACCACAGCAACCGCGTACACAACAACAAAGGAGACGACAAAGAGCTACTGCGAGTCAAACTCAGGCAACTAGGCCTTCTACAAGTCAACAGCAACAAGTACAAGAGGCAGGGCCTTCAAGTACACCAACAGAACCAATTCAGACATCCGATCCGTTGTGTCAGACGTTACATGATATTTGGGAAGCTGGTCCTCATGCCAATGAAGAAATATCTGCAGCGTTAATTTGCGAATTGCTAAAGCCTCCAGAGGGAGAAGATGATGTCTTAAGGGAAATTGATGAATATGAACCTGAGCAATCAGGTAATGACTTGTCATCGTCAGCAACTGAGTCAGAAGAAATGGAGGAGATAGAGGTTGAAGTTCCAGAGTCGGTTACAGCAGAACCAACAGTTCGGATAGAAACTTATGGATCGAGGGTAGTGGTAATCAATGAAGAAGCTACAAGGAGGAGAGCATCACGAGAGTGTGATGACTCTGATTTCAAAGAAGAAGACGTTGCTCCATTAATGACGAGGCAAAGGGCTAAGCGTCATCGATTTATGCAAGGATATACTTCCGCTTCAGTAGCACAGCCTGAAACAGTCCAACCTCCACCTACTCAACCCACCATACCACCATCACCACCACATGTTGAACCATACATCCCATCACCCATCATTCCAATTCCAATTCAATCCATCCCATCCACCTCATCCACATACACAGAAAATCAAAGGTTTTTGCAGTTAAAAGCTCGAGTTGACTTTCAAGAAATCCAAATCTTCGGCCTAACGACGGCAATCGGTGAGATTCAGAAGCAAAACGCAGATCTTGATAAGGAGAATACTGATTTGAAGAAGATTGTGGAAAAAGTTCAGGAAGAGAACTTAGAGATGAAGACTTTTGTAGCCGATCAATCGGCTGAGATAAGATCGATGCGTTCCCTAATTGAGTAGTTAATGAAAAATATACAGGCTCAGGGGGAGACATCATGTCGTGATCAAGTAGAGCGGCCGAGGGATGATGATAATGAAGATGACCAAGGCAATGATCCCAGCACTCAAAGACAGAATGAGCCAGTAGATTTTTCTGCTGCTCAGGCTGCTCAGTCTCAGGGGGAGCCGAGTCAGTTGGGAGGTGAAGTAGGAGCGGCTGGTTCCTCAAGGGCTTTGGAGAGCGACATGATAGATGCGCTGAAAGAAATTGAGGAAGAGCTAATGGAATATGATGATGAAGGTGAAATAGAGGAGTTGGAGGAAGGGGAATTCATTCCTGAGGAGATTGTTGATTGGAAATCTGACGACGAAGTGATAGAGGACGAGGACGATAACGTCAACGAGGTGATCATAAATTCACAACCTATCACGGAATTATATGTGGGCAATAATCACAATGTGATTGACATAGATGACATTAAGATAGCCTCCGTCGAAGACTCAGAACTTGAAGAAGCAGAGAAAGAGCCATCTAGGGCTGAGTTGATAAAGCTTTGGTTCCAAAAGGAAGAAAAGAAAGAACAGCTGAAGATGAAGAAGAAAATGAGAATTCCGGGTGCTGGAAATTTCTCAGGAGGAATTATAAGCTGGTTCTTTGATCGAGAACTATAGCTGTTTATTTTGAAAAGGAGAGATGGTCTTCAATACTTGAGGCGAACACTGAAAGCATTCAATACACTACCCAAGATTGAAGTAAAGGAGTTAGCATGGAAAGAACTGATCAATATCGGCGAGGACCCGTATGCTGAGGTTATGGCGAAAATAATAAGAAAAGAGGGCCGTTCGGGAAAGTTTGAAAGACTTAAGCCGAGATCAGGCAGAAGAGTAGAGGATGGATCAAGGATAGATCCTCATACGGGAAGGCCTTGGGCCAGAATGGTTTATAAACCCGTCAGATGCTTGAAAAGGGTGCCTATGAAATCGATGCCACAGAATATTTTGAGCAACATGAAATGGTGGTACGTCGATTATAACACAGCTGAAGCAGTCATGGAAGATACACAGGACAAAGTGATTTTGAGAGTGTATGATCCACTGCACTTAATAAATCTATCGAAGGATGACCTGAAGAAGCTACATGATCAACCTGTCTTCTTTATTGAAGAATGTAGATCTGAAGCCAGGAAGTTCCAGAAGGTAGTAAAAGTTTGTATAGATGCAAGTATATACGCAGGTAGTAGTATATATAGCTCTAGTACTTAAACTTGATGTAAATAGTTAGAAGATATCGTCAAGGGGGAGTCTGTTGGTACACCCTGAGTGACGATAGCAGTCTAAGTGATCGAACATTTTGGTTTAAGTAATATTCAAAGTATTGAGTTTTAACGAGTTGTTGATATATATGTTAATATATGTTTGATAGTTTTTGTTTGTATGTTTGAACTTGATGTAACGTATTACAAGAAGTTCAAACATAAAGATCAAAGATAAAATCAAACATAAGTTTCATATATAAGTTAATCAAATTCGAAGTCTATAAGGATTGGCATTCGAATCTATGTCAGATTCGAATGTGGTCCTAGGTAGATTCGAATGTGTTATAAGGCAGTTTTGAGAGTGTCAGTGAGGACAAACTCGAATGGGCCTTGGGCCTGATTCGAGTTTGGCCCATGGCAGACTCGAATTAGCCTCTATAATTAGGGATAGAATCGAAATATTATCAGACTTTTTGCAGAATTCGAGAGTGATTAAGCATTAAGCGATTTCGAGTTTATCACCAGGTTAGTGATTCGGAGAGAATCTTCTAGTAGGTGCGTTCGTGTGTCGTTCGTACAGCTCGTTGATAGTCTCCGTGTTTCGTAGTGAGAGTTGTTTCCGTCTACCCGTTAAAGAGGATTCCGCACTCTTTGACGGTTCCGCGTCTAGATAGATCTGTAGTGTGTAGACCTTACAAAATAAGTTTTTAAATCACAGTGGAAAACTGGTTATAAATGAAAGAAAATCATTTGTTTAAACCGAAAGTGATAATCATACTGCCTTGAGTAAGCAAAGATCATCAAAACTCAATAAAGGCAAAGGCAAAGCCATCAAACTGAGAAAACTGAAAATAAGTTTTTCAAGCCTATAGAAGGTCAAAAGACTGTTAAATTACATGTATTTGATATATGTCCTCCCAAAAAGAGGAAAGAGGATATATGCAAAGCTGTTGCTGTTGAACCTTCTACCAAACCTGTTGGATTGTCTAAAACAAGTGAAACATTTGCAAAACTTGGTGACAAGTCCAACAGAGACAAATCAGAATGTGTTTCTGGTAATTCTTCTTTTAAGAAATCCAAAAGGAGAATATGTTACAAGTATGAAATAAAGACTCACATGGCCAAGGATTGTCCTGAAATTGAGGACATGAGGCCTGCTGACACTGTTAGCTCAAACATTACGAAAACCAGCAGTGTTTGATGTAATTGTGTCATTGAGGAGAGTATCTTAGCTGATACAATCCAAATTGAAAATATTAATGATGATAGAACTCATCATTATGGTGAGTTCCCCTGAGAACTAATACTTTCCAATGTCACTCCACAGGTTAATCAATCAAGCCAGGTTTGGTATTTGGACAGTGGCTGCTATGGCCACATGACGGGTTGCAAATATCCGCTGAATGATCTCAAGGTTGACAAAGGCCCAAAGATCACATTTGCTGATAATGTCCAGTGATCCACAGAAGGATATGGAACCCTCCATGCTGGTGCTATAATATTCAACAGAGTAGCCTATGTGTCTGGGCTAAACCATAACCTTGTAAGCATTAGTCAACTGTGTGATGCTGGCTACAAGGTTAATTTTGATGAGCACCTAGGGTACATATTGGATTCACAAGGCAAAGTTGTGTTGTGTGCAAAAAGAAAGAAAGGAGTATATGTTGTAGATATGAAATCTGCTGATCTAACACTGAAACATGTTTCATCTCAAGAAGTAATGCAGACCTCAACTGGTTGTGGCACAAAAGGCTATCAGAACTTCAAAAATATCAACAAACTCTGTAAGAAAGAGTTACTAACAGGTTTGCCTTCTATAACTTATGTTAAGGATAAACTCTGCAAAGCTTGTGAGAAGGGTAAGCAAAGAAAAACATCTTATAAATCTAAACATAATTTCTCTATTGTTACACCTCTCTTCTTAATCCACATGGACTTGTTTGGACCTGTTAGTGTCTCAAGTCTAGGAGGTAGAAGATACACCTTAGTAATAGTTGATGAGTTCTCCAAGTACACTTGGGTGATTTTCCTAAAGACCAAAGGAGAGGTTGCCAGAGAAATTATTCGGTTTATCAAGAAGATGAAAGTTCCTAAACTTTTTGCCCAAATCAAGCAGCTTAGAAGTGATCATGTCATTGAGTTTCAAAACAGTACTGTTGAGGACTTCTTTGAAGAAAGAGGAATATCTTAAAACTTCTCAGCTGTGAGAACTCCATAACAAAATGGAGTGGCTGAGAGGAGGAACAGAACCCTCATAGAAGCTGCTAAGACCATGCTGTGTGCATCAAGTTTGCCTTCATCTTTTTAGGCTGAAGCTTTCAACACTGCCTGCTTCACTCAAAACAGATCCTTAGTGGTCAAAACGTTCAATAAGAATTCCTATGAATTATTCAAAGGTAGAAAGCCTAATAAGCTATTTCTACGTGTTTGGATGCTCTTGTTTCATCTTGAGCCAAAGGGATTAGTTGGCCAAATTTGAACCTAAAGCTGATGAATGAGTGTTTGTTGGATACTCAGCAGTTTCTAAAGCCTACAGAGTATTCAACTCCAAAAGAAAGGTGATTGATGAATCTATCAATGTCACCTTTGAAGAGTCTGCAAATCCTTCTACCAAAGCTATTGTGAATAAGTTTCAGGAGATTTCAGCTTCGATGATCTTATGCATTCTAATGCTGAAGAAAAGGACTCAAAAGCTTCCACATCACCCAGAGTGGAACTTGTTAAACAAAATGGACCTGATGATGAGTATATAAGTACACACTGTGTGAATAAGTGTATTAATATAGTTAATGTATCATGTCCAGCACCATTGAATGCTGATTTCCATGAATCTTATGCTGATGTGTTCAACAACAATGATTCATCATCAACAAGTGAACAGGCTCAAGATGTCAGTGTGTCTGAAAATTTTGAGAGCCGTTCTGCAAGACCTGCTAAGAATGAAAATGATACAGACGATTCTTCATTGAAACATGATCCTAAGTGGATCAGGTGTCACCCAAATGATCAAATCATTTGTGATATTAACAAAGGTGTACAAACAAGATGGGAGCTGCCATGCAAGAAGAAGTCAATCAGTTTAAAAGAAACAAAGTATGGCAGCTGGTCCCTGTGCCTAAAGGTAAAACAATTATTGGCATAAAATGGGTTTTCAGAAACAAGATGGATGAGTAAGGACATGTTATTAGAAATAAGGAAAGACTTGTTGCTTAATGGTATAGACAAGAAGAAGGTATTGATTATGATGAAACATTTGCTCCAGTGGCCAGGCTAGAGGCAATTCGTTTGTTTCTAGCTTATGCTGCTCACAAGAGCATGAAGGAATATCAAATAAATATAAAGAGTGCATTTTTGAATGGTATGCTGCAAGAAGAAGTATATGTCATGTAGCCAGCAGGTTTTTAAAATGAAACGCATCCAGGCTTTGTCTATAAGTTGGACAAAGCACTCTATGGACTGAAACAAGCTCCAAGAGCATGGTATGACACTCTTACTGATTTCCTTATGAATGGATATTCCATAGGTAAAGTGGATACTACATTGTTCATAAAGAAAGTGAAAACTGACATTATGCTTGTTCAAAAATATGTGGATTACATTATATTTGGGTCTACTAATGAACAACTATGCAAGAATTTTTCAGTTTTCATGAAATCTAAGTATGAAATGAGCATGATGGGTGAACTAACTTTCTTTTTAGGATTACATGTTAAACAAACCTCAAATACAATTTGCAATAATCAAAGAAAGTACACATTAGGTCTCTTGAAAAAGTATAAATTTTATCAATGTTCTCCCATCAAAACCCCAATGGCAACCAATGTAAAATTGGATGCTGATACCTATGGCAAAACTGTTTCAGTAACAACTTACAAAGGTATGATTGGGATCTTGATATACTTAACTGCTAGAAGACCAGATATAATGTTTACTACATATTTATCTTCTAGGTTTCAAGCTGGTTCAAAGGAATCACATCTAGCTGCTGTAAAAAGAATCTTCAGATACCTAAAGGGTACACCAGGTACGGGTCTTTGGTATCCCAAAGACTCCAGCCTTGATCTAATTGGATTTTCAGATTCTGATTTTGCAGGTTGCAGACTTCATAAAAAGAGCACAACAGGTGGATGTCAACTCCTTTGTGGAAAGTTGATCACTTGGTGCAGCAAGAAGCAGAATTCTGTCTCTACTTCTAGTGCTGAAGCTTAATACATTGCTGCTGGAAGCTGTTGTGGACAGGTTCTATGGATGCAGCATCAGCTCGAAGATTATGGCCTTGTATATAATAAAATTCCTATTTTGTGTGATAATACAAGTGCCATAGCTATCTCCAACAATCCAGTCTTCCACTCTAGAACAAGGCATATTGAGGTCAGACATCACTTCATAAAATATCACATCAAAAAAGGTAACATGGAGGTAACGTTTGTTGCCACAGAAGAATAGCTTGCAGACATTTTCACCGAACCCCTTGATGAAAACAAGATTAATTACCTTGTATGCAAGTTGGGAATGTTATATGAAAATGACTAAGTGTCATTGATGTTCTAAAGGTACCCAATAAAATTTGATAAAATTTTACAGAACATCTTTAATAGAACAAGTTTCATCTATTCTACACATAGCCAGTTTCTTAAAATTTGAACAGGTTTGACAAGTAACAGGTTTGACAAAATAAGCTTTTCTCTCATACCTATACTGTTGTTTAAACCTGAACCCTGCTCGCTCTGTATTTAGTCATGCAAGGCAAAGCCTTGTAATCTGTTCAACTACTGAACAGTTTTCACACTGAAACCGGTTCTCATATAACTGCAGAGGTTTGAACAGACAGGTTACAGAATGATCAGCTTTTGATAAGACATTTTCATCACAGGCTTGAACAACAGCTTTGAACATCAGCTTTTAATTAACATTACTTCACATATAAGTTATTTATTTAATGTATTTATTATCTTAATTACTTGCGGATAATGTGTGTTGTGTGTGTTGATGGAGAAAAATGTCAAGTTGGTCTGAAAAACGTGCTGACGTGGTAAACCGTTCTGTTTTCCGTTACTAACATTTCAAATCAACCTCCCAAAACATTTCTCTCTCCTATTCTCTCACATTCAAATACTATTCTTTTCCTTACTGCATCTATACCATCTGCTAAACCCTAAAAGACTTAGTGTCAAAAACAAACTTGCATCCTCTTCTACTCTAAAAAATGGCCTCCCAGAACAATCCTCTTGTCCTTGTATTCCTTGGTGATGACATTGTAAAACACCCCTCATTCACCACCATGTTAAGAATAAAACCCACTAACTATGTGGCAAAACTTAACCATTCCCAAGAACTACATTGGAAAAGGTTATGAAAAAATGGTGGAGTTTGAGTAAGCCCATCCCCTTCACTATGCTACGACTTCCACTCCAGGCGTAATGTTCCAGGAGATGGTCTATCAGCTTTGGTACACATGCTCGTATGACCCTACTACCAAAACAATAAGGGGAACCGTTCTCAACACTTCCAAAACTGTTGAGAACACTGCAAAAGATTCTTCAGGAAGTACTTCATCTCCCTGATGCCGACAAGTACGACAAACCTCAACCGGAGAATGAACAAATGGGGATTCTGTTACGCTGTTGTGGTGTTACAAAACCAAGAGTGGGTGCCACACTGTTCAGAAAGGAGCTAGCAGCAACTTAAAGTTTTGTCTTTTCCTCGGTGGTAATGAGTCTTAGCTGCATAGTTGGTTCCTTTGATCAGCTTAGCAAGGATGAGGTTCAAGTAGCCCTACAGTTTGTGGATTTGAGAACCTTTGTGGACAAGAACAGCGTCCCCTAACAGTTAGATACCGCAGAATTCTGAGCCTAATCTTCAAACATGTTTGTGGTGAGCATCTGTACAACTCCCAACCTCATTTGACTACCATGGTGTTTCCTGTCATAGGAAACAGGGTATTTTACACCTCAGTTCCTACTGATGAACCTCTTTTAGCAACACCAATGAGAAGGTTACTTGGTTTAGTGGAAGGACATCCTACCCAGGAGGTGAATCCAACTCCTGCTCTCGCGAGAAAATCCAAATGACGGTCTAAAAAGGAAAAATGTGCCTTGAAGACTAGTGAAGCTAGTTGTGTCTCCCAGAAGGCTAAAACAGCAAAGCCTGCACCCTCAGCCTCAGTGGCTGAGGGGGAGCAGGCTGGTCACCCTGGTTCATTTGTTGAACCTGAAGCCTTTGTGGCTAGTACCTCCGTGGCCACTGAGACCATGGAATAGGTTCAACCGGCTGTTTCTAGCCCAATCTCCCCACAAGTCCAAACAGAACATCCTACCTCTCCTCAATCCCCCACTCTATCCTACTCTAGGCAAAGGAGAAAATCTTTAGCTAGAAAGAAAACTTTCACCACTTATACTAGCCCCTCTGACCCCTCTCAACAGTAATCAGTTGAAAAAGAACAAACCCCTGCTGCCTCATCTTTTCCTATTTTGGGAGAAGGTGCAGCCAATATGGAGCAGGCTTCACTCTAAACATAGTCTATCGTAGGTCAGCCTGAGCCCTCGGGTTTCTCACAAAAGGAACCAGTTGTACAAATGGAGTCAACCACATCAACAATTCCAGCATCTCAACAGGCTGAGGATATTGAAAGACAGGAGCACTCTCCACTCCATACTGCATCCACACAGTCCCCCTCTCATATTTCTCCTTCACTTCCTGAGTCTGCACATGGTGCCAAATCTGCTGGAACAAGCCAACTAGTAGACCAACCTTCCACTTCTGCTCCTCATCATGCAGCTGCTGAAGGACCAACTTTCCAAGCTGATGAGCCTCAGGGTATGATACAACTCTTTAGTGAAGCTACTCCCCAAGTGCAAATTCCTTCATCAGCTTTCACCACTGATGATGTTGAAATGCACATCTCCTCTCCTCATGAAGAGGTGCCACAAAACAAAGGCACTACTGAGGGAACCACCCATGGTCTTGATGAAGGTGTTACCATGACAGTAACACCTAAAAGGTTACCATCCCCTACAGCCTCACCTAATGAAGCAGTTTAAGCCACTGCTGAAGGCATTCTTGACCCTACCAAACTGGGTCACTTGACTTATGCATAGACAACGAAACTTCTCTCAAATGTGCGCCTACCATCACCCAGTTACCCTCATACTCCTCCATCCCTCAAAGATCAAAATAATCAACCTAACTCATCACCATCACACTCATCTCCATCCACCCAATCAAAACAATCAACCCATACTACTCCATCCCCCAAAGATCTTTCTTTGAAGGAACAACTTTCAATGATGTCCAAATAAGTTAGCTCTTTGGAAACCTCTATGACTTCTCTTCCCTCTATCATTATCGACTCTGTGTCTGCACAGCTTCAAGGATTTCTTGATTTGTTCAAGTCATCCTTTCCAACCCCTGATCCCCACCCTGATTATTCCTCACAGCTGCTTGGACTCACCACACAGCTGCAACATCTCTCATCATCACTTTCATATATTCTATCTCACCAACAGGACTCTGTGTCCAACCTGACAGCTATTTCCCAACAACTGTCATGTATTGCTAAAACTTGCTCTACCACACCGCCCTTCACATTAGAATCTCTAATTTCCTTAGTGGTATCACTGTCAAACTCTATGGCAACAGGCTTTGATGATATGCACGAGTCTCTTGAACTAACTCTTGCACAACTTCAATGTATGGTGTTCACTGACACTGACATGGCTGCCATCTCTCACCTTTCAACCCTTGCAAATTCTCATTCTTCTTCTCTTAAAACATGTCTTACCAAGTTAGCAGAGGTGAAGGACAACCTAACTTTCTTAGTGTACAACCTGGTTGGTTCAAAACCTGTTACCAACAATGCTGCAGCCAAGCCTGTTGGATCAGTTCCTTTAGGCAGAGCTGATGTTGAAGGCTGTAGGTCCCGAGAGGTTCCCAAAGTATATAGTTATAAGCTGCAGAGGGGGGTGAATACAGCAATTTAAAAACTAGACACTCTTTTCTCAATGTTTGTATGTATTATCAACAATTTGTTAATTACAAACAAGCTTGAATGCGGAATAGTTCAAGCTGAGATGACAGATACAACAGTATGCTTACTAGTCTAAGACAGACTCAAACTAGTATACAATGAATACACTCACTAAGAAGCACTCACTGTGTTTACAAGACTTAAAGGAACGGCTTATGTAAAACAGCTTATACACACAGATGCTGGTTTACACAGAAGGTTTGCATGCATGAAAATCACACTTGCACGTTCACTCTTGGGTTTCAGCACTTAGCTTTCTTCACACCTCTTTCTGTCCTTAGAAGCTTCCTTTTATACTCACTTAGAGGATCTAAGAGAAACATCTTCATTGGACGGAATGAAAAAGGAGAAGTCTTGTTGAAAAGACAACATAACCTTTTCTGCACTTTTCTGAAAAGCAGACTTGTCTTCACATGTGCAGAACTTTTGTCTTTTTACTTTGTCTACTGTTGCATTGCCTTTAACTAATTTAGGAATGTCAACTTTGCGTCTTTCTTCCTTGTAAAGGCCTATTTTGATATAAGAAAAAGGTCTGTCACCCTTTTTCAAATAACCTTTTGTCTTCATGTTACAGAACAGCTTGGGCAGGCTGAGCATTTCTGTTTTCCACTTTGTCTTCGACTTTCTAAACTGATCTTGTAGTCAAAAACAATACATGATGACTTGGAAACATATTCCATAAAGTGTTTAGCCTGTTCACAAAGAACAGGATCTGTTCACAAAGAACAGAACACTTTAAAAATGCCCAAGTTGCTCAACAGTGTAGAGCAGCGTAGACAGTTTATGTCCAGCCTGTTCAGCAGACAGAGCAGCTTGTACAAACTGTCTAAGTTGCAACACATGCAACATATAGAACAGCTTTAGACTGATATTGCAAATCATTTTCAGGTTTCAATAAGACATATAACAGGCCTTAAATTCAACCTTCAAATGCATCAACAGGTTTGATTATAAATCTCCCCCTCAGATGTAGAACAGGTTTGACTGAGGCCTTTTTGTGCCTAACAATCTCCCCCTATTTGCAATAACCAGTCCAAGCTGGTCTTATCAAAATCACTATATATTTTTACAGTACATTTGCTGAAATAAAATTACAACATTACAGTAAAGTAAAAGATCAGTTTATATATACACTGATTCTTGACTACACTAGAACAACACATGTTCTTACAAGAGTACAACTAATGTACTAATGTATTTTACAACTAATGTAAAAGCAAAAATTACAACTTATGTAATAATGTACAACTAATGTACAGGATGTACAACTAATGTACAAGATGTACAACTAATGTACAAGATGTTTGGACTGTTTGAGTTGGGAGCAGATAATGGCAAGCATGTCCAACTGATGGACAGCTTCCATTCTTCACCTACCCAGATGGTAGATGGACTTCATATCAATGGAGAAGGATCCTGAACCATCCTTTCCAGTTCTTCCCTTGTATCCTCAAGTTCCTCAATTTCACTTCTGATAATCATGAACTTGGGATCATTGAGCTCTCCTCTTTCATAGAAGCCTCTGAGCTGATCCCAGATGGATGCTCTCCATTTGCTAGACTGCCTGAAAGAAACTGCAAGTCTGAAGGCGGCAAGTTGTCTCAGATCAACTTTGTACAGCTCTGAGGCTCTTTGGAAGCACTTCTTCTGAGTTAGGGGATCTACAAAAAATGCCCCCAGCTCAGGTTCTTCTATAATCTTGCCATCCTCAAACTCTATTCCTTTAGGCAGACTATGATCAACTCCTTTTATTTCAATGGCATAGTCGCCCTGTTCAATCAGCGTAAGGAGTAGCTCCATTTCTGTATCCTTCTTTGTCCTTCTGGCCTTTATTTTGGGGTATGTCACAGAGACACCCTCTTTTACTTCTTTTGGAATCAGGCCCAGCTCACTTACTCTCTCCATCAGCTTCTTGATGTATGCCCTGATAGTCTTAGCCGTTTCTGACTTAGACTGGCTCAGGGCAACTGCCAGTTCCACCCATTCCCTGTATCCCATCTGTGCAACATCAGTGTGATCGTAGGATTCCATTTCAGGGCTTGTTGCACCCATCCTGGTGATCTGAAGCTTCCACTGTGTGCCTTTTCTTGAAATGGGAACAGCTTTGACAATCGCTTCCTTGGCAAGCCTTCTAGTAGCAACATCATGAAATTTCTTTCTAGCCAAGTTGTCAAAGTGGAATTTGGCTCTGGCAGAGGGTACTTGAGTCTTGGTCACAGAGACCTGAGCACCCTGTGCTTTTTCTCCCTCCTTTTCTCCTGCTGATACCTTAGCAGCTTCCATTAATTTCTTTTGCACCTCCAAGGTAGACATTTTAATTTTCTTTGCTTCTTGGAGTGCAAAAGATTTAGCAGCTTTAGCAGATTCTTCTTCTTTTCTCAATTCCTCCAGAGCTTGAAGCTGTTCTTCTCTAAACTCAAAGTACTTGTGCATAGGAAGACCCATCTCTTTAGCCCTGGCTTTGTGAAACTTAAGATCAGCTGCTTTCTGCTGTTGTTGATCAATGGCTGCTTTTTCTTTTCCTTTAGCTGCTGCTGTAGTGACAGCAGCCTCAGGAATTTCTTCTTCTTCTTCTTCTTCTTCAGTTAGAATTAAGTGCCTCCTTTTACTGCTAGGCCTGTCCTCAGGAATGACTTCCTCCCCCTTAGACTGAGCAGGGTTTGGAGAGACAGCCTGAGTAGGCATAACAGCTTGAGAGGCACCTTCCGCTGTACCTGTAGATGTCCCTGCTGGTTGACCAGTGGGAGTTGTAGGTACTGCTTTCTCCTTAGGAGAAGAGGTTTTCTCCCCCTTAGACTTAGTCTTCGAGGCAGATGACTTCTCCCCCTTTGAAGGAGATGGAACAGCACCTTCAACACCTGGTCTGCCTGAAGACACAAAGGCAGCAGGCTTACCAGCAGTTTTGGCAGCAGGTTTGGGGCCAACCAGGCTTGTCACTAAGAAAGCCAGGTTGTCCTTAACCTCTGCAAGCTGGGAAAGACAGGCCTGAAGAGAAGAGGCTTGGGAATCAGCAAGAGTGGTCAGCTTAACAATGTTTTCTCTATCAGAAGCTGTGAACAAAAGGCTTTGAAGCTGTGCAAGATGGACTTCAATAGTATCTTGCACATCAGCAAGGTCTGAGGACACAGTATTTGATAGAGAGCCAATAAGAGTGTTCAGGCTGGCCAATGTGTTAGGAAGGGTAGTGTGGCAAGAAGTGAGGAGAGATGACAGCTGTTGGGAAATGGCTGCCATAGAGGACACAGAGTCCTGTTGTAAGGAGAGGATAGAAGAGAGAGAGTTTGATACAGTTTGCAGCTGTGCAGTGAGTGCAATCAGCTGTGAAGAGTTGTCAGTATGGGAAGGGACTGGGAAGGATTCTTTGAACATATCAAAGAAGCCTTTGAGCTGCTCAGACACAGAGTCTGAGATGATGGATGGTAGGGAGTGCATGGTGTTTTCCAAAGAACCAACTTTGTTGGTCAGCAAAGAAAGCTGATCCTTCAAAGGCAGGTCTTTGGGAGATGGTGGTGTATGGGTGGATTGTTTGGAGTGGGTAGATGGAGAAGATGATGACGAGGCTGGTGTTTGAGGATGTGATGGAGAGGGAAGAGGGACTTGGGACAGAAGCTCCATAGCCTGGGCAAAAGTAAGATGGCCCAGGTTGGAGGGATCAAGAGGTCCTTCAGCAGCGGCTGTAGCTGCATCACCAGGAGAAGGGATGATGTTTGGGGCCTTTCAGATGCTGCTTGTGTTGCAACACCCTCATGAAGACCAGTGGTGGTTCCCTCTGCAGTGCCTTGGTCTAAAGGCACCTCATCATTGGGAGATGGGATATGCATTTCAACATCAGCAGTGGTGAAACCTGCTGATGGAATGTGCATGAAGGGAGCAGCCTCACCAGAGGGATGGTGTGATCCCTGAGGTTCATCAGCTTGGGTTGTTGGTCTCTCAGCAGCTGGTTGGTGTAGAACAGCTGTATCATGGGGAGCAGAAGTTTGAGGCTGAGCAGCTGATTGGTCTATATTAGCAGCGTGGGCACCTCGTGCAGACTCAGGGTGTGAGGAGATATGAGTGGGGGACAGTGTGGACACAGTATGGAGTGGAGAGGACTCCTGTCTTTCAATATCCTCAGCCTGTTGGGAGGCTGGGATAGTTGATGTGGGTATCTCCGTTTGTACAACTGGTTCCTGTTGGGAGGAACCAGATGGTCTAGGCTGACTCTGGGTAGACTCAGATTGGAGTGAAGCAGGCTCCAAAGAGCTGAACCTGCTCCTAAAATAGGAGAGGCAGCTGGGGTTGCTTCTTTTTCAACTGAACCCTGTTGAGAGGGAACAGAGGAGATGGTTTTGTGGGCTGTTTTCTTTTTGGCTAGTGATTTGCGTTGGTAATGGATGGATGATGTGGGTGATTGTGGAGTAGGAAGAGGATCTGTTTGGACAGGATGTGAGACTGGGCTAGGAACAGTGAGGTTGGCCTGTTCCATGGTCTCTTGTGCCACAGAGGCACCAGCCACAAAGGCTTCAGGCTCAACAAATGAACCAGGGTGAGGAGTCTGCTCTTCCTCAGCCACAGAGGCTAAAGGAACAGACTTAGACTGAGTTGTTTTGGCCTTCTTTTTCACAGGCCCAGCTTCAGTTGCCAGGGTCCTTTTGACAAGCTTGGACCTGGCTTTGGATTTTCTGGTGGGAGGAGTCTCTGGATCCACCCTCACAGTAGAGGGTCCTTCCACCAAACCTAGCAGCCAGCTCATTGGTGTGGATAGAGGAGGCTCATTCTGCAGGACTGGAGTATAGAAAACTCTATTCCCTATAACTGGGAATGCAACAGTCTTAAGAAGAGGCTGAGAGTTATAGAGATGCTCACCACATACATGCTTGAAAATGAGGCTCAGAAACCTTGGATATTGAACAGCAGCTGGTCTTGACTCTTGCTGCACCAGGTTCCTCATATTCACAAAAATCCATTTACCCATATCAAGGGTAGTCCCATCCACGAACTGTAGGGCGATAGGAACTTCATCTCTGCTGAGTTGGTCAAATGAACCTACTTTGCTTCCAAAACACATCACCACTGAGGCGAATAAGAAGCTGTAGGTAGGAGAGAGGTCCTTCCTGAACAGTGTTGCTCCTATTTTGGGTTCTGCCACACCACAGAAGCGTAGCAGAATGCCCATTTGATCATTTTCAGCTTGGGGCTTATCGTAAGTTGCAGCAGTTGGTAGATGTAGCACCTCCCTGAGCAGATCATAACTAATCTCAATGGTCTGAGTCCCATTGAGAATAGTACCTTGGATGACTTTGGTTTCTGGGTTGTAAGCACAGGTGTACCAAAACTCATATACCATCTCGTGATACAGGACACCAGGAGATGCAGTCATCGCGTAGTTCAACGGATGAACTTGAAGGAACTCCACCATTTCTTCATAACCCTTCCCCGCATAGTTTTTGGGAATGGTTAACTTAGCAATGTAGTTGGTGGGTTTGATAGTCAGCATTGTGGTGACTGACGAGTGTATGACAACGTCCTCACCAACGAACACTGGGAGAAAGGGATTAGGTCTGTGAGCCATTTGGGAATTTTTGAGGTTTGAAGAAGCAAAAGACACTTAGTCGATTTTTAGGGTTGTTGAGGATTTCTGGAAATGATGAGGAAGACGAAGATGAAACAGTATGTAGGTATTTATAGGATTTGAATGGTCGTGTGTATGAGAGAGAAAAGATTTGGGCGGTTTGATTTGAAATGTTAGTTGACGGAAAAACGGAACGGTTGTCCATGTCAGAACATTTGTCAGACCTCTTGACCTTTTTAATCACTAACACACGTAACCCACATTATCTGCAGTAATTAAGTTAAATAAAACATAATTTAAGTAACTTAATTATGAAGAAAGGTAATTAAACTTCTGGTCTACGCTGTTGGTCAAGCCTGTGATGATCAGGGTCACCACAAGGTTCTCAGTCTTCAAGCTGTTCTCCCTTCAAACTGTGCCTTCAGCCTGCTCTCTTTTGTAAGAACAGGTTGTGTTCAATAGTTGAACAGGTTACAAGACAATGGCTTGTAAGACAGTGTGAAGAAGTTAACTGGTTGAAGATTGGACCATCAGAGCAGGCTGGACGAATAAAATGTTTTTGTTCAGCCTGTTGTATGCTCAAGCTGTTCAAGTTTTTCAGACAAATGACTAAGTACAGAACATGTATAACCTGTTCTGCCTAAGCTGTTCAGAGAAACTTGAGCAGTTTGAAACACACAAATTCTTAGACCTTTGAGAAACACTTAGTCACTCTTGTTTAACATGCCCAGCTTGCTGACAAGGTAATTAAACCTTGTTTCATCCAGAGGTTTGGTGAAAATGTCTGCAAGCTGTTCATTTGTGGAAATAAAACTTACCTCCACATTACCTTTCTGAATGTGATCTCTGATGAAGTGATGTCTGACTTCAATATGCTTTGTTCTTGAATGAAATACTCGATTGTTGGAGATGGCTATGGCACTTGTGTTATCACACAGAATAGGAGTTTTCCTATACACAAGGCCATAATCTTCAAGCTGATGTTGCATCCACAGAATCTGCCCACAGCAGCTTCCAGCAGCAATATACTCAGCTTCAGCAGTAGAAGTGGACACTGAGTTCTGCTTCTTGCTACTCCAACTGATCAACTTTCCACCTAGAAGTTGACACCCACCTGTTGTGCTTTTCCTATCTAACCTGCAGCCTGCAAAATCAGAATCTGAATATCCTGTTAGCTCAAGGCTTGAGTCTTTGGGATACCAAAGACCCAAACCTGGTGTACCCTTTAGGTACCTGAAGATTCTTTTGACTGCAGCTAGATGAGATTCCTTTGGATCAGCTTGGAATCTAGCACATAGACAGGTGGCAAACATAATATCAGGTCTGCTAGCAGTTAAGTAAAGCAAGCTCCCAATCATGCCTCTGTAAGCTGTTACTGAAACAGCTTTGCCACTAGCATCAGCATCCAATTTTACATTGGTTGCCATTGGGGTTTTAATAGGAGAACTTTGATCAAATTTGAACTTTTTCAAAAGATCTAAAGTGTACTTTCTTTGATTTATAAAAATTCCAGTTGAGGTTTGTTTAACATGCAATCCTAAAAAGAAAGTTAGTTCTCCCATCATACTCATTTCATATTTAGATTTCATGAGTAATGAAAAATTCTTGCATAACTGCTCATTAGTAGAACCAAATATTATGTCATCCACATAAATTTGAACAAGCATAATATCAGACTTCACCTTATTTATGAACAGTGTGGTATCCACTTTACCTCTGGAGTACCCATTGCTCATAAGGAATTCAGTAAGAGTGTCATACCAGGCTCTAGGGGCTTGTTTGAGACCATAGAGAGCTTTGTCCAACTTATAGACAAATCCTGGGTGTTGTTCATTTTCAAAACCTGGAGGCTGCTTGACATAGACTTCTTCTTGCAGCTTCCCATTCAAAAATGCACTCTTCACATCCATTTGAAATACCTTAATGCTCTTATGAGCAGCGTAGGCTAGATACAAACGAATTGCTTCTAGCCTGGCCACAGGAGCAAATGTTTCATCATAATCAATTCCTTCCTCCTGTCTGTAGCCCTGAGCAACAAGTGTTGCCTTATTTCTAATGACATGACCTTGCTCATCCATCTTGTTCCTGAAAACCCATTTTGTGCCAATTATAGTTTTACCTTTAGGAGCAGGGACCAGCTTCCATACTTTGTTCCTCTCAAACTGATTGAGTTCTTCTTGCATGGCAGTGATCCAATTGGCATCTTTTAATGCTTCATCAACCTTCTTTGGCTCCATCAGTGAAGTAAAACTAGAGAACATACAAAAGTTCCCTAAGCTGTCCCACCGAGTTTGTATCCCTTTGTTGATGTCACCAATTATTTGATCATTGGGGTGACACCTGATGCACTTAGGATCATTTTTCAATGATGATTTACCTGAGTTGTTAACATCTTCAGCAGGTCCTGTTGAACAGCTCTCAAGATTTTCAGACACACTGTTGTCTTGAGCCTGTTCACTTGTTGAACATGTCTGACCACTGTTGAACATATCAGCAGAGGAACTGGGAAAATCAG